>CM020046.1:0-420000 GCA_009769605.1 Bucorvus abyssinicus | reverse complement strand
CTTTACTGGCGAGGCCGTTTGTGAGAGCTCTGTTCCTCCCTGCCCGGTAAGAGAACTGAAGGAAGGCTGCTGGCTTCGCATGGCGCAGTAGAGAGGTCAATTATAAAAGGAAACAGTTCGTGTCAGAAGGGGGTGTTGTTCCCTTTGCAGGCGTGCAAAGTGAAACCCTTCCCTGGTCTTTCCACCCCTTAGGTTTTGCCTTAAGTGTATTTTAAGGGCTGATGGTTATTATTTCTACCAAGGTCATGTTTGAAGTGGTGCCTTGATGAAATCAAGAACATAAACACAGTTAGATGTTCTGTGAGAAGATGTTTGGGTTTGCTCTTACTTCTAGTGGTAAATGAAACTATTCCAGTAATAAATTCACTGCTGCCTCAGTCAAAACAGTGCAGACAGTATCTGACCTGGCAGCAACCTCGGGAGATTCTGTCCTGGCTTGGCTGAGTGAAAGCGTGATGGACTTGTCTGTGAGACTGCTCTGATGCCGTGACACCTCCCCGCTCCCTGGGCGGTGGCCTCTGTAGGTTCTAGATTTACATGCTTCCTCTGCCTCTGCAACACAAACAAACTGCCCCTTGGTCCTGCAGCAGGAAAACCTAGGTCCGTCCGTTTGATGACACTAATTAGGTCTGGAGAGGCCAAATGCCCCCTTCAGACCAAGGTGGGCGGGTAATGAATTGCCCGTTGTCGCAGGCTCTACTGCTGCTGACTAGGGCTGGGAGAGGAACGTTCTGCAAGTCAGTTTACTGGACAAATCTAACTCTTGTTCTGTTCATAGTAAATCTTCACAAGTATGCCAGGTTTCCCACACCCGTCGGTGTCAATGAACTGTTCTCTGTTTCTCCTTCCCTTACCTATAGCTTATTTTATGCAAATTTCCAGGCAAAGTCACTGCGTAGTGCACTGGCAACTCAAGCTCTGTCGCTTAGTTTAGGTCAGGCAGGTAAGACCCACGGTGGGTGATTGGTTTTCCTCTGGCATGTCTGTTGATCCTTGGCGAGGCTGAAGCTCTGGCATAATTTGAGTAGAAAGAAAAACCTGCCCTGTGCTAAAGGGAGCGTCAGTTTTACCAGTGTACCTTTGTGTGGGCCAGAAAAGCTTTTTTGGGGCGGGGAACTGAATTTGGACCAGCACTGCAGCCCCCCGGGGGCTGTCAGAGGCACGGCCACGCCGCCGGCCATCGCCCTGCTCCCCGCTGGACAGTGGTGCTGTTGGGCCTGTCCGCAGGAGGGTGTTGATGAAGACGTTGAGCTTAGCATCCGGGTGAGCCCGTGGCTTGCCTGACACGTTACCCGCGCAGGACCCTCACCAGGAAGGAAGGCTCATTCTGTCAGATCTGCCAAGCTGCTGGCAGAGTTCAGTAGGGGTTGAACAGCGGCTTTTCTTGGCTGGTTTTTGAACTTTGTGCTTGATCCTAATCCCTGAAGAGCATTTTCAGCGCACACATCTGTACAGGTGTGTGCGTACCTAAACACCGTCGCAGGGAGTTGCACGTGGTCGGTAGAGACGCTGGCGGATGTGCCTGTGTGCGGCACAACAGAGAGCGATTCATTTCTCAAGGGAGCAGAGCGAGGGAAAAGAGGGAAGCAGCTGCGGTGGCAAAGCAGAGCAAGGCCTGAGGCGCCAATAAACCGGCGCCTTGCTGAAGCAGGAACCAGGGCTAGCAAGAGCCCTGCAGAAGAGGGCCGGTGCCACCAGAGCGTGCTGGGCACGGCAGCACGGGGAGCCCTTTGAATACGTTTCAAGACAGTATTGATTGCAAACCCCACGAGCGGCAAACCAAGTCCCGGCCCGGCAGAGGCCGTGTCCTTGCCGTGACACCCAGCCCAGCTGACGCTGACGGGCAGAGCCCCTAGGCCTGCGCGCAGAGGCACGTTCTCCTGAAGCGCTTCCTTTTCCCAGCCGCCGCCTGAAAGCTGCAGCCGGCGCTGGGAACATCTGTGTTTATTTTGCATGACAAACTTGTTCCCCGGCGCTGACAAAACGCGTGCTGGTTTGGGACTTGGGCTTTGCCGTTCTTCCGTAGGGTTGTGCTGGAGCACGCGCGTCTGGCCATCGCTCTGCTCTATAATACATATTACATGATTTCATCCATTTTTAATGGCAAGTGTGCTATATTTTTAATCTTTATAGCTTTAATGTGTGCAAGTGGTTTTAATAATTGGTGCTGCAGGATGGTTACTTCCCAGAATTACCCTGCAGAATTGCTGTGTTTTCAGCCTTCGCTTGCACGGGTTGTAAATCATGAAGCTCGCGTAGCAGTAAACTTGGCACCCTCTCCGTGCTCTTCGGAGATGCCAATGTGCAACGGCAGCAAAGATACACACTGGCAAAAAGCCCTTTCTGAAGCTTTCCTCACCTTGTCTGCGCACCCTGTGCAAGGGAGGGAGGGCAGGAGAGTCCAGCAGCCGGGCCTGCCGGAGGCTGCCTGGAGACGCCAGCGCTGCACCACGGGCCTCCGGCGCTTCCTGCCTGCGGAGTGGTCTCTGCCGCGCAGTTGTGCCCCGCAGCCACTTTACACCCCCAGCATGTGCTTCGCGTTCTGATTTCGAGGTGGAAAATAACTCTGAAATGAAGCAGGGATGGGGGTAAGGAGCAAAGGGGCTTGGGGGCTCCTTGAACCCCTGAACCCCTCCAGGACATTCCTCTGCCTGCTTCCCGCTTGGAGCACAGACGCTTCTGCTGGAACAGCGAGGAGCAAGGCTGGTGTTTTCCAAGTGCCACTGTTGGTGCCTTGCGGCCGGCTGGAGGCTGGCTCTGTTCTGGGCCTCTGGAAACCACCCCGCAAGTGGGCTGGTGCCGAGGTCACGGCCTCGGTGTTTGGTTTGGAGTCTGCTCTCCAAGGGCAGGTCTGGAAATGTGCGCACCTCATCCTGTGCCTCTGGCTGACTTTTGAGGGCTGGGCTGGGATACTGCTCGCACAGCACAAAACAAGTATTTAAGCAAGACCTGGGTCCAACAGCACGTTTTTACTGAGGAAAAAAAGAAAAACACAACCACAACCCCCCCAAACACCTCTGAACTGTGTGAAGGCATTCCGAAGGCTTTCTGCTTGGCTGGTTTTGTCTTGCTGGGCATTTGCTGGTTATCTCGGAGCTGGGCTCGTCTGTAGCGGGATAATGACCTTCACTCTGCCTCACCTTCCCCAGCGTGCATTCTGGTGCCAGTCGCGTTCCTCTCCGCCCGTACGGTGGTCGCTCCCCAGCTGGCACTCCAGGTACCTGGGAGCCTGTGCCGTGGGTCAGCCTCTTCAGGGCAGCTTGGGGAGCTCGTGTTTACGTACCACGTGTGAGGACCTCTGGTATAAAGCCAGAGCATGACTTTCAGCCGATACTCTGGTTATTTTGATGGCTTTAAGTGACAGCACTGATCAAGAGTGACCTAATAAAAACCAAGCGTGCCTGTAAGAATTGACTGGTTTTGGACTATGGTTTCTGTGCCAGCTCGTAAATCCGCTTTTAGCTCTCTGTCATCACACAGTCGACTCAAAGGCAGGAATTAAAAAAAAAAAAGACAGACAAGTGATAGCTACTCAGTTTAATGAGGAGAGCCTAAAGGTTAAGGAAAGCAGCCCTTCTGCTCGCTGGAGGACACCGTGCCTGTACTGCACCTCCCACAGAGCACAGACCTGTTCTGTGCCGCTCAGAGCATGTGTGGAGTTCGGGGTTTGCGGGCAGCGCCGGGGAGCGCTCTGCCGGGTTCGCCTGCGGCGGGGCGCTGAAGGTTATGACTGTGCTGGCGGCCCGGCTCCTCTGAAATGTGTAATAAACAGAGAGAATACACCATCAGGGTTTGCCCGCGTAAAGATTCACCCTCTGAGGCTCCATAACTTCTGCTGCTCCGAGCGGGCAGTGCGCAGGAAGAGGCTTCAGAAGTTTGGGGCCCGTGTCATCAAATGGGGAAGATGTAATTAGCCTTCCCAGAAAGCCCTTTGGCCTGCGTGCCAAGGAACGCTTCTGTGTTTGGTCCGTTAAAATGGTGAAATAACCGCGCTGGTGTGCACAGTGAGCCGTGTGCTGGGCTTGGAAAGGGCTCAGGTGCTTCGAGACCAGCCGAATGGCCACGGTATCCCTGTCCCTGGAAAGCTCCTTCTGTGGCCGGAGCCCCAGAGGGGTGCTGGCCGCAGGCCAGGACAGGCGGCGCTCAGGGGGATCCATCTCCCCTGCCCTGGCGAGAGGAGCCGGCGGCTGCCCTGCCCTCCTGCCCAGCCCTGGCACTGAAGCCCTTCCCTCAGCCGGGACAGCGCAGCGGTGTGAAGGCGCAGACGTGTTGCTGTGTGCTCCCCGGCAGCGATTTAATGCAGCCCCTGACTACGAGCCTTGCATCCCCCGTTGTGTCCGTTCTCGTTCAGTGGCGTGGCTCAGGCTCTGGCAAGTGCGCAGTGTCGTCTGGGCTCTGCGGCTTCAAGTTCTGGTACCAAGTCCCAGGCAGCCACTCTGGCTGGTCACCGTGCCCTCTCAGACGGCTGCCGCCTTGAAAAGCTTTGGTGCAGATGCTGAGGTACAAAGCCTCGTGCACAGCAAGTCTTCAGCAGCCAGAGGAGCGCTTTAAGGGTAACAAACAAACAGTGGCTCTCCCTGGGGAGAGCAGCCATAAAACGGCCTGAGGTAACAACAGCTCCTTTGATTGGGCATATTGCCTTCAGCCTCCAGCTGCCGGCAGCCTGCGCCGTCTCTGAAACTCTGTTTACCCTCGGGCAATATTTAGCTGCTCCAGCCCGTGGAGCCCAGTCGATAAATGTAAAATCGGCTCTCCGGGGTACCTGCAGGAGGCTATTGGAAGAGCTGATTGTCAGCCTCCAGGAGAGCTCCCACCCACCGGGTTTGGCGTCAAGGGCAAGGCAGCGTTTCCAGCAGTCCCACGAGACACAGACTGCAGCACCCAGTAGAAGTCCTGGCGTGGGGACAACCTGAAATGGCTTCTCCTGCCACAGACACTGCTCGGCAAAATGCCACGGTTCAAGGTGGCCATTTCCAGCCCCAGGTACCACGGCCCAAATTCTCTTGCTTTACCGTCTGTAAAGGCTTCATCAGCAGGGCTGCTGGCGTCAGAGGTCTCACCCAAGCAGAAGCACTCAAGATGAGAAGTAGGTTGCCCGGCTGCCTCATCTGCAGGCACCTCTGTGCCACTGCTCCACAGAGAGCTCGAGGGCACCGAGAGTGGCGGCAGGTGAGGTTGACGGTCATTGGCTGCCATCTTAGAGTGGTCTGGATTGAATGGGAGGAGAGCAAGTGTGTCCTCTACCCCTTGTCAAGATTTGATTTGACTTTGTTGTGGAAAGAAAGTGAAACCAAAATTCACGTGGTTTTCTGTGACCAATGCTTCATTTCTTCCGTTCTTCTGAAAGGAATGTTCCAGCTCCAGAGGCTGAGGTTTTCGGTTTAGCACTCTCTCTCTCTTCCTGTCTTCTACACATGCCCACCCCTCTGCTTAGAGGTGCTTAGAAAACAGCGGACTGCAAAAGCAATCCCAACAAATCCTGCTTTGTCAGGAAGACCCCGCAAACATTTCATTAAAATTGGATTTCTTACACGCAAAGTTGTACGAACAAACTCTTAAGACGCCCCAAAAAACCCCTTTGAATTACGAGGACTGAGTTTCTTTTGAACGTTACTTTGGCCTGGGATGAAACTTCGTGTCATCGTCAGTGACATTTCTAAGCCTCATGTTCAAGCAATTAGGTATTAATGACTGTAGCAAGACCTAGAGAGACCATTCTCAACAAGTAAACCACATGATGATTTAAACCTTCTTCCTTCACCCAGAAGCACTGAAGGCAGATGAGGTTCTTAACAAAAATACGTATCTCTAACTCTCCAGGTAGTGCTTGACAATGCAAATAATTTTCAGTCACATCAGTTCTCATGAGCTTTTTTTAGATGCCAACATTTGCTTTTGTGTGGTGATTGTGCCCCTACCTGCCCATGCTGCTGTGGCTGTTTGCTGAGCAGATAAATGTGCAGTTTAGAAACAAGAATGGCTCATTTGGAGTAAACCCTGGCATCCGGAGAGGAAAGAAACTGCTGTAAGGACAACGTCGCAGTGGGCACCTCTGGCCTCTTACTTAGCCCAGGCGACAGCGTTTTAACTAGATACGGGTGTCACAGCTTAAGTAAGACCCTGGTTCCTCCCGAGGGAAGGAAGGAAAAAACGTTAGCTATTATAAAGTCTCTTTAATTTTTAACTGCTGAAGAGTAACTGATTTTCCAGGTGGGCATGCAGTAGTGTTCAAGGGCTACCTCTCCTCTAGCTTCTCTCTTCAGCCCACTTATCAATGCAACTGAAAGAAAGCTTTTGGGGAGTCTAGTATTTGACCTGGTGCTGCAGCAGATGTTTAACTTGGATGTCAGAGGGTGGTGGCAAAGGGAAGGGCACTACTGGGACTGTGAACGGAGAATTTTCCTGTGGCCTGCAATGGCTCACATGTTACTATTCTGCTTGATACTAGCAGTTAAAGTACAGTCATGTTTCTCACAGAATGGAAAGGTTTTGATGGTGAAATGTTTGAGGGTTTCGCTGTGCCGTGGTTCAGCCCTGCACGTTTGTCCCGCAGGGCTGTCGCGGTGCCTCGTGGTCCACCTCTCCTCCCTGCAATGGGTGCGGCAGCGCAGCTGTACCTCCAGCGACCCAGCACAGCGGGAAAGGGACCTGTCCACCCAGGAGCGCAGCCGGGAGGTGCAACAGGCTGTGAGGTAGGAGACACTCTACTCTTACTTACCAGGGAACTCTGTCAGATGAAAGGGTAGTTATTGGAAAGCACATTGAGCGTGAGTGTCAGTGCAAATTGTGATTCCAGTGGTGCTCTGTGAAATCCACGTTGTTCCGATGGCTGGAACACACGGTTCTGTTTCGAGCAGCTTTCAATGGAGGAAATTAAGGTAAGTGAGAGGGAGATTGAAAAATAAAACAAAGCAGCTTTTTTTTCTGCCCCACTGTTTGCTTTTGTCGTTCTTTTATGTCTTTTGCCATTACACAGAACGATAATTCATTGTGAACACTTTTCTTAATAGGTATAATTTTTGAATGAAGGTGTCGAGCTTGTTTTCCATTAACATGTTTGTGGGCAAGAGGTTTCATTCGGGTGTGTGGTCAATCCCACCTAACTTAGGGAAGGCTGTGAGTAGAGTTTAACCTCCCTGCTTCCCTGGGGCCCGTTGGCAGCAGGCTGGGGTGAGCAGGGTGTGCCCGTGCCCCACACTGCACTCAGGCCGGGGACTGCTTAGGGGGGTGGTCCTCGCTAATTCATCATCCTTTCTACCACAAATAAGATTATCGCTGTGTTTTACTGAAATTTAAAATGTTAATATGGTTGTGCTTGAGGAGAGAGAGGGTTCGGTAGTCCCTGTCCACAGTGTTCGGGTGTCTGCTTTCCCAACAGTCTGTTTAATGTATCAATCCTGACAGAGAGTCCTGCCCCTGTGGTTTGTCTCCCTCCTCCGAGACAGGTTGCGATGACCGTTTTAACCAGTACAAAGTGCTCCTGGAACTGGGAGTACTTGCTTTTGTGTTCCAGTCACTGCCAAACTTCGGAGAGGAATTTTGCAGGCGTGGTTTTATGTATGGGGAGAGGTAGGAAGGGAGGAGAACTGCGGGAAAACCTGCGCCAGGAACCAGCGGAAGCATGAGCCTGTGGCTTTTCAGAGGGGCTAGGGAGAGACAGAGCTCTGTGCGGTAGGTGGGCTGGTCAGAACGTGGGGGAAACTGGTCTGTAATAAGAAACTTGTAATGGGGCCAAACACATGGGGTTCCGCCATGCTTTTAGCCTGGCACGTGCTTGTAAGACACAGATACCTTTTCTCATTTCCTCCTTCCAGAAGCACACAGCGTAATGAGAGAGGTGTGCTTGGAGGGGGTCTGAAAGGGGGGTTGTGTCAGCTCGCCGCCACAGCCAGGTGTGAGGTGAATCTTCCACGAAATGCTGGACACCACAAAGCATCGCCCACAGAAAGAACGTTTCTTCTCTGAAAGAATGCAAAGTAGTTAAGAGTTTGCAGTGAGCAAAGGTGTAGTAAAGCATTATTTCAGCAGAAAGGAAGCCACTAGCAATGCCACCGCCCCTTCGATAGCTCTTCTTCTAATCACCGTTGCTTTATCAAGTTGGATTTTTTTATTGATATTTAAGGATAAATTCTTACAGCATCATATCTATAAAAGGTTCATCACAGACCGAATACCACTCTAACCTTTTAAGCTTCTACAGTAAAAACTGTCATCTTTATTTATCTAAGTTTGGGAAAGATACAAATGTAATCATAACGCCCAAGGCAAAATTTTATGGCAGTTTTCAGAACTCCTCTCTATAAAAACTACTCAAACCTACAAACATAAAAGCTTCCAATAAAATTTGCTTTAGATCCTAGTCATAAACCATGAATTTCTTTCCCTGGTCCTGGAGCTACAGGTGTCCAATTGCCAGAGCTGTTTGCCGCACATCCCGGGCCGGCACCGTTGGCTTCCTCCACCTGCTGGCGGTTGCCTCGGGCAGGGCCAGGCTGGGCTGCGGTGGCTCTTCTTGCTCCTTGGCATATCCTGGCCGTCAGCTCCCAACCCGAGCAGCCGTTGCTAGGTGTGCACTTCGTAACACAGCGATGACTGACCGTGCGTGGCTGCTAGCGAGGGCACAGGACACTGGGTAAACCAGGGCTGGAGCAATCGGCCGTCCTGCCCCAAAGCCCTGTCCCGCCTTTCCCACCCAACCTTTTTGGTCTGGTAGTGAAAACAGTCTCTGGGTACGAAAGGAATCATGCTGTAAGAAGCGGTTCTGGGTGAAGTACACTGTTTCAGACCTGCAGTGGTGTAGAACATGAGATAGCTTACTTGGCTGTTTAAAACACCAGTGATTTGTGCTCACTCGAAGCACTGGGGGACTTGTGCTTTTGGCTGGGTGAAATATGAAAGCGTGCATCAGATGTGACTTCAAATTAATTAAAGATTCTTTACTGTATAAGCATCTTAGCTGCATGTTGGGTGTTAGCAGCAGGTAGGACGTTCTTTATTTCGGTTTCTGTTGATACAGTCAAGCTGCCTGCAGGCCTGCAGTGAAGGTGTGCTGGTTGGAGGGCACAGGCTGGCCCTGTTCTTGAAATGAAGTGCAGGAATAAATCTCTGCAGATTGGGGCTTGAGCGGATTCCTGGCATCTAAAGGCTCGTGCTTTATCAGCCCAGATTAATGTGCTTTTCCCATGCAGGGTGGATTTAACCCTGATAACTCAGCCCGGATGGTGTCTGATGGAAGACCGGAGCGTTTTCGTTCTGACTGCAGTTAGAAGAAAAGTGTAGGTAGGAGCAGAGCCTGCTGCTCGTACAGTGAAAGCAGAGGCAATACACAGACCGTGTGTTCTGCGGAATGAAAGGGAATCTCAGACTTCTTTGTTTGAGCACACGCCTCAGAGCATCCCTGAAAGCTCATTGTAAGTGAGCACAACTAAGGTGATGGTACCAGGACATTGTTTCCTAGAGCTGATTCCTCCAGTGCCTGCAGGAGGCTGGAGGTGGCCCAGAACGCCTTTGGTTGGTGGCCTGCCTCTCGTTCTTGCAGGACTTGGCCTTGCTTCTCGATCCCAAGTCCCTGCCGTGCACTCTGGCTACTCCGTAGCTGTGAAGAGTCGAGCAGTCGATGGTCTCGGCGAATGGTCGTTGTGAGATAGCAGAGGAACACCAGTGTTACCTGGTCTGCTCGGCGAGGTGAGGCCACAGCCCACGTTGGTTGAAAGGCTTCCTGTGCATGTGGCTTTCTAAGGGCCTTTTCCTCCTGTCTCAGTACACCCTTCTGCTGGGACACCGTGACGGGGGCTGAGCAGCGTGCCCAGGTGGTCCCTTTGTCCGCGTGCTGCTGGACCCGTCCTGGGCAAGGGCAGCGGGCAGCAGGCAGCGGGCAGCCAGGGAAGTGGGTTAGAGTTCGGAAATAGGTGTATAATAAGATATGATTCATGACGGGGGTTTTTGCTTTATCTTGAAAAAGACTTTAATTACAGTTCTGCGTTCCCATTTGTGTCTTATCTGAGGAATTGACTCTGGCAGTATGAACAAGCCAGCTGTTAGCACTTCTTTAATATTTCCCCGTCTTCTGCTCCATTAGAGAGGGCTGCGCACGGAGTATCTGCTGGGTTTGTTAATTAGGAGTTAACTCTGCGTTATGGTACGGCCTAACAAGGGAACTTCTCCCGAGTGCTCATCCTTAGTTACCGTGTACTTGCAGGGCTGCTCTGCCTTTCCTGTGTCCCAGTCAAAAAGCTGCCTTTAAGAGCGAACTTTGGGTGCTTTCATGAAAAATATTCAGTGAAACTGGTTTATCCAAAAACATTTAAAAGAGTGCCCTGGGAAGAAGGTCACTGTTGAGACAGCCTGATGGATTGCTCCTCTTCAGGGCCACGCTGGTGTGTTTGTGAGACTGGAAGTGTCAGGAGGATGCTGTTGGAACGGCTGGGTTTAGGGTTAGGTCAGGTCCCCAATATCAAGAGGTTCCCTTTTCTTGGCTAGAGAGCTAACAAAATGGTAACTTCCATGGCTACCCAGGCAAAACTGTGCACTAGCCAGCAGATCTTTCTTGCCTTCCTTCTTCCTGACAGCACTGAGGGAGCCCAAAGTACAGGAGTATCCCCAGAGTCCTAAATGGCCTTCAACAGACATGTCCTAATGAAGCCCAGCTAAAAACCTGTACTAAATTAATGAGAATGTTCCTTCTAGTGGGAATCGTCCATACGCTCCCTGTTATGGCACCTTTTAATGACAGAGTTTTGGGGTCACTGCTTTCAGAGAGAAGCAAACCAGAGAACTTCTTTCTTCTAGAAACAGGCATGCTTCAGTTTCAGCAGTGCGCAGGCTCCGAGGGCGACGTGGAAGAGGGAAGCGGTGCGTTTGGTGGCTGTGGTTTGGGGAACAGGATGCTGTTGGCTTTCTGTGGTTTGCTGATAAATGAAACGGTTCCTTCTCTGTGCCTCTGTATCCATTACCTTTCTCCAGCTCTCAGCACACTTCATTTTCTTTTAGTTTTGGCTCAGGATCAGAGGGTGTCTCTCAGCCTCTGATCTCAATAAAATAGTCATTATTTTAGGCGGTGCTGTTTGCATTATTCACTGCTCTTGGCAAAACAAATGTTGATCTTATACCATGGCTATTAATATTTTGATAGAGCAGTGAAGCCACCTGGATTTAGAGCAGCGACAGGCTTCTCGAGGAGGTGGTCCATTCGCTTCCAGACCCGTGTGAGGAAAAGCCCGCAATGGCGAGCAAATTCCCAGACCTGGCAGTGGACAGTTAATACGATTGTTACTGTCCTCCGCTCTCTGCTCAACTGCTGCTCACAACAGAGAGCTGCGAATCCTCAACCCCAGATGCCACTTGGCAGAAACAGGGCTTAATTGTTCTAGTCACCTCGTGTGAAAATAAGCGTCTTAGCAGACTGTGAGGTAGGTAACTCCCCTCAGCATTAATCCTTCAAAGACTAGGAAAGGGAGGGAAGAAGCTTTTCGCAGTCTCTCCTGTGCTTGAACTGAGTGGCGGTTCCCACATGAGGCTTTTCACAAGCTATTGATTGCCCAAACTATCCGTATTTCTGGCTTACATGGTGCTGTCAGGCACCTATTGTTAAGGCTTGACAGCATCATCAATATTGGTATTAGAGCTACTTTTCCAGCTTATGAAGACAGGACGTGTGTGATTGATGCAGAGGCAGGTGAAAAATTGTGCAAGGTCACTGCCATTTTTTTTCCTGGGCTTTTACAAAACCCCTCTTTGCTTCCCTGTCTCCTCAACACAGAAAGGAATTCATCAGTGCTACTGCTAAGTTGGTTGGCAAGATGAGTAAGCAACACACCACGCTGGCTCTGCCTGCCCAGTAGATAAGTCTCAGTCCAAACAGAGCTTTCAGACAGCACTTCCATGGGCTCTGAGGCTGCTGCTGGAGCTTTTGCCCTCTGGAGACAACCAGAGGGCAAAAAGTCGTCCCATGGGTCCACAGATGCATGGCACAGACTAGCCAGCCCTGGAGAGAAAGAAGGGAAGGGAGAAGTGTGCTGGTAAGGCTGTAGGTCTGACGGAGCTGGCCCCGTGGGAGCTGGCCCCATGGGCTGATGTGCTCAAGTGCAGGTCTGCAGTGGCTGATGCCCTAGCAAGACAGAGGTGCAGGCCACCAGATGTCTCCAGGTTGCTACCCAGAGTGCGCTTGCAGCTCCTACAGATCCTCGTACCCCCCCGAAGCTTTGCTGGAGCCTGAGGAAGTCGGTTGTATCACTGCAGCGGTGCCGCTCTCGGTGCGGTGGGCTGGGTGACGGCCTGCAGACAGCCCGGCCCCATCAGCAGCCCTGCGTGGTTGTGCTGCAGCAGGAATGGGGTTAGCTACCATATTGCGACGCCCAGAGTCTGGGTGGCTTCCTCAGTGCTCCAGCAGGGAAATCATCTGCACCAGACTGGATTGCTGGCAGCAGCCGCCGTCCCTCTGTGCCAGCTCCAATGTGTAGGCTGGCACATTGCAGAGATGAGGGGGGCGGGGGAAGGACTGGAAGCAGAGCCCTGGCTCCGTCGCCGCCCGTTCTGCCCAGCACCGGCCCCTGGCCGGCCCTGGCTCCACAGGCACCTCTCTGTGGCTACACAAAGCAGCTGTTGGTGTCGTGAGCCTCCAAGGAAGGATGAGGACCTTGAGGCTGTCCCTTCCTCGCTCCAGGGCAGCTGGGGGGCTCGAGCAGGCGGCACGTTGGACAGGAGTGCAGCACGCTTTAAATTCAGGGCAGCCTTGCTGCCACTGAGGTGCTCTTGAAATTCCACCCCAAAAGCAGCTCTGTTTGGGAAGAGCCAGGTTTTTATGTAGGTTAGATCTCGGCTGCTTTCTTCACAAGCCTGGGCATCTGCACAGGGAGTCGAGATGGAGCAGGAACGTATGTAAATGCCAGAGTAAGCGCTGCCATGTTAAGCCTTGGAACTTGACATGCGAGTTAATTTCTGCATTCAATTTGCTTTAAAATACAGGTTGGCTTCATGCTGTTCCATATGTGAAACAAGAATTTGCCTTGAGCTGCTTTTTTAGTGGCTCTTGAAAATGAAAATTCTTGCTGGGATGGCGCTGGAAGGCAGGATTTGCGCGTCGTGGCGAGGAGATGCTGTACGTGTCCTCTAGCAGGACTTGGAGCTTGCTGGAAATGACCTTTTTCAAAATATTTTC
Source organism: Bucorvus abyssinicus (assembly GCA_009769605.1). NCBI lineage: Eukaryota > Metazoa > Chordata > Aves > Bucerotiformes > Bucorvidae > Bucorvus > Bucorvus abyssinicus. The sequence goes on along the minus strand of CM020046.1, from coordinate 406,844 downwards.
GTGAGGCTTTTTTATGCCCCCATTCTTTCAGAATATGCTCGGATTCACACATGGCACGGGGTAGTCAATAGCTGACAGGACAGCATTACCGTGTGACGTCCCCACCGGGGTTACTGTCACATCGCCACCACCAGAACCGAGCCATCTCCCACCAGAGAGAGGGGAGGATTGCCCGTTAGCCTTCCTATTAACAATGGGACCTTCTACCTGGAGAGTAAAGAACAAAAGCCTGGGAAGACAGTTAATTATAGCTTAAGCTTCACAAGCAGCGTTAATGAATTTTAACGTGCCTCAATTAATAACTAATTGGGTTTTGCGCCTCAGCTGTGAATGGAAGGGTAGGGGTGGTCAGGAAAAAAATGGGTCTAAGATGAGCCGTTGTAATTGAAATACTGTAGGACCCTCCTGCAGGGAAAATGCTGCCCTGGTGTTCTGTTTGTAGTGCACAGGGAAAATCAGCTGGGAGGTCGTTCCCAAGAGGCAACAAATGGGAGTGTGACAACACCACCGATTACACAGCGTTATTGTGTCACCCATAGGTTGGAGAGTCCCAGTTCAGATGAGTACGTAAGACACTGACCTAGTTCTGGCCCGTAGCAGCCGTCTTGCCATCAACCACCCCCACACTGGACATAGTCCACGCACAGCAATGGTTACCTTGCTGTGGGGTTCAGCCCTGGTCTAAGCCCACCCCGACAGCCCGTGGGGCAGCCCCGCTGGGGTGTGGAGCTGTGCTGCTCCAGGGCTCTCACTGGGACGCAAAGCCGCCCTCGCGCACATCCGGCAGAATCCCAGGGTGGGACAGTGACGGTGGCCAGTCCTGAGCTCCCTTGAGCCGGCTCTGCTCAGAGGTCCAGTGGGTTTAAGCAGGTGCCAGGAAACCTTCTGATGGATCTGGCCCAGTGGGAGTGTTAGTTAAAAGCTAATGGGAGGTGATGGCCCAGCAGTATGCTAGAGAATGTGTTAAAGCTTTAACTTTTCATTTAGGGTTTTTGACAAGACACTGCAGATTATAAATAATGGATGAATTCCCAAAGTATGTCTGCACTTCCTGGCTAACTTCCCACATGGGTGAACTGTGAGTTTTCTCCTTAATTATCTGTAGGAGAACCTGTGCATATTGCTCTTTAAGCATATAATTATCCTTGATCATTTGGGATGAATTATATGTCCTTACTACTGTATGGATTTGGTCCTAATGTAGGACAGAGAGTCAAGCAGATAAAAAAAGACATGAAGGACGTAGAACAGTGAAGCGCGAGCAGGAGCCTCTGCTGTCTTTGATTGAGGATGGTGGTTTGTTCAGAAGGATTTCAAAGCCACAGTGGACCAAGTCCTGAAAGCCCTTGGTCATGTGAGCTGCTCCAAAGAAGCAGGTTGCTCTTGTAATTATTTTGTTTTTTACATGATTGAGCCCAAATGTATTGTAGTTGCTTTTTAAAATCAAGTCCAAGTCAGTCTGGTCAGGAGAGCCTCTGTCCTGTATGGTGTTGAGTGGCAGGAGACCCTGTGTCCTCTGTGGTATTGGGTGAGTGAGCAACATCTGTGGGGCTGGGATTTATCCTCCACCATCTCCTGTATCTCCAAGCACTTTGCCCACCAATGACCTTGTAGTTTCTGTGGCTTCTCCTCGCAGCTAGCAGACAGCCTGCTCCCTCTTCCTTTCCACACCAGCATTTCTCATCCTACCGACTGTGAGCAGTGGCTCTGTAGTGTGAGAAGGGGTTGTGTGGTCAGAGGAAGGGCAGTGCCTAGTGCCACCTGGGTGATGCGGTGCTGCTGGAAGGGTCTGGTTCCAGAGCACCCCGCTCACCCGGGTGGGGATCTGCGCCTTAGCTACCCAGAGAGATCCTGGTCACACACGTTGAGGAGAGGTTCTGAAGCATTCTACACATCTCGTATAAGATACCGAACAAATAGGGGTACGTGAAGAGGAACGATGCACTACAGAGAAATGAAGGGTCCGATCTGATGTCTTGTAATCCTGCCCTTAATGCAACAGTGAGGTTCTTCAGTAGCTTGGGAGAAGACTTCTGTATGCAGCTTTGACCTTACTCCCTCCCAAGCCTCGTTGTTGCTTTGGGCAGGATGAAGCTCTGGAAGTCAGCACTGGAGCTGTATGACTGTCCACGCAGCCACGGCCTTGTACCAAAATACTCCATCCCTGAGTTGCGGGTGTCAGACGGCTTAGGTAGAAAGAAACGGCGTGAAGCATAAATTTTGTTATACTCAGATGGGTTATGCCTGGTACTGCCATTGGTCTAATGAGATATTTTGCCTTTTTCTATTGAAAGAGGATTATTTTTAAGCCTACAGTTGAGAGAATGTCCAGCATTTTGTTATGATTAGCATGTACTTCAGGCTCCTGTGGGATAAAAAAACATTACCGGAGGTAAGATAGCAAAGGTTAAAATGTGTTTGTAGTAGTTAAAAAGAGCAATAAATCCAGAAGAGCACAAAAATAGAGGAGCGCTCTGCATCTCAAACAGTAGAAAATTGTCATCTTCAGAATTGGATGCTCTGAGTGTGGAGGAAGAAAAGAAAATATATGTGCAGTTCTGCTCCCTCAGTAACATTTCCAAAAAGTATATATCAGCGACTTCAGCCATGAGGTAGGAAAACACACGGGAGCCGAAGTGCAGCTTTAGTTTGTTTTGTTCTACTCTCAGGTTATTTTTGTTGTATTTGAACACCCGCAGACAGACCGTGGCATTAACAGGAAAAAGAGAAGGAATCGTTAATTTCTGAAACGCAGCGTTGTCATGCACCGATCCACCAACGACAACTATTTACGCAGGGCTTCTCATCATGCCCTTCACAACTGCCGCACAATAAATAATAAAAGATTAAAACCTTAAACCTGGAAAACTTAGGAAAAAAATATTAGAAAATTTTATTTCAGATTATAAAAATCCTGGAATGATTTACTTGAAGGGACAATTTCATTGCTGCCATGTGCAGGAACTAATGATCACGCCGGGCTCCGGATTGGTGAGGAGGTTGCTTGGGAAACACAGTCATCGGTAGGTGATAAAGTCACCCTTTCTCCATCACTGCCTCCCTGTCACCAGGATGGCTTTTACCGTTTCTTACGAGAGAATGATGGTCCATGCACGTGTTTATGTCTGGCTGGCAGTAACATGGGCAATAACATTCCCCGTGTTGTTTCAGGGAGCCCGGCTTGCTTCCTGGTGCCGGCGACCCTCATCCTGCCTGTGACAGGGTCTCAGTTTCTGCCGATGGAGACAGCTTCCCCGATCTTGACATTTACAAGGAAAGATATTCTTTGTCATGAAGCGTGTTGCTTTAATGGCAAGCAAGCGACAGGCGTGCCTTGTCCCCGCTGCTGTCCACTTCATTAGGACCCAGACTCTTCAGAGCCCGGTGTTCCCCTCCACCGGACAGCGTGTCCTCTGAGAGGAGGGTGGCTGAGATCGTGACTGGTTGGGTCCTGCCGTGGTGTAACGGTGTGTTTTGCGCTGGCCGGGGCACAGGATGCTGGATTCAGGTCTGTTTAAGCTGAGGACCATGTTACAGTAAGTGTGGATTTGATGAAAAAACCCAAACCCGCCCGTGTGAAATGAGCGCTTTGGTGTGCACCTATTGCCAGGCGAGGCTGTCACACGGAGTAGCAGCTGGTGATGCCAAAGCCAAGGAAAAACAGAGTTAGACGTGAAAGACAGTGCAGGGTACAGAAAGTGAAAGCCTGAGCTTTGGGGTGATGAGGAAGGCAGTTGTTCTTGGTGTACGGGCTCGGCCTGCCCTCGTCTCTGGGTCCGGACTCACAGCGCATCGCAGCTCGTTGCAGGTTTGTGTCCACGGCTGCAGACAGGCTCTTTGTGTTGGTACCTCAGGGAAATCGTCTCTGTGCTTCCCAAACCACTTCCCTGTTGATGTCTTGCTCTGGTTATTCACTCTAGCAGATACTAACTCTTCATCTTCTGTGCTCAGGATTCAGTATTCTCCATTTACCTGCCTTGGTTGGTAGCGTTTGCCGCTTGCTAGCCTGGCCGCCGCAGTGGCCTACGTCTGACCGCACGGCTGGTGGTTATTTACTGTTTGACTGGATTGTGGGCTGCCCTCCCGGGTTCCTCCCTTCTTGCCCTTTCCTCTGGGTCTCACTTGGACCGTCGGGAGACCACTAAAACCTTGCTGGTTCTTGACGGCTAGCTTCTGCCCCGCATGCGGGACGAGTCTGGGTGAAGTTTGAGTTGTTCTCGTCAGGAGCTCTTTTGCTGGCAGCTGAACTTGGCCGGCTCGCTCTGCCAGGTACAAAGGAATTGCCTAGCAGCGGGCAGAGGTTTCAGCTGCACGGAAACCACTGGCTTCCATTCGGTGCTGAAATATTTGCAGATATTGAAAACTGAAACCGTGCAGTCCTGTGAGCAGCAGATGTGCCCAGTGGGTCCTGCTGGCCCGATGCCAGCTGCTGCTGGTCGTGTCCCCCGAGCGCTGGCACGTCCTCGCAGGAGGGACGGACGTGCAGCCCCAGGGCTCTTCTGCTGTCCCTAGTGTGGGCAGGGGAAGGCGGTACGGAGTGCGGTGATGGACCTGGTAGATCACACTTTGGATTCTAGATTTATTTGCTGGGGAACCCTGCAGCTGCGGTTTGTCAGACGTAGGTAATGGCTTTGCCACCTTCAGAAAATACGTGGATTAGTTTTTACGAGATCTGTGTCAAAAATGTGAACACGTTTCTTCCTGTTAGAGCCAAGCACAATCCGTGTGAAGCTGGGTGTGGAGATAAAACCTCTCCTTAGACCAAGTGAGATGACTGAAAACAGACCCGAGGCACCCAAGACGCAAACTTGTGAGCTTATAAAGAGCCCCTGTACCCCAAAGCTTGTGAGGTGGATGAGGGATAGTGGAGGGGTGTATGTTGCATCAGTACACAATTGATATTTATCTTCTGAACTCCACATTAAGAAGTGGAATTTTATGTGAATTATTTTGTTTATTTAGGAATTGTAGGTGACCTTCAAATGACTTCTCAGAGTACCAAAGCCTGAGTGTCTCGCAATAATGTTTACAAATGAGAGGCCAGCTTGCTGGTAACTTGGGTTTGTCTTCAGAGCTGTCCCATTGAAGGAGAACCGTTGAAGGACTGCAGGCATCATCACTTCTGACTTGGCAATCGCAGTCTTTGAGGGGAGAAAAGCTCAGCGACCTCTGACGCTACTGAAGCACTGAACTGCAGGGAAACGCGAGGTTTGGGTACGGTCCCTGGGGGTTTCTTGGAAGTTTTTTACATTGAAGATCTGAAAAGTTTGAAAGAAGAAAAAGCTATGACTAGCCTGATGTAGTAGGGCTGCTGCTGCCAGTCCCTACATGCCTTGCTGTGGTCCCCTTCCCACTGACACGGACAAAGCCAGAGGCAGGTTTTGCACAAGCTCAGAACTGACCAGGGAGGGTGTAAAGAGGAGGGAACCTAAATCCCTCATTTACGCTGCTGTCAATTCCTAGTTGAAAATAATCGGTGTCACAGGGCTGAAGAGAGGTTATAACCGTGGTGCTGCTTTAATAAGCACGTTCCCTCCTGTAGGGTAAGGTGACAGCAGACTGAATTCTTGTAAGGAAAGGATGGTGGCTCACAAGCTGTGTTCCGCCCAGCTCTTCACCTTCCTCTCACCAGCTGAAACGCGTCCAGGGCGGGGAGCGTTTCTGGCACCTCCCTTTCTGTCTGCACAGAAGGGGCAGGTTGCTGTGCCTGCCAAGTCCGAGGACCTTCAGGAGCCAACAGCCTGAACCCCACAGATCACCGGTCATGCGTGCGCGGCGCCTGGGCCTTCGTCTGCCCTCCTTCCAACTCCATCTCCCGCAGCCCGGGCGTCTTGGCTGGCTCAGACATCACGCTGTCAGCATCTCCCGCTGTTGCGCACGGCTTCCTCCTTGAAGGGGACTTGCAGCCAAAGGAGAGCCGTCAATGTCACAGTCCCGATACACTGACCATTCGGGGTGGTGAGGGGACAGTTGGTGATACAAGGGGACCAGTCTGCTCTGGCGTGCTCTCCAGAAGTCACAAGGAGCAAGGCCAAATGTGGTCGTCGTCGTGTCCTGACTCGGTCTCCGTGTTCACCTCCCGAGCCCCAGGGCAGAGAGCGTTTGTGTTTGTTGGGCTGCGAAGCACCGCTTGAAAAACCTGTGATTCTCTGCAGGACTCTGGCTTCTGCTCCTCACACCTCAGGCATGGCCAAGAGGGGTGAGGGTGAGGGGTGCCCGTGTTTCTGCAGACGGACTGGTGATGTGCCCAGGCCAGCAGCACTCAGCTGGCGCACAGAGGGGGACGGATTAGCGGAGGGGGCTTAAATAGCCGCGTCACAGACACTGCTCCAGCCCCATTGCTCATCACCTGAGACCACAGTCAGGACGAAGCCGGTTCCCCCTGCTCTCAGGGCATGTTCAGCAAAGGCAGGTACCTAATTTTAAGCACATGCTGATTTTTGGGGTTAGGCACAAGGCTGAAGAAACTTCAGAATAGTGACGGTCAGGCATGGCTACCTTAGGAGGTGCTGCTGCTTGTCTTGAAAGGCTAAAGCTTAGCCCTCGTGTTGAGCAGCAACCCGAACGGGGCAGGGTTCCTCCACAGCCACTCGGTTCTCTGCTGTAAGTTCAAGTCTTACCAGCTTCGATGCAGAGGGCACAATTTTTATTGTCCAGTCCCTTCCTATTTCGCATAGTCCTTCATTTTCACATTACCAGCAACTGCAAGTAACTAAGCGTCATCCTTGCCAGGCACAGAACAGGGTTTGCAGGATGCGAAGTGCTGTGGTCTGTGAGTATGGCAGAGAAGAGTCAGCACCAATTTTTCTGTCTGGAGGGTTTGGGGTGTTTTTTCCCCTGGTTGTGTGTCTGCGACTACTACTGACGCTAGAGGAGAATCAAGTACTTGGGTAACTCTCCTTAACCCATCTTTTTTGTGCTGTTAGGCACATCACGTAAGATGTGTGAGCTTGTTGGTAGTGTCGTGTAAAAGCAAGGATGAAAATGCAGCGTTCCACTTCAGTGTCTAATTAATCGTGAAAAATAAAACATCTACAGCAGCTTATCTTAGTGAATCTTCCAAGAGAATATAAGAGGAGCTTTCCTCGCCATGGCCCGATGATCCTCTCCCGTGCTACAGGGTTCTTTGTCATGTTTCTGCTCTTCTCTTCAGAGGAGGGAGTGTCATTGTTAACTGAGCGTGGAGCACTGAGTGTGTGAAACTGAGGTGCCTGGTCAGTGATGGATTAGAGAGGAACATAACGGGGAGATGCCGTGTTACAAAAACATAGCTAAAGCTGCAGCATGGAACTGGAAACGACTTTGGGTTCCTGAGAGGCGTTTTGGCAGGGGGTTCCCAGCGGGTGCTACTCGTGTCCGCAGACATCAAGTCCTGCTTCTCCATGAGCAAAAGCATTTCACAAACTGAGTCGAGGTGGCACGGCGTCGAGGCTGAGCAGAAATGGGCCTCGCAGCTGCCACCACAGCTCCCCCAAAGGCACTGACTCGGAGTTCATCTTGCAACAGTGAAAAGCTTGGTCATGAGATAAGAAAAAGGTATTTTTAGCGCTGGGGTAATGCCATCCCCTGGTGAACTCTGCTGTAACGCTATTTTAAACGTGTATGCCTACACAGCAATGGGAAGAGCGATACCTCGTCACTGTAAAGAAGTTTTTAGGTAGTTGGTTGACATCGCTAGCTGTTTGAGGCAAGGCTTGTGTTTCCCTTGTTCTTCGTGAACCCCTTGCTTCCAGTGCTGACTTTATTCCTGAGCATGAATTGTTCTTTTATCGTTGGCATGTTGGTTTGGGTGGTCGGTTAAGGCCAGCGTTCACTCTTTTCTGTAAGCAGGTCCGCACATCTGCATTTTCACTGCGAGCAAGCACGCATGGTCTCTTCATGTGGCCAAACTGCAGATTACCTTCAGAGTCAAACCAATACGTGGTGTATTTTGCCCTTGTGTTTCTTCCACTTCACCTCCCAAGCCTTTCAGGAGAGGCCCCCTGTCGAATCCAACAATTTCTCATGGGCCACCAGGCATCCTTACCCGACAGCTTTCTTCACAACCACCAGCCAAGTGCTGCGGTCCCCAGAGCCCCTCCAAACCATTTACCATGTCGTTACCTGCGAAGCTGTCAGATGAAAGCCCCGTGTTCCTCGCGACACAGGAGCGTTTTGTATTTCAGGCTTTGTCGAAGGTCTTTTCTTCTTTCACTGGTGCCTCGTGGTTTCAGGTTGGAGAAAGCACTTGACCCAAGCATCGGCTGTAACTCCTCAGCCACTTCCTGTTGTAAAGAAATTTTGAGGTTCCCAGCCCCAGAGGAGGAAGTTTTGTGTCCTGTAATAAGTAACCTGGAGCCATAAAGACCAAGAGGTCAACAATTCAGTACAGACCTAAGTAGTGTTTAGGGCTTGGGCCACCTTGGTTAAACCTGGTTTAACCTGCTCCCCACTGCATTGCTGGGGAAGCTGCTGTGGACACCCAACTGAAACCTGTCCTGTCCTGATGTAACTTTATCTGATCCCTCAGTGATTTACGCTATATTTGACATAAACCTGAGTGAAAGGGTTTTCCATTCGCCCACACAGAAATTTCCAGCAATTGAACTAGCTCAGTTTTGAAAGTGATTTTAGGGCGTGGGATCTCCGACAAGGCTGGGGAGATGGGGAAGAGGAGAGACCTGCGGTATCTGGCAGCCTGGAGGTGACGGCCGGTGGAGGCGGATGTCACAGGGTGCCGGGCACCCAGTCCAGCCTAGCGAAGTCACGGCCCAGCTTGCCTGGGAGGAACTTCAAGCTGTTTCTGCACCGTTGGGTAAAGCAACACGCTCTCTGTAAGACGACAAACCTTACTTAAAGCACAGCAAATGGGCATGTTGTGCCTGAAGTGTCTTAGGTTCTTTTCTGTTGTTATTACTCTGATACCGAGCAGAGATTTACGATGTACTCCAGCATGGTGATTGAACATCTCTGTGCTTCAAGACCTAATCATGTCAGCAGAAATTAAAAATGGTGGGTATTAAGAGGAATGCCAACTCTACATTGGTTGCCACATTATCAGGGAACCTTTCAAAGCCTACAGCAGAGCTGCGTTTATTTTGATATCCAGATCTACTTAGGGAGAGAAATTGGTTAGATAAAATCTTCATAAAAGGGAAGCTGCAGAGAAGACTTGCAAGGTCCCCACCTGAAAGAGAGAGCACTGGCTGTAACTAGTAGTAGTAGTTAATGTAGTAGTTAATGTTTCACTCCCCTGTCTCATTCCCGCTCTGTGCAGAAAACATTTCTTCTATGTGTGTGTCAGCAGAGTGGCAAGATAGAAATGCCACCAGTCCCTTTGGAGAAAGAGAGAGGACCACTGTACGGTGCTTCGCAGCGTGGGGACGCCAGTGAAAAGTGATCGGGTTGTCTAGCGTAAGTGTCGGCTGACATCGAGTGTGGGTACCACAGGCTGTACCTCACAGAGGAGCTCTCTCTGTCCTCTGTAGCTGTCCCAGCTGGACTGGTAGAGCTGGAGCATCTGGCGGTGGGGCCCTCTCTGGTGCTGACGTGGCACCAGCAGCAGGGGTGATGCCACAGGTCCATCGCGGTGGTGGCAGAGCTCAGGAGCCGGAGGCGGCTGTTCCTGCCTCAGCGCAGGGTGGGTGCTCCCAGTGGGCAGACAGCCCAGGCGAGCCATGGAGCGCTGCTGGGGAGGAGTAGGGCCACAGGTGCTAGTGTGGGGGGCTTGCCCACGAGCACCCTATTGCCGAGTTACCCCACAGCTCCTCAAAGCACATCGTAACACCGCACCCTAGCCGGGAGCTCTGACTCCGGGATCGCTGCCACCATTGTTTTCATTTGTTCTTGGTCCCGAGCGTGACTTGAACCCATTTGTAAGTGAAGGCGGGACTTTGTTAGAACTCGGTGAGTACCGCAAACCAGAAGAGGTTTAACCCGCGGGGGAGGCACTGCCGTGGCTACTTGTGTTTGTCCGACTAGGTGACGTGGCTGAGCCCGTGCGGGAAGCCCTCCGGGTGTTGGTTTGCCCAGGGGGCACTAAACTGTCTCTGAAGTTGTGTGGTATTTTCCTTGTCGAGCTAGAGCTCAGGTTTGAGTTCAGCGCTCTCCTTTCACTTGTAATTGCGCTGTCGGTTTTCAGAGGGCAGCTCCCATTACACAAACGCTTGGAAACGAGAGCGCCTGAACATCGGTGTCTTGTCAGGGCCAAAGGCAAACGCAGAGCCAGCTGCCAAAGCCAGGCGTCTGTAACGGTCTCCTCTCCCAGCACGTGTCCCGTCCATCCCACTTCCCCTGCCGGGGGCGGAGAGGAGCGCGCTCTCTGGAGCAGGAGGAGGTGGGATTTGGGGAGTAACCACAGGAACCCCTTCCCCAGGCGGCCCGCCTGTGCACTGAAGCCTTTTAGGTGTGGCCAGCTGTGTTGCACCACTTCCATTTCATCACCCAACACCAAACAGCAGATGCAGCAACAAGTCCTTGTTTCCCGTTTTCCACTGCCGTTGTGCCTCTCGGGGAGGGGCTGCTCGGTCTGGTTTTGCAAGCTGGGAGGACAGAACTGTGTCCAGCTCGCAGCCGGCCAACTCGCCTGCGCTCCAGCCCGCAAGGCAGGCAGAAACCAGCCTCCGTGCTTCATGGGTGACACAGGCGGCCACATATTGCCCTCCCGTGGAGTCACTACAGAGAACCTGAGCAGCAGAGAGGGGCAGCCATGCCTCGAGCCTGCACGCTGATCCCGTGCCAGATGGCTCGGGGCTGAGCAGATGAGCTGTAGCAGTCGGAAGGAACAGCCTCAGAGCGGCCCCTGTCCTGTGACACAGCTCAGGGCAGGGCAGGGCAGTTTGCACATGCCGGGAGCTCAGCACGGTGAGTTCTGTCAGGCCAGCAACCACACCTGCCTGCTGCCGTATCGATAGGGCCCTTTCTAGAAGTACTGTTGGCCTCCAGTTCAGAACATCTCACAGCAGCGCTCAGCGCGCACCTCCCGTCACCACTTCTCAGCAGCTCGGCACCTGCTTCCTTGCAAGAGCAGCAGCTTTCGTACGGTATGAGTTAGATGTGCTTTTGGCGAAAGGCAGCAGGGAGAAATTCCATCCCCCCCGTCTGTACGTGTACAACTCTAAGAGCTGTGCTAATGGTTCCCTTTGAAGAGTCACCAGACCTGATGTTTTGCACCCCAGTTTTCGGCGGTCATGCCAAAAGCATGTGTCACCAGACCCACATCTCCTGAGCTTTTCTGACCCCAGATGACAAAAGCAGGTGTTTGTGTCCCACATCAAGTTATATGAATGCCCAAAGCTGCCAGTGCAGGTCTGGAGGCAGGGTTCTGAGTGTCGGTGAGAGCTGACCCTAGATGAAGTGACTGCTGCATAAAACCATGTACAGAACGGGCCCGCAGGGGGCTGCCTGGCTTGCTGGTAGATCAAAGATCTGGCTTCAAACTCGTTGCTATAGCCACAGGTCAACACGAACTTGGAGCCAACACGAACTGCAAGTCCAGCAAAATGAGAAATTTCAGGAAAGTTCCCTGGATAAGCAATAAAGGAGCCATTCAGGCTCACGAACCAGCCAAGGCTGAGCTGGAAGCACTGGAAAGGTAAAGTTTCACTAAAGTACAGTGTGTTAGGTGGTGCCAGGGCCATGCTGCTGCAGCCCGGACCTTATCCGTGAATGGGTGCAGGACTTAACCATAACGTTCTTCTGCTGAGCAGTCCGAGCTTGGGAAGACTGAGGGAGTGTGTGTCCACAGCGAACACGTCCTCCTCAGGCAGTCGGGTTACCCCGGGTGGCCCGGTGCTGCCAGGTGCTCAGAGTGCCGTGGCACATGAGCAGCCTCAATGGGGACCTTGCCGGCGGACACAGGGAAGGGTTCACGGCTGTCTGCACGTAACCAGCCGGGTAGCGCGAAGCCCCATCCACAGCAGGTGCCAGAAGGTCAGCTCTGCAGAACTCAGAGAGGCAGTGGAAGCAATGCTCACAGGTCTGGGGATGCAGCGGTGGGGGGAAGATGTCCCCTTGCTCACTGTTGTCTGGTGGCAAAAGGGAAAAAAGCAGAGCAGTTGTGTTCCCTGGCTGACCACGCAGTCGTGTTTCTAGAGCAAGTAGTTACGGACTTCGGAGTGTGAAACCAGTGACCAAGGCGATGCTGCCTAATTTAACAGGTTTTGAAGATTTTCTCTCATTTAGTGAAGCTGAAAGCAAAACTCCGCAGAGGAGAAAGCCATCTTGACACGGAGCAAACCTTTGCATGCCGCTCTGGGGGATTAAAGGGATGAATTTTGTATACCTGGGCAGGCAGAATCCTTCCTGGTGGGGGAAGAGAGCAGAGGACAAGGCACTGCTCATCTCTTTCTCTTTTGGGCACAAATCCGGAAAACTGGCTTTTGGGGCTGTACGTCACCTGCCTGGGTGCGCTCTGAGCTCGGTCTTAGGAGCCCCTAAAAACGAACTGTTTCTTGGAGCCGGTGGCTCAGTCGTGCAGAGGGTTCTCCGAAGGTCACTGTCTGACTCACCAGAGCTGTGGCCTGGGAGCGTTCACAGCTTGAGAAGTTTCCAGCGTGGAGTTTTCCAAAATATGAATGTTCGTGAAAGGAAAAAAAAAATCACCGAGTGCTTTTAAGGGTTCAGTTTTATAAAAGACATCTGAGTTGGAGGATTATGTTACTGAATAAGCATCTAGATCTTCGGTGTGCTGGTATTCCACTACGTATGCTGGCCCCGTCTCTCTCTGTGTTTGGGTTTCCTTCACTCTTGTCCCTTTCGTAGCGAACCTTCAGCTTTTCCGAGGTAAAAAAAGCTTGTGCCCTTTGCAAGGGCTCCGTAACTGTCCTCCACCTCCTCCCAGCTGCTGCTTTCTCTTGGCTCTGCTGTGGGGATGTTATGGAAGAGCTGGGAAATAAGACCGTGCGGAAGCTGCAGGCAGATAAGCTGTGTTCAAGGCAGTCCTTTTGCGCAGGTATACGTAACAGCTGCTCTCCCTGCCTGGAGATGTCCCAGCTTTCAGCAAGGTCCTAAGAAAAACCCCAGCCTTCCTAAGAAACTGTCACCAAAGCAGTAACACGTGGCTTTTCTAGCAGTGCCAATGGTGCCTGTCCCCCAGCATGGTCCAGTGTCACCAGAAACAGCTGCTTTGAAAGGCTGGATGTGATAACGTGCTGGGATTTTTTCTGCTAGCCACATTTTAGGATGTGATGTCACCTTTGCGGTCTCACCACTGAGGAGTCTGACATGCGGGGCTGCAGCAGCCTGGCCTTCCTCATTGCCAGGATGTTCAGCAGAGCAGAATGTCCTAAAATAGATCTGATCCCACTTCCTAACTCCTGGTGCCCGTCTTGGCTCAGCTGCTGACCTGCTAGCCCTGTCCTCCTTCCCTTGTCTCCAAAAGGCCACGCCCGCATCAAGGCCATCTTACGTACATCTCCTGGTGCGTCGTGAGTGGTGGGAGGGTGGTGACACCCTGCCCAAGGCACGTGGGCAGCATCAGGCTGGTCTTTAGTCGAACAAGTGGGCTCTAATACATGTTTCCTGCTGGTCTCGCCCCACATGCCGCAACGGGAAGGGGAGGGAGTGGGGAGCAGCACGCCCTGCGCACGGGTCTGATGGAGGTTGTGGCACCTGCGGGGAGCGCTGCCTCCGGGTCGGCAGGATTTGTGCAGGGCACGGATGTGGCTGCACGCCAAGGCAGGAGTGACTTTGTCGGCGTTTTCCCCGTGCTCTGCATCTAGTCCCCACTAACTGCAGTCATAACCTCCTAAAACCTGCCAGCTTCAATCGTGGCCGGGCTACTGGCCCCCTCGGTTTTCATTATGCCCGCGTAAGGGAAGGAAGGAGGAACCCAGCCTTGCTGCGCTCGTGTTACATGGTCGGTAGTTAACGTAGCACAGTGCCGTTAGCTCCCAATAAAAATAAAAAGTCTTTGCAGTTACAATGAGGTGTTCACGCGTGGCCGCACCAGAGAATAAACTCAACTTTTATTGTATGTGTTAGCTGTGGTAAATGAAGCGAGACGGGGCTCGATTCATTGCGTCCCATCTCGGCTGCGTCTCACAAATAACGGGCCTTAAACCATGTCATCAGAAAGTCCATTTCCTCTCCTTGCCAGCAGCCGTTAACCAGCGCTCAGCGTCCTCTTGCAGAGGCGGCGGAACCCGAGGGTGACGCGGGGCAGCGGTAATCGTTTGTTCAGTAATGGATATGACCTGTTTGCAAGGAGTACCCGCCCGTCGCGAGGCCATAAAAAGCGTCTCGCCCCTTTTGTCTCTGCCAGAAGAAAGGGCAGCTCTGCAGTGGAAATGGTGGTGGTGCCGCCGCACCCAGCGGAGAGGTCATGGTGGGCTGCGGATGGGGAAACTGAGGCACACAGGGCAGAGGCCAGGGCTGCGGAAGCGTTTCAGTCCCCGCTTCTTCCGAGGGCGAGAGCGCCCTGCTGACTTTGTGACTGCGGGCAGCAGCTGCTTGCCCTGCGCCCAAAGCCGTTGTATCGTCTGGAGCAGAATGCAGAGCCACGGGAAGCCGTAGCGGGTGAAGAAGAGGGAGGGGCGGTCCACAGTGACGTTAGCCCCGTGGCCCCACAGGGGGCTTAGTGGGAAGCCGGGGCTGAAGGCCGCTGGCTCATTTCAGAGAGAACATCTGGCTGCAGCTCCAAGGTTTGCCTGGTGAGGTCCTTCAGGCCCCCTTCGCTGGCAGAGTTGCAGTGCCTGGTGGTGTCAGCTCGGCTGTTGTGTTGGTTTCCAGGGGTTTGGATGGGGAGCGGTGTTGAAGCGCCTGTTCCAGCTGACTTTACAGCACAAAGCCTGGCCTCTTCCGCACTTCTTTCCCGCTGAAGTATCTTGCAAATTGAAGAGCACCAACTAAAAGGTTGTCTGGTTTGGCACCGGCTCCAATAGCCAAAGCTAGACGTTTGCTGCCAGTAATAGATCCTCAGATTCAGAATTAGCCATCACATAATGGAATCTGGTAGCTTTGGTTGTTAATTCTCTATTGAGCCTGCATCCCCATGTTTATTCTCATTTGTTCTGATAAGGTCCATTGTCTCTAATATTGCTTCGTAAAGGGTAAGAAATAAATCAACGGTATTTAGCTTTTCTAACCATCTGGTCTGGCTCGCATCCCAAAATCCGTTTTTAAGTTAGGCACAGTTCATGTATTTTTGCCTTGTAAGAGAGAACGTCTCTGGGGAGTGAAGGGAAGGATAAGTCGCTGCTGATCTCACCCCAGGGACTAATCATTTTACAGACACTACGCTTAAAGCTCCACAGGTTTTTGTTGTCATAGCTTCGGTTGTTGGGCTGAGCTGCTGCAAAGTGCCAGCAGGAACCTCTCCCTCCCCATATTAATGGGATGAATGCTCTGAACAGCAGTGCATTACTTCGAGGTACGAAAGCACTTGCTTTGGACATGGAGTTTATTTGCTTTGGTAGCATTTGATCTTCCAGGACGTTAATCCTCAACGTGTGCATACTTTATAAGGCACTTCTCGGGTCATTATAAAAGCATCCTGTGGAGTTAAGCCAATTGTTTTTAAGAGGTGTTGTTACTGTGGTGAAATTTAATGCGCTTGGGAGCTACTGCGTTGCCACAGATGGGAAGTATATCTTGTAAACTATAAATTTTTAAAAATTATTTAGCATCTCCGTTGCTTTGTGGGGCCATGTGGCACCGAGCGCAGGATAATTCCACAGCTCTCATTACAGCACACAATCATCAAACATTTAAAGTCCACAGACGATATTTTCAGGAACTATTATAATAATTAGAAAAGGAAAATGGGTTTAATAAAAGTTGTAAACAATTATCATCAGCCAGACCTTGTCCCTTTCCGCAAACCCCATCTGCATCGCGCATCTGGGCGTGTGAGGCAGGGAGCGGTAGAGCTCTGTCTCGGCTGCCCCGGCCTGGGAGAGAGGGCGTGCGTGTTTTGGGGTCACTCTGGGATGCAGCAATGACAAAGAGACTTGAGGAGGGCAAATCTGTGAAACAACCCAACCACCGAATAAATAGCCTTGCCATCAGAGGGGGTGTCCTCTCCTCGTGGCAGCCCATCGCTGGGTGGTGGGGCTCGTTCTGACAAAGCCTCTCTGCTTTGCCAGATCAACACAAAAGGGTTTCAGCGTCAGGGAGGACTTGGGGCAGGCCTTTGTTACAGCAGATGGGTCTGAAGCGAGCAAAGCGTCGCTGGCGTAAGTGGGAGGTGAAGGAAGGTGACCACATCTGAGGGGTGGTTTGGAGGGGTCAGTGTGCCAGTTCCTCTCTCCACACCAGGGTCTGAGAGCAAGGGCAGGGCAGGGCGGTGCGGGATGGGCTTGTCCTGGAGCAGAGGGAGCAGCCAAGTGATTCAGCTGGAAGCCAGCCGCTGCCTCACCCTTCCCAAGTGCTTGGAGCGCGGGTGCTTGAGCCAAGCTTGTGCTGTCGGACTCTGTCACACCTACCTCTGAAGCCTGGCAGATACAGCTCTGTAGCTTTTTGATGTATTTCAGCTGTCAAGTTGAGACACACGAGGTTAAACTAGCGAACTCTTACTTAAAAAGTAGTAATGGTCAGACTCTCATCTGCTCCGTTGTGCTAAACAGGGAAAGCTTTGGGGGCGACTCATCCTTGCAAGGGTACAAAGCCACTGCGATAGCTCTGGCAGCTGGAAAATTCAGTTGAGCTGTGGTGATCAGGAGCAACTTCTGCCTGACGAGGAGTTGCACCCAGTGCAGGAATGTTCTGAAGAGAAGGTGTGCGTGGTTTAGGGTTGGGATCTCGTGCACAGCAGCCATGCTCTGGAGTGCTTTTCACCTGCCCGGGACAGCGTGGGGGAGTTCGCGCTCGGCCCCTCTGCCCCGCGTTTCCCACGGTGATCTCTGCAGTGCTTCGTACTTCCCTGGTGGTAAGCAGTGCCTTTCTGCCAGGGTGCTGGTAGAGCTCCTTGTCTTTTTACGTAGGAAAGAAGATATTTAGGACAATGTGGAGGGGAAAGAGAGTCCAGGGACGTAGTGAGGAAGTTGTTTAATATGTGGCTGCTTGCTCCAGCTGAATTACGTGTACTTGCCTGAAATCAGCAGATCATTTCTGTTGTTTGATGTTTCATGTGAGTATCAGCCTCGTTAGGAAGGCTTCTCCCACCCACCCCACCCCACCCCAAGGGGTACGGCCACGCAGCTGTGATTGGTGTACTCACATGAAGAACAAGCAGGGTGAGAGCGGAGGGAGCAACCCCTGGTTTGCTTTGAGTTCAGGGTTCTTCAGCCCAGTCTGGCAGCCTGACTACGAGAAAGCAGGGCTGTTTCATCTGCTGCCACGCACCTCCTTGGTGGACGAGCCCTGACAGGGGTTTGCACCCCAAAGGGAGCAGATGCCTGTGGCTGGGGCCGGCCTCTGCGCGTGCCTGAGCCCAGCCCGGCTCCTGGGCACCGCGATCAGGCAGGCTCTTGGCTACTGACCTAAATTGAGACTGAGCAAAGAGAGCAAGCAGCTGCCCCACCACTGTTGCTCTGTTTTCAGCGTGGATCGAGCCTCCCTAATCCCCTTGGATTTTGTATCTACCAAAACAGCTTGGGCCCATCAGTAAATTGCAGCGGCATATGGTCCAGGTTTATGAGTAATCTGGCACACGCTTAAGGCAAGGAGGACGTCATCCTTCAGCAAATACAGAAAATATTGTGGGGCTTTTTCTTTATGACTGTATTTAATATCGTTGATGAGAAAGCTGTGGGAAGTGTTTAAGCTAGTCCTATTTAAACTTCAGCTGCTGGTTGAAGCAGCTACGAAACAGGAAACAAATGTAAAGAAAAGGGGAGTCCCATTGTCCTGCAGATGTTTTGTTGCTTAATGTTGACCCCATAGGTGCATGTAGTGCTAGAGGACAAAACGGTCAGCTAGTGCCACCCGTCACGCCTCACACAGCACCGGGGTGAGGGATGTATCCAGCATCACTTAGGCCACTTCAAAAAGTCCTCCTCACCTCCGTACAGGTGAAGAAGTTGCTCTAGACGTGGCCTGTGCCAGAGGGCACAGCCTTATCCCTAGAAGAGGGAGGGGTAAAATGCAGTTGGGCTGCTTTGGGAGAGAAAGGCCTCATCTTGGACAGCTTGGTGGGCTGGTCCTTCTTCGGTGATGGCAGTGGGTGTCCCGGCACAGTCTCCAGATCTTCTGCAGCGGTATTGACAGCACCACCCACTGTGAATTCACTCACTGTTGGTTTTGTCTGGGCAACTCACTGTAAAGATTTCCAGGTCCTGGTCAGTTAAGCCTCTTCGCTGCAGTCCTGTCTTGGCAGGAGAATGAGCACTGCAAGGGGTTTCGGCTGCTGTCAGCCAGCGCGACAGCAGTGCTGGAAGGCGCTGGCAGGGCTGGAGGTGTGGTGGGCTCAGCCGATGCTCCCCAGGAGACATCTGCCCCCCTCTTGGACCCGCGTCAAAACTGGGGCATGTCTGGGAGAGTGGGGAGGACATGAGAGGGGAAGGTTAGGTAAAATGCTGCAACAACTCTGCGAGAGCTTTTCTTTGGCACTTAATTTGTCTCTCTGGGTCTCCCCAGTGACACTGCTTTTCCCTTCAGCTGGGCTCCAGAGCTAACAGCTTCTCTCCTCCCCTTTGCACTGAGTGGGCTCTGGTTCCCTGTTCTGCAGAGGGCTTGACCTTCCCCTCACTCTCCCCGAGATCCATCTCACCTCAGTGTGTTTGAGAGCCCGGCTACGGGAAACCTCGCACCCGCCAGCTCTTCCCAACTCTGTGTTACCAGCCTCCCCACGCTAGCACTGCTTTGGCAACAGAAACTGTTTTCTTTGGCTGTGTGGATGGAGCCTGTAGCTGCAGCGTCAAAGGAGTAAGTCATCTCCAAGGCGGGGGTCCACCTGTCCTCTCCTGTGACCTGGTTGGCAGCGCAGGGAGCACCTGGAAGCACCCAAAACTTCTCACCTCCCTAAACAAACCAAAGAAGGGGATGAGCCTTTTTGCAGCGGTTTGAGGCGATTAGTTTGCACCAGAGAGTTTACAGTTCTTTTAAAAACAAATTAGATCTCAGAGACTAAAAGCCTTATCAAGTGCTCAGGCCATACCGTGGTTACTTTCTCAGGTGCTCCGGTTTTTTCCTTGGATGATCCTGTTACCCATAATAACAGAATATCCCCTATTTCTCCCGCTGCTTTTAAGAAAAAAAAAAAAATTTCATGTAAAGTAAACAAATGGTCTTAAGAAAACAGGTTTTATACCATTTTTATGCATCAGCAGATGCAGAAACTGCACGTTTCCCTTTCTGGAGAGAGCCTTGAACCTCCGCACTTGTAAAGCTTTGAAAGCGAAGTCCAGCAGCCAACAAAATGGGTCTTTCAGTTGATGCGCATGGCCTGGGTTGGACACCAACATCGTGTCAAATAATACTGCCCGGTAAAATCAAAACCAGGGAACTTTGGTGCTTGTCGGATGGCCTGTTCAGAGGAAATTACCTGAAATGGCAAAGCCCTCCCTCAGCTGGTTTGGTTCCATTTCAGATACACGGGGGACGTGGCGCTGCGGAAGGGAGGGACAATCGGACTGTCAGCTGGGGCACGTGGGTGCTGAGCAGTGACCCGAGCGATCTCTGCCCCTGCTTGCCCTGTGGTCTGTGAAGACATTCCAGCTTGACCCTGGAAAGCCCCCGTGCTGTCAGCCCCTTGCTCTCAGGCCCTGGGGCGGCTTATAAGTAGCTCAAACCTTGGGGTTTGGAAAGTCAGACAGTGCCTTGGGGATCGTATTGGTTCAGATCCGATGCATCTTGGGCTGGGATTTTGAGCTCTTTGCCGCAGTAATACTCCGTGCCATTAAAAGGAAGCTTTGCCTTTTAGGTGGATCTGATTTCTTTAAGGATGGGGATTGCGGTTTTCTTGGTTTGTTTTGCGTAGTCCAACTCTGCATGCCAGAAATTAAAGAAAATACCTCGTGTTAACGGGTGGGATCGAGACCCGGTGATCTCAGCAGCGAGATGGAGCAGGGAAGGACCACCTCGGTGGTTCTGCTGGTTCTTCCATTTCCGAAGCAAATTGTGGGAGCTCCGAGGAAGGAGCTCAAGTTTTCTGCAGTCCCTGGAAAGCCAAGGGCATCTGCTCTCGGTGCTTATTTTAAGCGTGTGTTGACAGGATCTTCACATGCTCCGTGGCTCTGCTCCTGCTTTCGTGTGTGCTCGGATGGATCGGGGCCGTGGCCCCGCCTCGCCCTGCCGGGTGCCTTTGGGCTGGGCTCAGGCCCTTCTTGCCCACGCTCTGCTTGCTGGCGGGGCACAGGCATCTCGCGAGGTCCCCGCCTGGCAGCTGCCTTCCCGCTCCTCTCTGTGCAGGCACCGGCCCCACAGCGAAGGGAGGATGCTGATCCACCCATCGCACCCTGGCATCGAGGCAGGGACGATTCCACCCCTGCAACACAGTCAGCATGTTCTCTCCCTTCTCGCTGCCGTCGCTGTGAGGAAGGAAGCAGCATCCACGATGGTTTTGCCGCTGTTTCCTAACGCGGTTTGTGCCGGAGCAGGGCAAGGCCTGGAGCAGCGGGTGCCCAGCAGAGCTGTGGTCTGTGGCTGGTGGAGCAGCTCTCCTTTCTTCGCAGGGGTGGCACTTCACCGGGTGACCTTCCTGGCTGTGGTGACAAGGCAGAGCTTCTTCCCCGAGACGTTTGAGCGGTGGTGCGGAGCAGTGAAGGCCTGGTGGGGTGCGGCACAACCCAAAGAGCCAAGGGCGAAGGTGAGGTCTGTGCCTCCCACACCTCCTAGCAGTCTCTTGGTATCCAGCCTGTGTTTTCCAGGTTATTTAACTTCATCCATTGCTCGTGCCTTTACTTGTCGCTACCCTTAATAAGTTTCAGACACCCGTCAGTCATTCTTAACCGTTAATACTCAAGACTTGCTGTGGCTGATAGCAAAACTACCCAGACAGTGTTTCACCACTTAAAACTCTAGACATGATGAAGCCGTTGTCTCTCCTGAGGTACAGAAACCAATCATCACAAGAGGTCAACACGTACTTGAGTTGTCGTGCAGCGCTGTGTGAGATACTGGGGTCATCCCTCCCTGTTAATTCCAGAGGAAATTCTGGTCACTCAGTTGCTCCCTTGGGCATTTATTGGAGGAGATGGAGTTTTACAGAGCCCAGAGGTGTTGCAGTATCACACACAGGTTTAGGGAAAGCTGTCCCATGCTCTAGGCAACGTTCTCTTCGGTGGAGCCAACTCATGGTAATGAGAAATTAGGTGATAAAGAAGGAAAACGGATATGGAGACGAAAGAACCGCTCAGGGTCCTGGGTGCAAGCTGACTGCTGCTGCTTTAGAGATGAGAGCCTCTTTCTTGGGCTTCTGGGTTAACATACGGCCCGTCACACCCTGCAGAAGAAACCGTGCTCTCCTGCTCTAAGAGGATTATGGATGTAGGAGGGTTATGCTGACTTGCTTGGCAGAAAGGGAAGCGAACGGGAGGGCTGTGACTCGAGGGACGTCTCCGCCGTGTTACTGAGCCGCCGGCAGCGAGGTGCTGTGCAAGGCCCTGAGACAGGCACGGGCCAGAGAGGCAGCTGAGCACGGCGACCGAGTGCCGCTCCCCCAGCTTCCTAAGGCCCAGGCTGAGGCAGGGACATTCGGTGTTTCATTGTGCTGTTGTTCTCTGTATGTTGTGGTTATTCCCTGGAGAATGTGAACAGGAAACGTCAGCGTTCCATGATAGGGAGGTAGCGCTCTTGGCCAGGTCTTGCATCAGCCGGGTATTGCACAATCCCAGCAGCCGCAGCTGAGCCTCCTCCTGTTCCTCCTGCTTGGCACTGCCTTCTCCTGCGTTTTGCATCAGAGGAGCACGGGTCAGGCCAGCCGCCCAGCTGGCAGGGCAGCGCGGCACTGCTCACCAGCTCGTGCACTGCAGCTGTGGTCAGTGCCAGCGGCTCTTCTCCCTAGGGCAGCGGAGGCCTATGAGTCACTTAAAAACCCCTCCCAGCCTGCTGCCTTCGAGGCCGCGTTGCTTCAGCTGGAAGTGGGACTGTTCCCGCATCCCCCCGTCCGTCACAGCCGCTCCTTCAGCAAACCCCTTGGCCAGGGCCTGCGGGGACCCTCGTAAGAAACAGGCCCTCAGCACCAAATTTTGGCCGGTCCCTGTGCAACAGGATCGTTTCCACTCAGGAAAGCTGTTGAGCTTATGGGGAGTAATTCTGAAGAGCTCTTGGCACTGGTTTGGTTGTGGGCTGATGTCAGCGATAAAGTCCCGTTTATTTCCAAGCTGCAGCATTAAACTTTGGTGAAAAGCTGCTAGAAATTCTGTCCAAAGCAGTTTTTCATCAACACCAACGGGTTGCTGGGGTGGAGATGGAAAGGGAAATCTCCACACCAAGTGGCTCCCAGGAGAGCCTGCCCTCCCAGCCGTCCTGAAGCCTGCTTGGGGAAGGACGGAGCGTGGGCTGGGGGGCATCATTGAGCTGGGCCGGTGGAAAGGGGAAGGCGCAGCCCATTACCTCTTGAGCTCTGTCTTCGGCTTGGCTCGTGCTGTCTTTCTAGCCGAGGTGTGGTGGGAGTTTGGAGAACAGAGTGAAGGCAACTCTGGAGCCTCGGGGCCAGAGAGGGTGGGTGGAACCGTTGTCTCCCTGCAGCTGGTACCAGTACGGCAGGCCCGCTGCGCGGGCTTGGGAAACGCTGGCACAGGGCAAAAGCCAAAAGCTTTTCACAAGAGTAGGCAGAACAGCAGCATCCTCTGAGGCGCAGGAGCAGGGCAGATTTCCCAGCCTGAAGTCAGCTCAGAAGTCTGCTTTCACTCACTCTGTAGAGGTGGGGTTGGATTGGGACTCTCCCCTGTGCAGTGTGTCTAAGATGGGGTGTTTTCTCCCTTCCCCTGGAAACCCACATCGAACAGGAAGGTAAAGGGGCAGTCAGCGTGCCGCTGTGCTGCCTGCCCTCCCGGGGTGTATCAGGGCAGCCTGCCATGAACCCTGGAGCTGCGCCGGAGCGTGCAGCGGGTGATCCCGCTGGGGCAGCGGTGGGGGCAGAACCGTGGTCCCTGGAACATCTCCCCTTGACAGCCACAACTAAACTGCACACGTAACCGGGAGCTGAGAGCAGCTGAAGGATGGAAAGAGCTTGTGGAAAGGCAGCCGGGCTGCCTTCCTGTGGGGAAGTCGCCTTGTTTCTCTGCTGTGTCCAGAGTTACCCCAGGAAGGGGGAAGAGCGGTGTTTCCAGACGAGTGGGGGAGCTTCCGGCTACTTCTGGCCTTACAGATACTTTTTGATAGGTATCATTGCATGAAAAAAATTCCTCTTTTGCCAGACTGGCATGTCTCAGTCTGTGCCTGGTGCCCTTGATGTTCTGTTTGTATCTCACACCTTGACTCAGAATTTGTATTTGGAGCCGTGCGCGTGCGCAAAGTGTCGTGCTGCTGCTGCAGGACACGCGCGCTGGATCCCTGAGAGCCGAAGGAGTTAAACCGCTTTCAAATGGGCCTATTCATGCTAATAAAGTACCTTGGAGCTGGTCCAGCAGGCAGACACCTGGGTATTATTCGAGCATCTGACACCCCTAGAGAACTAGAGCCTTGATGAGCTTTATACACTCACAGAAATCTTGAAGAAGAAAGGAGGCTTTCCATAGAAAATGGGTTTTCAGGGCCAGCTGAAGGACATGACGTTCAAGATCATTGCTTTAAAATAATTTCAGCTGCAGTTAATGTGAAGCAAAGAAGAAAAGAAAACCCAAGACAGTGAAAGGATAATTAATTCGATTTTGAACTGCAATTTGAAAGGGCTGTATTGTGAAGTGACCCTTTACCAACGGAGATCCGAATGGGCTCTTCTCAAAGCCCTTTCACAGGTGAATGTAGCGGTGTTTTACTTTGCACCATACGTCTGTTCTCCCCTGGTATTACGGAGTGACCTTGAATTCAAGCCTTTCCAGACAGGATGGGTGTCGCAAGGGGTTCCTCGGCAAGCCCCAAGAGCACCGGCACAGGCTTTGCTGCAGCAGAGCTCTCTCCAGAGCCAGCCCCTGTCCCTTGGTTGTGCGGAGTGGCAGCTGGCTGGCCCCTGAGCTCCTCTGTTGACCTTGCTTCATTCTTCCTTCTTTCCCCAGATGACCACAACGTGCGCCTTTGCCAAGGTCAGTGTTGCAGAACACATTTTCTGGTGGTTCCACTGTTCCTCTGGGGAGCCGCAGTGTCCCCACTGCCCCGGGGCTCTCGCCCCATGCAGCGACTTTTCTCCAGGGCAGTGTCAGTAGATAACGCTCTCGCGCTCCAACCTCGCGTGCCTGCTGTGTCTCCTCCATTGGTAGCACATTTTGCACTGACTTTCTCCAGCAGCTTAGAAATTCATTTTACAAGGAGGAGTTGCAGTGACTGCAGCCTGTGCGATGTTTATTACTGGGCAATTCCACTGTAATTTGAAAAATATATATTTCTGGCCTGCTTGTTCTTCCTCAGCTCACAGAGGAACCACATAAAAAGCATCACGGCCAGAGCGCTAACGAGCTTCACGTTTTTGACATGATATTAGTACAATAATGCATTTCACACTGTTGTTTCCTAATTTGCCTAATCAAATAAAAGGAGATCAAGCATTACATAGCCCGGCCTCCCCATTCCAACAAGGTAACACGGAACCCTTCAGTTTGGCAGTTCAGTTAATTTTCCCTGCACAGGTTGGCTAAAGCACGTAATTTAATCAGCGTTTTGCAGTTCCGTCAATAGACACAATCTATTGCGGGGGCTGACAATACCCCGAGCAGCTGTCCCGGGCACTGAGGAGTCGCTGAGAGCGGCTCAATAACATGGGGAGGTTTTTGGAGGCAGTGTCTTGGGCCGCTGCGTTCAGTGTGTGGTGTCGGTGTGTTGCGGTGGTGTGCAGCGTCTGTGCTGTAGGACTCACTGCCTGGTGAGTAAGGGCTCTGCTGCAGCAGGGTGGTTGGAGCAGACAGGTTTCCCTGTGCGGTCAGTACATCGTCCAGGGGAGCGGTAAGGGACATCACTGGTGCTCAGTGAGGTGGCGAGAGCCCGTGCGGAGCTTGGCTTCAGAAGTCTTGGGTAAGTGTTAAGTGCCTCGGTCAGGAGGAATCTCTCCATGGCTGATTCCAGCCTGGTGAGTGAACTCCAGAAACAGGCAAGAAGTGCACGGTGGGTACATGCATTTCTGTAAAGATCTGTTAGAGACAGTGTGATGTGAGGAGAAAGCTTTCACCTTTCTGGTTATGGCAGAAGGCTCTGCTTGGCCAGTGCCAGGAGGCCACGGGCGTTGATGCCCTCAGCAAGTCCTCAGCTGGGGATGAACAAACACGTTTGGCACGTTTAAGCAGGTCAGGCCTGAGTGAGTGCACAGGGAACGCAGGGGAAGAAATGAGTGTCAGCCGAGGTGCTGCGCTCCATCTGAAGCGTTTGGAACGAGCCGGTTCTCTCTGATCTCTGGTGTTGCTGCGAGGACTGTCCTGCCCACCATCCGAAGCAGCAGTGCCCTGCACAGCGCTTTTCTGGTGCTGCTCGATCCACTGTACAGGACAAAGCAGCGCTGCCTATATATGTGGTGTGCTGAAATCCGGCATCCCTCTCCTGACTGCAGAGCAAAACTGAGAACGGCAAAACACGCTGCAGTGCTGGTGCCACTGCACGTACTGTTCTAGAGCCTGCTGGAGAACCTAGCAGAACAACCGGAGACTTCGCTTTCTAAAGGCAAACCAACTAATGGGGTGGGTTTGGGGCTTGGTTGTAGCTCACTGTGATTTAGGAACAGCATGTCAGTGCTTGCAGCTAAGAGCTAGAGCTAAAATCGTTATAAAAAACCCCACAGTATAAAACCATGTTTTAGTTCTGTTTCCTGGGAGATTTCTCCCCAGATCTCACTCTGCTGTAGAGCATATCAAACCGTTCCTGTGCAGAGGGGATTTTTTTCTTCAAGGAGCTTTTGTGCCCGATCACATTGATGAGATGTTCGTGTAGTCTGTTATCACGGGCTCTGGCAGCGTGTGCCAGGTACACCGGGTGCGGGGGTGAGCTGGTTGTGGTAGGTCTGCTCGAGCTTGTGCAGCTCTGGCGCAGGGAGCTTCTGGCCAAGGGGTTCAGGCATCCCCTTGGGCCCGAGCTGCTCTGCAGTGGCCCTTGGTGCTGTCCCGGCACAAAGTACTTCACCGTTGTTGGGTAAAGACTTGACTTCTTCCACGAGTAGCTCTGCGGAAGGCAGCAGCTGCAGCCGTAGGAAACCAGCGAGAGCAATCCGACGGATTCCAGTTGGGGAAAATAAACTCATTTACAAAACAAGGCAGAAGAAGCAAATGAAAAAAATAAGTGTGAATTAAATAATATGACTTCGGTGCAAACATGTAGATCAGCTGTTTGCTTTTCCATAGGATGCAGAGCCGTCCTTGTAACACGGTAAGAGTCGTTGTAAGCTTCCTGCCAAAAAATGAAAACCCATTGAGTATAGGCAGTGCCTTGTATCCAAAGTCCCTCATTATATTACAGAAATTATTGCAGCAGAAAACTTACAAGTGCATCACAGGACCCACTTGTGCTGTTAAACAGATGGCACCTACACAGGACCCAAAAATATATAACAATTTTAATTGAGCCAATGCAAAACAGATTTGTGAAATAAAATAGTACATGCCAGGTCTAATAAGGCTCTTGCTAGGAATTTTGACATTAAGTAGATCTGTAACGGCACAAGAGGTGTTTAGAAGATGCTCATTAGCGAATGTATCGTTTACTTCACTTGCTCAGTGTAATCTCTTGGGTTCCCGATCAGGACGTTCCTACCTGCTCTGGTTTGTCCTCAGTACCGTTCGTTTGCCTTCCCTGGACGTTCAAGTTCGCCGTTTCAGCAGAGCCGTTTTCTCGCTCAGCTCCTGAGCTGGATCCTTTCCTCTTTGCTGAAGGCAATGGCACCCCCCCAGCCCCTGAGCAGGGAACATGTCTTCTATCTCTGGCACTTGGCTTGGGCAGCAGGTGACCTCCTTATTTATGCCCGTTCTGCTGATGGTGTCGGGGTGGCATCTTTGACATGGAAGGAACATTTAACCTTTCCCTGTCACCCACCGGCTCTTGCAGAAGGAGCTGCCGTGGAGGACGGGGTCTGCAGAGCTGGTGGCTGGCCGGCCTCGCTCCTGCCTGCCCTGAGCCTGGGCGAACAGAGCTCTCTGAGCGGGGAGACGCAAAGCTGAGCTCCTGAAACACGAGCACCGTTTTCTGCTGGACAATGTGTACCTCAGAGAAGGTGGCTCTAACAAGGTGCCTCCCGGACTTGTGCGCTCGCATCGGGAGGCAGCTACTCTCTATCTAGGTCAGGCGGTTGGCATTTGCCTCCTTCCCCCACCTCTTTGCTTACCCCTTTGGAGATGCTCTGGGCTGCGGGCGCTTCCCGAGCCGTGCAGAACAAAGGCAGCAGTGCTTCTGCAGGACCAGTGTGGCAGATTAGCTACTGCGAGGAGGTGCGTGCTTTCCACGGACTGTCCCGGGGCACCTCACTGCTCCTGAGAGGTGGGACACAGCCGGCGGTGTGAGGGCAGAGTTGGGCCCTGCCTCCCAGTGCGGCAGATTGTCGTTCCCAAAATTCTCCTCAGAGGCCCCTCTCGAGAGTGAGAAGTTCCAGTGAGCTAAAATCTACAGACAGATGGTGATGGCACCTTCGCTGCTTCCCAGTGAGCTAGAGAAGAGAGAACCGTTCTGCAGCAGACCAGAGTTACTCCGGTCAGGAGGTAGCGGTCAATAACCACAGGATAAAACGGGGGGGGGTTCCCACCTGGAAGGAACCTAACTGATAGCGCTCAGTGTCTTCACCTTTCCCTGCAGCCCGAACTGGGACCAATAAACACGGCAATTCTCCCACAGCTGGAAAGGGACGGTTTGTGTAAAATGGCAGAACACAAATCTCCCCAGTCCCTTTCCCCGTGCAGCGAGGGAAAGCAAAAGGTAAAAACGACCCTACTTGTGGCTTTCACCTTTTTTTTCTTTCCCCGAGTACGTCAACATGATTGGAATGGTAAGGACATGCTTAAAAGTGGAAACAGTGAGCAGTGCGGTCTGATGTCAGCACAGATTTCGAAGAGGCCAGCTAACTGTGTCTTCAGAGCCTGTCAGAGTCACGGGGAAGGATGTAAACATGACTTGCGTGAGGTGCCGTTTACTGCGACGGTTAAAACTCAGCTTCCCTTCCGCCTTTCCAAACCCCCCAGCACACACGGGAGCTGGGGTTGCACCCGCAGCACGGGCGTGTGAGGCCGTTTTAATACGATGGCATCCAGTAAACATCGGTGTGTAAAATGCAGCGTCGTGATGTCGCGTCAAGGACGATTAGAAGAGCAGACATGCGGCAGGATCGTTTCCTGCGGGAAAAATACCAGCACAAATGGGTACCGGGCAGTGCGGGCTGGATGAACCTGCGTCGTGGCGCTCGAGAACATCCCCTTACCTCTCACCTCCGATCCGCCCGACCCCTCTCCTTTGGTTTAGTCCCAGGTTAATGCCTGGGGACAGCTGCTGTTCTGGTTAAAGTAAACAACAACTGAAAGGGAACACTGAAAAATTCATTTTTATTTCATATTAACTCCAGCCAATTAATTGCTGCTGTTATTGCGATGTATCAAATAAACCCAGCCTTGTTATATTTAGGCGATCAAGCTGTCCACAGGCGTGGTTCCTGTTCCTGTAGACCCTGCTGTGTCTCGGCGGCACCAGGATCTCCTCAGGGACTGGCTGGTGGTATCTCTGCATTTCCTGCGTGGCTTTATAGAAAAAAGAAAAGCAGCTTTTTCACCCGGGTGCTTCCCTTGCTGGAGATCCTCTCTGACGTGGTGAGGTGTGTGATGTTTCTCAGCATGATCAAGTAAAAGAAACATTTTTTTTACTTCTTTGAAAGTAAAATAAATCTCTTTAAAAAACAGGAGATCGTTATGGAGCTGTTGGTGCCTCATGCAGACCCGGTTTTGTTGAAGCACCTCAGCTGTCAGCAGCGTCTGCAGTCAGCAGCGATCACGGAACGGCACATACAGGCAGGGAAACCAACTCTGCGTCTTCTGGACGCTGCAGGGTTTTTTTCTGCTCAGTTGTACTGCACCTGCAAGAGGTTTTGGTGTAGCTGGTGGTGTCTGGGGGAGAATCCGTTCAGATTGCTTGTCCCTGGAATTGATACTTGCTTCCCTGTCAATACTTGGCCTCGCATCGTCCATCCTCAGAGGGTTGTCAGCCTGAGTCCGGCGTGCACCGTTCACAGGGCTGCTGTGGAGGCTGAACAGCTCCAGTGCAGCTCTGCTGAAAGCAGGTGACTGCTCAGGCCTGGGCAACACGCGGCCTCGGCAAATAATGGCAGCAACACCCCACTCGGGGAAAACGACTCTTGCTGTCTCCCCTTGGGGTGCTGGTAGATGGCCACGCAGCAGGATGGTTTAGGTTTAATTGTTCTCGTTGCTCTGTGATAACCTCCCTGCTTACAGCATGAAGACCCCAAGCATGCTCTGTTGTTCAGGGAAGGTCTCTGGACACCCAGCCGTGTGCCAGGGGCTGACTGCAGGACCCAGCCGCAGTGCGGGACGCGTGGGTGTGCCTGTGGGGCTTCGTGGGGACTGGCCGTCCCGGGCCCCCTTCACCGGGGCCACAGCGATAGCTGCTCCCTTGGTACGGGACAGAAGCCTGCAGCACACCTTCCCGAGAGGGAATTGGTCTGGTTAACGCTTTCTGCTGTCATTCTTTGAGAGATCAGAGGTTTCCTGAGCTAGTTTAACGTGTGAAGGGTCACAACACCCCACGCCTATAGTTGCTCTTTGATCTGTATCGTGAGGGTCTTTTTGACAGGGAAATGAGATCCTGAGGAGCGCAGGCACCTTGCGAAGGTATCATTTATACATACTTCAAAGTGGAATGTTTTCTGGATCGCTCCTATACCCATTTAATTTTTCAAGAAACTGTTACTTCTCTTAACTAGGCTAAAATAGGTACCAACAACATGCTTGGCAGATGGTCTTTTTGTGAGGAGATAACGCAAGGTTTGACCCCATGGAAGGGATGTACTCTATGAACCCTCCTGGCCATCGTTTTCTCAAGCATTTTGAGCTCTTGTCCAAGGAAGCCTCACCTTGTGTCATTTTTAAGTATTATTCCCTATGCTTTTTTCCCCCAAATTGTTTGTAACACTATTCCACACTGTGTAGTAGTGAAACTCTTAAGAGTATTGAGCTAAATGAGCAGTGTAACATGCTGTTGTATCGTGCCAATTAGAAGGGAGTATCACTGTAGATACCTGAAATACATTTTTTCCTTGGTATCAGCCACCCTGTGAATACCTGTGTGTCCCAGAGCTGTTAATGACTGTGCATAGAGAGGACAAAAGATGATCAGTGGATTTCTATTTCTGTGGCTCTCTTTGCCACAAACATTCTTTGAGAGACAGCAGATACGTGTGAGGGAAAAAATCCTCTTCATCTGCACGTTCTGCTGTTAGGCAACACGCTGCTCAAAGTGCAAGCTGACAACGCCAGCCATACCTCAAAAGAAGTGTCGGGTTTGCAGGAAAAAGGGAGGAAAAAGAAGTTAAATGGAGCAGAGTTTATTTTAAGTTGGTGTCTGATGAGATCAGTGTTTCTGCCTGTACCTCAGTGTTTGGAGTACGGAACCTCACCTGTGTCCTAGGAAACCTCCACCTAGTTGTGATTCTCCATGTGCAGTTTAGCTGGAGAGTACACAGAGGCTCCACCAGTGGCTCAACATGAGCCAAAGACTTGGTGGTGGTTGGGCTCCGTGGGTAAAACCAGCCTTCTGTACCCAACCGGGCTCAAATGTCCCCGGCCAGCGGTGTGGAAGGTGTGATTTGGCAAGGTACGGGAGGGACAGGGCATCTCTGTGGGCACTCTGTTTTCCTGTTCAGGTGGCGGGTGCTCCACACGGGACGAGCGGTGTCTGACGAGCTCTCACTGGCCACGGGATGGTCAGGAGCCCCGCATTAGGCTGTGGAGGGCTCTCGGCCACCACGCCAGGCTGCAGGACGGTGGGCTGTCTTCTGAGACCAGTATCGAGGGTAACCATGTAGCTGGCAAAATGAAGGTGTAAGTTGTGAAGAGGATGGGAGGAGGAGGAGGAGGAGGAGGAGGAAATAATCACTGCAACTTAGATAATAATTTTATTTATAGTCTGCTGTGCACACATGGCTGTTTGTGGATGAGGAGGCTACCAGTGACATAAATAAACTCAAGCAAAAGAAGTAAGCAAGTGCATATATGTAAAGGCTTCTCTGGGCAGTGCCACGAATTTGGACATGGACCAAGAGAATTATTTATGTCCCTTGTAATTTCAGTGAAGAGCACAAAGGAGATAATTAGACCGGGAAGCTCCGCATTGCTCTTTCCATCTTGCGCGCATTCGTGCCCACCAAATGTGAAATGTTCGCCTTTTCCCCTCCAACGTGATGGTTGTTGAACTTATTTTTAGTGTCATTTGATAAGCCTCCTTGCTCGCAGAGAGACATCCCACTGACCCAGCCACTGGTCATTGTCTATACCAGTTCCCATCAAAGCGGGCGCGCTTTGTCAGGTTTCGACTCGAATATCCATTTTGCATCTGAAGTACAGTATCGAAAGTGACTGGATCATTTGAGCCTTTTTCTTCAGCTGCTCCCTCCTTCCTCCCCCACAGTGTTTCCGCTCACGCTAACATAATTTGGCATCGTCGACGTGACACGACACTGGTTTTTCTAAAAAATTATAATACATACATTGTCAATGTTTTGTGATGGCCGGCGCGCCCGTAAATTTAATTTCTAAATTGATGGAAGGAGGTCTTTTTCCACTGCCGAGTCTTACCCAGTGCTCAGTGCCCCCTCGAAAACCAAGGAATGTACGTACAGTAATAGGTCATTCAATGTCAAAAGGCATAAAAAAGATGAGCAAAATCTTCACAGGCTGCTGCTTGCTGTTGCCTTTAATTATATTAATTAAACTTTGAAATTCTCATGCAAAGAGAGTTGCTGGCTTGTGACGCTGAAGAGCCCTTGGAGATTTGGGGGGATAAAAAAAACCCTGAGATACCAGCTTAGTGGCTACTGCTTTTTCTAAGCTAAAAAAAAAATTTAAAAAATAGCTAAGGCTGCGACTGCTAGGTATGGTATGTTTATAGATGGTGATGTTTTCTGCGCTACTAACTCTGAGTGCAGGAAAGGGGAAAAACCACCAGCCACAGTGTCAAGGTCTGGATGCATCAGTCCCTCAAAGCCGGCTCCAGATCTCTGGTTACAGGCTGTCTTCCCGTGGAATAACGCTCTATTAATTTTCTTCCTGTCCCGGGTGCATAATGAAAGAAAGGTGTCTTCAAAAACTAAAGGGCAAAGTCTTGCCCGCTACCAATACCTTGAGGCACCCCGTCTACGTTTTGTCATGCGTGTGCGCTTTTCAGCGTTGGAGTGACAAGATCTCCGGTCAGAAGGTTCCCGTAAGGCACGATGCGAAGGGAGACTCGGGAGGGGTTTGTGAGCTGACGTGGCCGTAAGGCACTCGGCTCCCGCGCTTGCTGAGCCTGGTGGGAATCACCACCCCCTGCCTTTGGCCAGTGGTCCCTGGAGAAGTCACACGTGCCGTCTGTGCGCCTCTGCTGAAAGCACTCGGCGTCCTGAGAATGTGCAGTCCCTAAAAACCATGGAATAACAAACCCAGGGAACGCGCTGGTTGGTGCTCTCTGAGTTCTCCCTTCGGTGCTCTGTAGAAGCCCAGGCGTGGGGGCAGCGCTTCGACGCTTGTGCTGTGGCCAGTCACAGAGCATCAGCGCTCTGGGGTGAGGCGCGGGAGCTCCACGCTGGCTCCTGGGAGCGGGAGCGCAGAAACCCGCGGGGTTCAGGCTTGAGGGTGATCCAAGAGACGCAAGGAAGTGCTCGGTTCGCTGTGTGCGGTTGGAAAGTGGCAGCGGGGCTGTCTGTCGTCCTGGGATCCTCTTCTCCTCCTCTACTGAGACTGGACTCGGGTGAAGTTGATACACCGGCCCTGAGGGGGGCAAAAAGAGAGAATCTCTTATTGGTGGAGTGACAGATGGCAGAGGGTTTGCCAGTGCTGAGCATTAGATGCTGGAAGGCAGCGAAATTCAAATTTATGTTTGTAAAACTAACATCCCCATGACAAACCTTTTAAGAATTACTGGAAGTCGCCCAGAGTGAGGCACCGCATTGGACTTAGAAGAGTTTGATGTTAGGGAAGCGCCACGACACAGATGACATGTTTCGAACGCTCTTCGATCTTTTGTGCGGATAATTTACAAACCCGGTAACTGTAGGGAGCAAACTCAAACCTCTCTAAAGGCGGTAAAGGAAGCTCATGGCAAAGACAGAATCCTGCCCACAGATCTCCCCCGAGCCAGCTCCTCCCGCCGCGCAGAAAAACGTGACTGTTCGTTAGCAGAGCTGCTGAGGATGAGAAACTGTATTTTATTAGCAATAACCTCAGCTCTGCATCTATACGCTCTTCTTACGGTCTTTGAAACCGCTGTGCACCGAAGGGAAAAGCGCTGTCTCTGGTGTCATACCCCAGTAAACGCCTTTCGGCCATAAATGGGCCCAGACTAATTGCGACTGGTTTTGGAGTAGCCGAATGAAACAAACCCGCTAGCAGAACTCGCGACCCCTCACATTCATTTGGGATGAGCGCCGTAAAATGCCCGTCGCTTTGCCGAGCTTATTTAAAGCCCAGACTCTCAACTGACGGTTGGTTTCGGAGGTAGGGTGTGCTGTCTCTGTAAACTGCTCCTCTGGGCACCTGTCCCTGCGCTGATGGAGCCTTTGTTCAGGGATCTTCCACCTGGAGGAAGTCCTTCTCCAAGGTGTGGTACGGAAGACTGAAGTACTAGTATGGAAACACGTGTGGTGCGCCGAGTGAACACCAGCCGGTATTGCATGTTTTGGCATGAGGTTCTTCCCTAATTACAAGGTCTGTTTGTTTGAGCGGGCCCTGTGACACAGAGTCCTGTTCCGGGAGGTCCGTACGGAGCCTGTGCAGCGACTCCCTCAGCTCTTGAGAATGGCGTTAGTGAGCTGCGTAGCCCATGCTGTCGAAGGGGCAGACCAGCCCCTCCGTCCTAGGCAGGGTGGTGCTCGTGGCCCGGGGAAGCGTTTCCAGTTGAAGCACCACGTGTAGAAAATCAGGGAGAGCTTCCACCTTGAAATGCTGTTACTGAAGCCAGTGTGGGTTTCCGTCTCAGCCTTCACCCGGGAGCACGAACGTAACCGCCACTGCAGACCTGCACGACCTGCACCAGCCATGAAGGCTGAAGCGCCCTGCAGTTAGAGCTGCTCCCTCCGCTGCGTCCTGGCTGGGGCAGATGCAGCAGGTCTGCAGCCCTGGGCCCCGCTCCACTGGCCAGGTGCCTTCTCCTAAGGGCCTTGCAGTTCAGAGTGTCCATCACCTTCTAAAGGCTGACCATGAGAGGCAGGTGATTACTGAACAGTATCAGGAGGAACCGAGGGGGAAAGGGAACATAAACCTCTTCCAAAATAAATTTGGAAGTTGTGAAGCCTTAAAATCAAGTTCAGAGCTGGTATCTCTGGGGTTGCAGAGCATGGCTTTCACTAGAATTAACAAAGACCTTCTGTTTTGTGCCAGACCCGTCTGCTCTGCCAGCCTCCACTACAGGTTAGGAGGTTTTTGGAAGATGCTCCTGTGATGCTACGTTTTTCCTTTCCACCTGAGCCAGAGTCAGTTCCGCTCTAGGAAGGCCTTAAGGTAGCGAGTCCATCTGATGTGGGCTCGGAGGGTGCTGGAGCTCCTGGGGGTCCCCGGCCTGGCAGCCCTGCTGCCTTCTCACGTGTACGAGAACTGGAGGGGGAGAGAGCTCAAGTGAAAACAAAGCCTGCTGTGTGAGAGGCCATTTTTTGTGTGCAGCGTGATGCTCACAGAGGACAGAGCTGAAAGCAGGATGTTGGGAAATCTACTGAAAGTGCTAATTAACGAGAAGGTCAGGAACGCTGTGGTGTTGTTAACGGAGCAGCAAATACTGCGTGCCAGCACAGCAGCGAACAGCTCTTCCCTTCAGGTAATGGGATGTGACAAGGTGCCTGGTTTCACAATACCTACACATGAAATGCATTAAGAAGTAGCTTTCAAGCCACCGTACAGGGCTTTCAGCTCTTACCACGCCTGCAATTTAAGCCCCACTTGCACAATTACCATATATGCCTTTCACATTATTATTCCTTAGCAAAAATAGATGCGTGTGTATCCGCGAGCCCCCCTCTCGGTCTGTTTGCTACAGCTTGTTTTACTGACTCTTGTCCCTGAACGCTGGCCTGGCGGGTTTTCCCTTCCAGGAGGAGGGTTCCAGACGTGGCAGGACAGAGGAGAGCTGTAACAAACAACTGCCAGTACGGTTCCCCACTGCTCTCCACAGCCTGTGCCCCCAGCCTCCTCACTCAAGGACTCATGGGGGCGGAACGGGAAAACTAAGGACCTGTGATGGTGTAACCCATCCAGCAGGCAGGAGAAACACCTCTGACTGGAGAGTCTCAAAGCACTGCAGAGATGCCAGCCATCAGACAGTATCAGACAACGGCAGGTAATAACAAGGAACGCTCTAAGTCCTTCCAGTGAGATTTCAAACCGTTCGCATTGTAGATGGGCAAACTGAAGCAGGCAGAAAATAAAAGACTTTGAATTGTTAAGGATTTATTGCTGCAGATCAAATCAACATGAACTGCAGGTTTTCATCCATGGGAAAACCGGGTTGTGTGTGATGTCATCAACATCACAGCCTTTGTGCAAGTGGGTTTTGAGAAAAAGACGCGTTCGTGGGTTGGTCGTTCCTAAACGAATTCAGAGCTCCCTGTGTAGTGGTAGCTGTTCCGTCACTTAGACCAGGTTTTAGAAAAAGAATATTAGTTTTTTCTTGGGATTACTCTGAGCTTTACGGAAGGGCTGTCCACTGAAATAGCGCTGTTTACGTAGCGGTCGACTCATCCGGCTGTTTTGGGCCTTCACAATTAAAACATGCTTGTTCTGTGTCACTAACGCCACCAGGGAACTGCCATCCCAGCATCATCGCCATGATCCACCACTTCTGTTGTGTCCCTGTGCTCAATTAAACAATCAATACAACCAATTAAACAATCAGATGTATCGTGCCTTGTAAATCGCTGGATCATAAATCCTAACACTACCAACGTGTAGTCGGTATAAAATTGAGCTCAACTCGTGCCTCAGGACTAGAGTAATTAAGAAGAGTTGTGCAAGTGTTCTGTGGTCTTGGTGTGGAAGAGGGGAGTTGTCTCCATGCTCCAGATTAATTAGGAAAAAACCATCTGTAACTGCTGAAGACGCACCACAGGTAATGCAGGGGAAGAATATGGCAGGTATTTAACAAAAAAAAAAAAGACTTCTGTGGCAAGGGTTTTTACTGAAGAAGAGATACTTCATATTACATCAAAGCCATTTTTTACAGTGTTCAATCCCTCCCTGAATTCAGGCCATGGGACCATCTCAAGGCTCCTCTGGAGCTGAGCCCGCTTCCCGCACGGCCAGAGCTGGCCTTCCCTCTTCGAAGCCGTGTGCAAGTGTGCACCGTGCAGCTCCTGTGTGGTCCAGAGAGCTGCCCTGTCCCCATAAACAGAACGTACCCTTTGGGGATTTGTCATGCCTATGGCAGGCGTGAGCTCTGTGCCCTCCAGCCCGACCAGTCAGTGCCCACAGCGCCATGAGGAGGGAGAGGGCTTGAGAATGATGTCACTCCTGGGACAGGCATTTAGCAATGTCATTTATGTTGGCCTGTCTTTGCAGCATTATCAGAGCATCTTTATCTCTGCAATGGGTGCATGGCCGTTATCCCAGCTTTGCCGTTCCCCAGGAAGCTGTCGTCTCACGACAGCTCTCCACGGTGGTCTGCTGGGACCGCTGGTGAGTCCGGATCAGAAGGCGAGAATCTGCTTCACCTGATTCTGCATCTCCTTACACTTACTTTCCCTGTGGCCCAGCCGGCCTCTCTAGGCGGAATCCAAGGTGAGCGTACCGGGTTGTTCCCTGCAGCCCTCGGTGAAGGACAGGCCTGCGTCAGCCGGTCCTTCTCTGCTAACACAAGGGAACAGGCAATTTCCTGCTTTCCGGAGCTCTGCAGAATCATTAACTCCCGGCACAGCACTCCCTGGACATAATGACGCTCCTCCACGTGCTCCTGCCCCGCACACTGCTGTGCAGTTGGGACAATAAAAGGGCTCCTTACAGGAACAAATCGGGTCGGGATCCAAAGCAGGCGCCGAGGTGCCAGCGCTGGCAGCCCCCTCCCCAGAGCCCTGGACAAGGACCTGAACGGCAGTGGCTGTTTGCTGCTGCTTGTGCTGACGTGCCAGTGCCAGGCTTGGGAGCCAAACCCGGCTGTCTGCCACCTTCAGAAAGGGCCATCAGTGACCTGCCCCGCTGCGGCCAGCAACACCAGCATCACCAGAGCTAGAGTCACCTTGCCCTGTCTCCTGGGCATTGGAATTCCACTGGCATTAACATCTGTGCGCTGTTTTACTGGCTCCCCCGCTCACCATGTATTTCACTGCTATAACCATTATAATGTTGCGCTCGCCTCATAAATACCCGCTGACAAGCTGGAGCACACCACTGAAGTTAAGTTCATATATATATATATTTTTTTTTTTTTTTTAAAGATAGTTGATTTATATGTTTACTTTGGAGAGGGGTTGCTAACCCCGCCATGTCTTGTGCAGCTCTCAGCAGCGTTCAGAGATGTAAATTGATGTCTCTCACACTTGCTCCTTGTCCCTGGCCAAAATCCTCCTGAACTAACACCACCACTAGAAAAAAAACCAGACTCCAGATAAAGGACGCTATATACTTTTACCTTAAGAAGGATTTTTTTTTTTTTTTTAACTCCAGTAATTTTTGCCAGTAACTTGAGAGAAGTGGGAAGGCATCTCATTTGTTTATCGTCTCATATTTATGTAATGCAGCCTCCTTAGCATGTGTGCATGAACCTCAGGATCTCTCCAAGCAGTCTACTCCTGCAGGTCAACTTTCCATCGTCACACAGTCTGCATTTCAAGCAGAGTAGTTTCACAGTGACAGGTGCCATCATTTGCCTCAAAAAAAGATTGCCAGCACAACTGCCGGTGCCTCGGTAACTGAGTCTGACTTCACAGCCAGCTTCCATCCCTTGGTCCTGCTTTCGCTGTTATCATGGAGTAAAGTGCAGAAAAGGGCAGGACTCATTTCTTTGACAAGATAGTTCCCATCCCTCTGCACCAAATAAATACTGTGTTTTAGAGTACGGGCCAACCAAACCAAACTGCCAGGAATCGGTTCAAAAGAGGTGTGTAAAGATGGTGACTAAATCTACAAAATGTGTCACGGATAGCCAAGAGTTTGTTGCTGCCGTGTCAGGAGAAGCTGCAGCTCAGTTGTAGCCCTCTGCCTCAAACTTTCACCTTAAAAATGCTACACAGAACATATTAATTTGGGGAGAGAAACCCTGCGGGTATCTCAAACCGAACATCCATGTTGTAGCTGACGTAGTCCGGAGTCAGCCGTTCGCCACTGCTGAGCGAAGTTGCCAAGCACCTGTAATTTAGCTGCGTGTTCTGGTAAATCTTGTGTTGACGTGGTTTGCTAAACGTTTGGAGCAAACACTGGCTGATGCGGAGCAAGTGCCAGGCGTAAAATGCTGCTGGTGTCATGGGGCAGGGCTCGGTAACCGCTTTGTACCCCCCCTCTGCTTCGATGTACGTGACAACACTTGGTGCCCTGCAGCGAGGAGTCGAGGGTATTATCTGTAGTGGTTTAGTACGCTGGCGGCTTTGGGAAAATGCTATTAAGAACAGCTTGTCACCCCACTAATAGCGCTTATTTTGTGACTGGACATATGGACATCTCGGCACAGTTGCTACAGCACACCAACCCTTCGAAGTGCGTATTGACCCGTGGTGGGTAACCTTGCGAAGCCCAAGACTGACGGGATTTTGTAGCTTGGTGTGCCGCGTGGCACTGAAAGGGGTGCTTCTGCCAGACTCGCCGTGCTGGAGAGTGAAGATGCAGGGACAGACTGAGCACTGCCTTCCCAGCCCTGAAATTCCAAGTCACTTCCACAGAGCACTCTGAAAAGCTCCGTCCCCCCTGCACTACTAATCCAGTCAGACAAACAGCACCGGAGCCGTACAGCTCCGCGCCTGCCCCTGCACAGACCAGTGCTCTGCGGGGCGGCTGCTGGGGAGCAGGGTGGTCATCGGTGCGAGCGAGTGCAAGAGACGGTTGTTCTGGCCATCTGTACTCCTGCCGCGTAGAGCTGGTCACTGTCATCCACGTAACCAGGGTGGCAGCTCCTGACCTGGCTGGTAGAGGGACAAGGCAGCGAGCGGCTGGCAGAGGTATGCAGGCAGCCAGGGAAGGGAAAGGGAATGAGCGCTCGGCTAGCAGG
This sequence comes from Bucorvus abyssinicus, assembly GCA_009769605.1. Lineage (NCBI taxonomy): Eukaryota > Metazoa > Chordata > Aves > Bucerotiformes > Bucorvidae > Bucorvus > Bucorvus abyssinicus. The sequence continues at coordinate 367,547 of CM020046.1, read as the reverse complement.
AGCATTTCCCATCCTGCCTAGACCGCTTTTCGTAATGAGGAAGGGAGGGATTTATTTTGCTTTGCCAAGTTTTCTGTGACTGCTTTATTCAGCAGTTCTCCAAATAAACTGCTGCCTTGAAAAAGAGTGGTTGTGACAAGCTGCCGCTCCTGCGAGTCGGCCTTCCAGGTCTGGGGAGAGAGAGCGCGCCGAGCTGCTGAGCCACTGTGGGGGCCTTAGGGGAGAATAAAACTGTATGCATTTGTAGCATCTGCTTCAAAAGGAGGTTGTGGCAAATATTTTATGCAGCAGAGCTGGAGGTCTCCTGTCTCTAGAGGGCAGGAGTTTGTTGTTTTCCTCATACGAGGCAAGCATTGCTATGCAAAAGGAAAGGATGTGGAAATGGCCTGGAGAGTCCCTGGTGTTCTACCACGGACTCTCTGGAGCGAGGGCCCCAGCGCGCTCTCCATCTGACCCCTGGCAGAAACCCCCCTCACTTGCAGCGCTTCTGCCTCTGTGCAAATGCACCGTGGCCTGGCAAGGTTTGACCCTTCTTTCCTCAAGGACACGCTCTTGTTTTCCCGTGGCCAGCGCCTGCCGGGGGAGGGCTCTTCTCCTTCAGACCTCGTTAGCCTTGGAAGTCAGATCGAGCTTTTCTCACTGCCAGAGGGAAAGTGATCTCTGTCCTGGCGACCAGCCCAGCACACACCTAGCCCGAGCACTGACGCTCGCTCCCCTGGGCTTGGTAACTGGGACAGCTCTTCTCCCCTCACCCCTGAGCAATACGCTGAGCTGTCACTGCGAGAGCTCCCTCTCCTCCAGGCTCTTCCGTCACTTCTGCGGAACACACGAACCACTGTGGTGGGGTGGGGGTCTGAAGAGCAGGAGGGAGGTTCTCTCTGAGAAGTGTCTTGGCTCTTTGAACTCTCCTGAAACTTCCTGGGATGAATCCTAGTCAGGAGTAAGCATTACTGGGGATCCCGTCTATGTCACAGGAGGACTGCAGGCAGACTGACAGCAGCCCTGATCTTTAGTGCCAAATGGTTTCCTCGTGTTGGCATCCTAAACGACTCCTCCAGTCCTCTATTTCTTTTTTAGGAGAAAAGAAAAAGATGCTACTAGATGCATCACACATCAAGCCTTATAACATCAGGAACAGCCCAATTCTAAGTCCACTAAACCCAACAAACATCAAAACCTGGCGCTTTGGGGACTTTTTCATATAAAAAGGCAAAGAATATCCAGTTTGCAGCTTCTAGAGATGGCATCTCTAAAGCAGAACACCTCCATTATTATTCTTTCCTCCGCTCTGCGCAACTACTCCAAGCGAGAAGAGTGCAATTTCTCTCTCTCTGAAATCGGAGGCAACAACAAACCAGAACTGTCAGAAGAACCATTCTCGTCAAACTGCTTTTCTCCTCCATCACTACCTCAACTCAGGGAAGTCTCCTTCACGCCTCTCCTAAAACCTCCTTCTCTAGCCTGGGCTTTTCTGAAGAGATGTTGTCATCTTCAGATGGCTCATGTGTTTAAGCAGGAGATGCTCTACAGCTGTAAAGTCCGTAAGTCACGCAGGGCTCACGTTCTCAGCTCATGGCAGAGCAGTAACATGGCATTCACACCCCAGCTAAAACCTGGCCCACTCGATTCTGCGGTATCTGCCTGGCATATGATAATGGCTTGTCAAGAGAGGGTCACCCCCCAATTACATAGCATTTAGGATGCTATGTGAATTATTTTAAAATAATTATCACACAATTACGATGAGGAAAAATTCCCCTTCAGAAATTCCGTGGGGAAATGTGAACCTATTTGAGGCTGTAAGTAGGGTTTAAGTGGATCCTCTTAGGAGGAAGCCTAGCAAGGCCCTGGCACGGCAGAAGGGTGCAGCTCTCCCACAGTGGTGGCCGCTGGATTGAGCTGGCTCTGTAGATGGCCAGAGAGAGCCCCCGCAGGAGCCTTGCCCTGCCCCTCAAACGCCTGCACGCACGCTGCGGGAGCAGCCCTCTAGATGCCACTGTGGTCCAGCTGTCACTGCCCGCTGAAGCTATGTCTGATAGCTCACCTCAAGGAATTCAGCGTTAATGACACTGACCACTGGGACCAGTGGAGAATGCGGATGCCAGGCTGGCCTCCCACCCCTCACCCATGTCAGCTTCCCCTGGTACAGTGAGTGTGCACCAGCGAGTCAGCTCCCCTTCCTGCGGCCAGAACCCTGCAGCACTTCATTAGGCTTCTGGTTTAATTCAAGTGGATAAGTAACCATAGACTTCCCAGACATTTGGGCATTCCTCCTCCCCAAAAACCCCTCCTCTGTTCAAAGCAGTGTTGGACGTGGCAGCTCCAGAATCCTCTGCCTTGGACCAAGGTCTAAATCCTTCCTGAAAGCCAAACCCTCTTGCAGCACCGTATTTCAGATGGCCGCAGGGCACCCTCTCTCCCACGCCCTGCTCCTCGGCTGTTACAGGGAGTCTGTGCAGCTCTGGGTCATGTTCGTGCTCAGCTTGGTCAGTTTGCAAAGCTGTCTATGAATTGTATGTCAGGTCTGTTTCAAACGGTGCTCATTTACTGCTGCTGCTGCTGGCACTGCTGCTGGTCAAAGCCCTCGCCATCGACCCATGACCCACTGCACCCAGAAGAGACTGCTCTAACTGGTCTGTTACGGGAGCAAGTGCTGATTCCTGATGCTTCTGATCTGATGTGTCCTGCTGACAATCAGGACTAGGGCCTTTAAAGTCAGCACAGAAAAGCTGATGGCGGTCAGATCAGCGGCTGCTCCTCGGGTTGTGTTATGGCAGTGTGGTGTCAATCACGGGCTCCCTCTCAGGACCGCTGAGCAGCTGGCCTGTCCCAAGTGGTGCTGGCAGCCCCAGGATGTGTGCGCCGCAGAGAGACGCTGCGTGACTCCTGCAGCAGTCGCACTCTCCCTTGGGGACTGGGGCATGTGGGGTGAACTCTGTATCCTCAGAAATAGTTTTTCCTCATTGGAAATCACTGCTACAGATGCGCTTAGAGATGCTAGAGTTCTCCAGAAGCTCAGAGCCGCTCCCGTGGGGACACAGTCAGACTGCATATCTTCTCTTCCCTGTACGTCCCTCCTAAGCGTACATCACCAGCTACTATGGAAATAGGATCTGGTGTGGGTGCCTTTGTGCTGTGAATCCTGAGGCAGGATGGATGGGCCTGTTATGGTCTACGTGGGATTTGCTTCTGTTGCTGCCCAGATGCTGTCTAGATCACTTGACGTATAAGCACTGCTGCGCTGCCCCTCTCTCCTCTTAGGAGCATTCCCGAGACTCTTGGGGCACTGGGTACGTGGTGCTGGATTTTGTTCTCTCTTTCCATTTCCACCTTTCCCTTTCTCCCTTTTACTTTGATCAGTGTAATTTGTACGATGAGTTGGGGATTGGTGAGGCTCTATTATACCTGTGCCCAGAGCTCTTGGTATTAAGCACATTTTATAAATTAATAACTGAAGATGCTCACTTGTCATAGCATTTCTATTGTTGATTTGGGAACAGTAAGCTCTCGCCACTCTCAGCTTTCACCTTGCCAATCACTGTATTCCTCTAAGTGCACTGCAGTTACTTGGAACCTTTTCTGGGTTGGTGTTGGCATCCTTTTGCTAGATTACATTTATGCATTAGTACCATCTGTGCCTGCTGCACCTTCTGTGAGGGAACCCTGGCCAAATGACTGGCATTTATCTGGAAGTGCATGGGGAAAAAAAAAAAGAGAGAGAAAAAGAAAGGGGGGGAAGGAGGAAGAGACAAGGCAGGAGCATGGTACCTCGAGCTTTATGCTTGCTGCTGGCACTGACGGGTCTCAGGGAGGAAGACACATGGCTGAGCACAAACACCTGCCCTGATGTCCCTCATTCCTCATTTCACAGCTGATGAAATCTGCCGTGTCCTTTCGGAGTCTTTCTCTCTAAATAAGAGCCACTTCATCCTGACGGGGTATTCAATAAATGCTTCCCACCCTCGTGTTCTAAAGGAGAGACAGACTGGCAAGACTTAAGAAACTACTGCTGTCTGAGAGTGGGTTTGGATTGGTGATGGTCTTTTCCCACTGCATCTTGTTTGGAGCGAGTAATGCCTTGAATCTGTCAACTGGCGCTGAGGGTTAGCTACAACAGTGACCGCATGGAGGAATGCAGGGGTCACCAGGCTGGGCTTAGTGCTTCACTTCCAATTCACAGTCATCTGCTGGTCAAAAAACGGTGTGAAATAGCCTCTTATGGTTTCTTTCCTGTAACTCAAGGGAGAGGTGAGCTTTCTCTTCTGGTTTTTAAAAGTCTATTGTCTTGTCCATCACACTAATCAAAAGGAACTTCTGTGCATGCTCTTAGTGACAGCAGTCCTAAGTAGGCTGGTACAACATATGAGGAGCAGAGATAAATCAAATGAAAGACATCTTGAACTGAAAACAACTGTCTGCTAACAATTTAAAAAAGAATTATCTTGCTTAAAAATGCCTTTATTTGAACCAGCGCAGTGTAAGCCACCTCGGGGCTGGAGCTGACTGCGGTTCCTAGCAAGGCTCCAAAGACAGACTCATCTTGGTGTTTGCCTCGACAGCGCCCACACTGATGGAACTCTCTCATACGTGTAATGGAATCGTTCCCGGAAATTCAGACCACATCTGCTCAGCAGGAACAGATGTTGGAGTATCGGCAGTTTTACCTGCACGCTGTTTGCACAGTCCACTCCCAGTGTTTTTACTGAGGTCTGGTGGTGTGGAGCAGAGCTTGTGATTTGTACAGCAGGTTCTATGGACGGACTGGGGGGGCACCAGCCCCTGCCCACCTCAGCCAGTCTGAAACCGGGGAGGAAAGTCAGCCCCGTGCTTGGGGAGCCCTCCCTGCAGGGAAGGGCTTGGGGAGCACAGCTCGCTGCCGAGATACGGTGCAAAGGCAACAGCTGCTGCTCTTGGTCTGCTGGGTGAGGGCCAGGCTACCAAACTGCTCTACTCCCCAAAAAGACTTGTTGCCGTGGTCTTCTGTATGTGTTGTGCTGTCTTGGACACTCTTAGTTAACCTTTACATCAGGATATACAAGAGAATAACTAGAGCTTGTTTTACAAGTATTTATAGATAATAAAAACATCTTTTGGGGTTTGTTCTGAATGACCACTTTAGCACCATGGAATCGTTTCTACTAAGAATATGCTCTTTGGAATTCAAGATTTGCTTTTTCTTTCTTTCCATATGTTCTGTGTTAAACATATGCTATACTTTATATTTAAAACTAGCAGCAGACTGAAAAAAATAGCCCACACCACAAAAATATGTTTGCTTCATTATCAAAAGCTTCTGGGCGTTTTTGTACCTTTTTTTTTTTTTTAAACACATGGAGGGGAAACACCCTTGAGGACAATCTCAGAATGTAAAACTAACTTTTAAGAGCTGTGGAGAGAGTGAACATCTGGTTCTTCACGTGCAGCCTAAAGCCATACGTTGCCTCATAGAGGTGGTGATTAAGGAAGGAAGCCCCTCCACTTAATTCAGGAACTGGCCTTTGAATACTTGGATAATACCGAAAGTGGCCTCTCAGGAAAACCTGCACTGGTACAAATGAAAAATGACCAGTGTGTGCCATCTCTGCAGGTTCTGGCCTTCTGACCTAAGACCTCCTCTCTTCCTGGCCTGGCTGGGCTCACACAGAGTTTTCCTGCTGATCTTCTCTCTGTAGCTGTACCTGTTGTTGCCTGCTGCTGGTAGTGAGCAAAACACAGCACAGGGTTGGCACAGCAAACGCTGGCCGCAGCCATAGCAAGATGGGTGGTCCACCCTGCAGGACTCAAAGGTGGGGCAACATGCTGCCAATTGTTTCATAGAAGCTCAGCTTGTGGTTTTGGTGGGGGGGGTGACAACCACCTCATCTTGAGCCAGATCAGCATCCATGTGCAGCCATGTCCATGCTCCAAGCCAGCTACCCCCGTCCCTGTGGCTGTGCAGCTTTGTTCACCCGGGAGGAGGAGGACGGTCACCCAGGGGCTGGCTCCTGGCCGTACTCCAGGGGACTGACAGCATGGAGAGGAGCAGGGAAGCTTCTCAGAGAGCCGCTGAGGCACTGGCTGCACTGTGCCATGAAGGCGAGCACGGTCAAACGCCCCCTTCTCCAGGGGACGGGGCACTGGGCTGCCACCGTGTCTGGGCTGGGCAGGTGGAGGTGCGCTGCGGCTGCAGCTCTGCCTGGGCAGCGCTCTGTTCTCAGCACGCTCCTTTCTCCCTGCGTGAAGAGACACTTGGAAATGTCCACAAGAGAAAAAGTTCTAAGGGACTTGAAAGAAACGGCAGTCATCCTCATAGCACTGCTGCCTGAGGTACTGAGTTATTTCCAGTGGTAAAAAGGAAATGAACCAGCCAGACAAGCATATCCTTGTTCAGGAGCAGGGAAGTGGTACAGTGTGTCTAAATGGAGGGAGGACTGAAGAGTCCTGGGATAAATCTAATTGGTGGATTTCAGAGAGGAAGTGGGGTTTGTCATTTGTGATACACAGAGGAAGCTCTGTGGCTGTTGCTATGGTGACACCTTGTTGATAGCACAGTAAACTGAAAATCTGCTGCCCGAGAGCATCTTGAAGGACATACTTTTATTTCCCCCCACTTTGTTTTAGGTTTTTTTCATGAATATTTAATTTTCTGTTTGGGAGAAGAGGAGGAAATGCTCAGTCATCCTCAAGCTAGGTGTGACTATTTTAAACTTTATGAAATCACTGGTAATTTAGAACTTGTCTCTGAAATTACCTGGTAAATGACCACAGCAACATTTAGAAGTAAAAAGCAATGAGGTGTGCACAATTACCTTCAAAAGCTGGAGACACACGCACACTTAGGCATGAATTTAATTAGAATACGGGCAGATTGGTGCCTTCTTTAAACCCTATCACTGATGAGGATGACAGCTACTTCTTGTTGAAACCATAATAGAACAAAAGCCTACGCTGTTAAACTCTAAACTCATAAAAATTCTCTTGCAAAAATGAAATGCAGGTTTAATTATTTTAATTAGGTGCGTATTTCCAATGACATTTTCAAAGAAGCGTAGTTAAATTTGTGAAGATGGCTTTCTGAACCACCTTAAAATGGCTCATGCAGTTGGTCAAGGGCTGATTTTGGCTGAACGGTTTTTTAAATTTTAAACTGGCCCCGGGATGCTGGTAAGGGGCCTCGTACCAGGCATCACAGAGTTCGATCCAGCCAGTCTGTCTCTGGCGGGTGTAAGGCCTGACTGAAATAAACTCTCCCACCAAGCCCCACTTCGCTTGTCTAGAATTCCTCACTTTGATGATCCCTCTGCAAACCCTGGGAGGGTTCAGAGCGTGTCAGTCACACATGGCAGAGGAGCACAGACCAGTCCAGGCGTGGTGCCATTTCTCAAGGCTGGACTAAGAAAAGATGCCGCCAACGTTACTCCTGACTGGGTGAAAGCTCTAAGGCAGCTCTTACTGCTCTGAAACTGGACTTGGGGTGATGGACACGATAACAGCCCAGGTATTTTGCTCCCATAATCTGTAAAGGTGTAAACTCTGGGAACAGAATGCAGAGGATCCTTCAGCGAAGCAGAACAGAAGCTGCCATCAGGGAAGTGGGTGTTTTCCTTGACTGACCCCACTAAAACCAACTGGGCTACACGAAGACACCATTAATGTAGGAAGGTGCACAGAATATTGTCAGCATCACCTAAGATTTCATTAAAACAGGTGAAATGTAAAGATAGAGGAGAACTTTGTGAGGAAATATATCTGTAAAATTTATCCAAACACACAGACAAACAAAACCAACCAACCAAAAACCTGAAACCAGGAAACTGACCTGAGAAGCTGCACGTGGTCAGTCTCCCGGTTCAATCAATCTGATTTCAGAGCAGAGTCCTTTTAAACTAAACAGTCGTCTTGCAGAGCTCACAACCCAACTATCGCAGCATTAGAAACCAGTGCAAAAGATGCCAAAAGGCCCCTTAAGTAGAAAATGTCGACGTGCAAAAGTTAAGCGAGAGATTCGCAGAAGAACTTAAAGTCCCCAAGTCCCACTGAAACGCTCCAGACGCCATCAAGCCCTTAGAAACTCTCGGTCCTACTGCCCTGGAATGGCCCGATGCGCTGCTGGAGGCAGGAGCTCCTTCGGGCCAGGCTCAGTTCACAGGGACGGCGCCTGCAGGACAGCGTGTCCACAGAGCCTGGTGCACACTCAGCTATGAAAACAGGCAGGAGCTGGACCAGAGCCACTCCACCCCTCTCAGCTCCCCTCCCTGCCGCGCAGAGGGGCAGCAGAGGTACCAGGCCAGCCATGCCTGGCACAGGCTGTCAAGGCAGGGGTGGGCTCACTGGTTAGAGCGTCTGCCACCTGAACACTAAAACAGCCACCTGCCGGAGCTCCTCCTCTCCCGACGGATGGCACAGATTGCACTCACAGGATGGGGTTAATGTGGAAGAAGTGGGTTTAGTTATGGCCACCAGAGACAGGCTTTTCAGAAAAGCTGCTCAGGAAAGAGCTGATTCAGGCAAAGGGAGTGCCTCCTGCTTCCAGAGGGCACAGCATGGGACGTGCACTTCAGAGGTTTGAGAGCTTCTTCCTAAGACTCATTAACAAAGGCTTAATTAACACCATATTGGATAAACACTAAGGAAGCTGCAGACGCTGGGTTTTGTAACAAACAGGAATTACGAGGTTGTGTAACAGGGGAAGGGTTGGAATTGATCTTGGATTGAAATCCCACCCCCAGACAGCACAGACCAGATGAAAAGCTTGGCTGAATCCAGGGAAGATTCCAGCCTCCAGATGAGCACAGGCACTCTGCTGAGTCCCCCGAAAAGACCCTGCTTACACGGTCTCCACGGCACTGCAGCCTCTGAGGAGCCTGCCTGAGGCCAGAGTGAATCAGTGGGGAACGCTGAACACAGACCAAACACAAGTCCCTTCGCTGCTCCACGTTACGGATTGACGCTGCACCGTGGGCAGCATTTGGTGTTTTAGGACAGCTGAGCACAAACTTCTGGTTTGCTTGGGGAAAACCCTGCCACGTGTTTCCCATTTGCTGTGGGTGAAACACAGGCAGGAAGGAGAAGTGATGCATTGGGGGAGGCTCGGGGAAGGGAGCTGAGCTCAGCCTTTCCACCAAACCTGCTGCAAAGCCAGGACAGACAGATGTAGTGTACCATGGGCCAACTCCAGCACTAGTTCTCCATTTCACTGTGATTTACTGTTGTAGGTGGAAGCAGCGTTTATTATAGGCATCAAAAACTCACTGCTGTCATCTCCTGGTGTCTTATTAAAGTAAATAACAACTGTAGAGGCCAGGTGTGAAATTAACACCAGGAAACACTCATTTTCTTGAGTATTGATGTGAGTTACTGAGTTTTCCTGTCCAGCAGCACTCTCCGATGTGCCGTCTTTCCTCTGGTAGGAAGGTGACTAGCAGGCTGATGGTGCTGCTGATCGAGTCACGGCACACAGCTAAGCACAGGCGACGCGTTCAGCTGTAAAGATGGTTGTTGGCTTTTCAGCTGCCTGCTGAGCCCCTTCCCCAGAGTACCACCCCTCGGTGGTTGCAAGCTTTCAAATTCGGAATAGCCAGGGATGTTACTTCTTGCGTGACTTCTCGTTCTTACCGGGACCTAAACGCACAGCCCAGCTGTAGCTGCGCTCATCCACGCTTGCTCAAACTTCTGCTGAATGGGAGTGTGCAAAGACTGTTTCTAACCCTGCAAGCAGAACAGGCAGAGGAGATGAAGCAGCAGCACCTGGTACTACAGGGGGGCACTGGCGATTGTTTTCTGCTCACCAGAAACGTGCTGTGGGGTCTGGCTGTTCTTGAGGGCAAGGGAAGAGGTTACTGTCTGAGTGTGAAGAATGGGCACTGGTGCTGGGTCACTGCTCTGGCCTTGTGCAGCCCCTCCCCACCTGCCTGGCACTTCCTGGGCTGTCTCTCTGAAGCGTGGGTTCTTCTCAGCCTGGTGGCACTCTGCCGCCAGACAGGCATCCTGTCTGTGGAAGGGAGTGCCTTGCCGCGATGCCTCTGCTGGTGCATGGTTTAGGGACCCTGGCAGTGCCGGGTGAACGGTTGGACTCAACAACCTTAAAGGTCTCTTCCAACCAGATGATTCTGTGCACCCTCCCCACCAGAGGTGCGGGGCATAAACTGGCTCTGTGGAGCTCAGAGGGACAAGACTGAAACTCGATCAGGAATTCCCTGGGTAGAAGACATAGGCTGTGATTGCGTAGCAGGCTTAAAGCTGTTGGGAGGAATAAATTCTTAACATCAATAAAAAAGAAAAACCCCTTTGATATCTCTTTGAGAGAAGACTCTCAGTGAGGAGTCACTACTTAAAAGAACAGCAGAAAAAAATTTTTCTGCTCTTTATCTTTTTCTTGCTTCTTCTCACAGACAAGTGATTTGGCTATACCTAATTAAAAAGATGGAAAAAAGCGGCCTAAGCTTAATTAAGATTTTAATTCAGTTACAGACGATAGGAATAAATCACTGCAGACTTGACTGTGACAGTAAGAAAATACAGCGCCTGTTCTTGCTCTGTAACAGAGATAGTGACTGATGAGGAATCCTAAAGAGGAGAAAGGGGCACCAGAGCTCCTCCTGCCCCAGCCCGAGCACCCCGCCCCAGCACAGTGTGACTGCAGTGGGGTCACACCAGATCTGCGAACTGTGCTTCCAAGGGGGGTCCTGTGTCCCCTCCTGCAGCACACAAGGGGGTCTGCAAGAGCCTGCTCCACCGTTCTCTGCAGCGCCATTTGTTAGAAAAGGGAAAGAGCAGCAGGTAAGAGGTCCTGTCCTGTGTCAGGGATGACGTGGCCAGCTGCCCACAGCAAGGGGAAGATGTTCTGGTGAGGGGAATACTGGGCAGGTTGGGGTTTGGGTAAGGCAAGAGACCTGGTAGCTTGGAAGGGCAGTTCGCAGGACTGCTGGCAGACACGGGGCTTGGCACAATGCATTTGAAGTTTCAGTTCAATAGGCCATTAAGCTCATCTTAAACACATTAAGCATATCCACTGCTGCTGGCAAAATCTCTCCTGTCTTTGACACTGCCCCTTCAGTGCTCCCTGCTCCTGGCCGGGCACGGGGCCCCGCTGGAGCCTGCCCTCCCAGCACGCTGCGCAGTCAGCTGCTCCTCTCCTTTCCTTCACGGAGGGAGGGGGTGGGGTGTGCACACATATGTCTCTGTGAACAGTCAGCCTTACAAGTATCTCGCTTTTCCCTTTCTGAACTCTGAGGTCTTTCAGTGAATGCGTAACTTTGCGGTTCTGGTCGTTTTGCTGTCCTTTTACCAGGGAAAACTAACTGCTGTGGCTTATCTAGGGCTTCTGGCGCTACAGGCTCGAAGGCTGTGTTAGAGCTCCTGCTCTTCCATAGCGATCTCTGGCTCAGCAAGTTATAAACTGGGGCTTGGCTGGTTATTGCGCTCCGCTGCCAGGCAGACGCGCTATGCTCTCTGCCTTCCCAGTTCCTGGAGCTCTGCCTTAGCTGTCCCCTCTGTACCACGCAGAGGGGCTTTTCCCACTCCGCACATCTCTGTGGACCCCAACACTAAGACGCTGCTGTGAGGCTGCACTTGGGAGGACTTTGAACCACTTCCTGTGAAGCCGTGATGTTTTTATTAAGTCATGAAAAGGCAAAGAATAAAGAAAAAGAGTCATAGCACGTTAAAGTTGAACAGGCACAAGAAAAATGCAATTATTTTCCTGATCAGAGAATCAGGCACCTCACTCAGTTGCCCTCGGCACAGGCTTTGAATTGCAGGTTGAAAACTTTCAGCAGAAGTAAACAGTGATGAAGGCAAACAATGGCATATCACCTGTGCCGCATTTATGGAAGAGACTTTTCAGCTTCCCCTTCCAGTTTGCACACTGTCGCTTTGAAAATGCCAATTCTCACACGTGGTCCTAGACAGAGCGGTGGTGGAACAGTGAGGCCCGGAGTGCAGGGTGACACAGGGTCCTCAGATAAAACATTTCCATGAAGAAAATGCTGTCCCTAAATCGTGACAATGTTCTTTTTGACTGCATTTTTTCCCTTTGGAATCAGCCTAGCTGCGGTTTCAGCCACACGCTGTCAGCGGGATCACCAATCACACTTGGCTGTGTTTTCCCCTCTCTTTCGCTTGTTGAAAGAAAGAAAAAGAAGCCGCAGCAGAAAGAGGAAAAAAATAGCTAGTAAAAGCCAGGGATGGCCTGATGCCAGAGATGCTGAGAGCTACCAATTCCTCCTCTCTTACCAAACCCTCTGATGGCTCCACCATCAACAACCAGCAGTTCCACAGGAAGTCACCTGGGCACAGCCTGGCTCCCTGTGGACCGATTCCTCGAGAGCACAGCAGCACGGATGCCGGCTGTGTCCTTGGGGAGCTGCCTGTGCTGCAGCACGTCCTTCCAAGGAAACAGCAACACATCATCATCTTCTACCTGGCCACTTCTTCCAGGACACTTAGAGACAACGCGACATCAGTGAAGCCCTCTGCTCTGCTGTGAAATGGGCCAGGCTTGTTCCCAGCTGACTGGTCAGCACATCCCGCTGCAGCCCGTCCCCTCCGTCCCCGCACAGCACCAGCAGCAAAACCCAGCCACAGCGCACGATGTGCTGGGCAGGCTGCAGCGGAAGCACATCTGGAAATGCCTGCCCCAGCAGCTGCTCCTGCCTCCGAACGGTGGGGGTTGGATGGAGGGCAGGACGGCGAGCTCAACCTGTGGGCAGTACCTCCACCTCCCCTCCTAGGCGCATCCTCAACAAGTGGCATCCCAGAGCCTCGCTGGAGGATGGGACGGTAACCACCAATGGCTCCAGAGGTAGTGTGGCCACTTCGCTTAAGTGTGCAATTGCATTTTCAACATAATTAGGTGCCTAATTGTGCGCCTAGGCCTAGCTGATGTATGTGCACTTGCATCTAATTATGATTTATCTAAAAGCTCTCCGGCTGTAATGCCTTGCTCTCCAGTCCAGCAGAGGCCTTCGTAAACACGAGAGCTGGGTCTGAGTGGCCGCTTTTCCCTAGCTTGTAGTGTGAACTGAACTCCTTTTTCCCTTGGGTTTTTAAACAAGTCAAGCTGACTGAGCAGTGGGAAGACTCCAAACAGCAGTGTGACTGGAAGACAAGCATGGGGCTGCACAAGAAGCTGAGGAAAAAAAGAAAAATTCCGGCGGAATGGCCAGGGTGACGGTAATAAATGCAATTTCCATGCAAGGCTTCCAAACAGGGATGATGTTGCACTTCTCCAGTGCTGTGAAGGTCATGTGGTGAGAACTCAAACCAGCAATCACCAAGGTCAAAAGGAACCTTCTTTCAGCAATCGTTCAATGGAAGCAGCACAGATAGCAGCTTCTGCGGTGAAACAGAGAATGGCACAGCTGCCGTGGACAGAGCATCACGGCAACGCAGTCTGTGGCCCCTACCTGAGCAATGCAGCACCTCAACACTCCCAGTGTCTCTCCCAGCAGCGGCTGTGAAAGGCTACAGGACTATTTCTTCTCCACTAACTGTCAACTTAACTGTAAAAGGCAAAACAAAACCAAAAAGCCACATATGTTTCCCATAAATTAAATTTCCTTTTACTTAGATAAACTCTCAGTGTCCTCTCCTAGGATTATTTAGCTGCCTTTTGACACAAAACCAGCGTAACTCAGCCAGGGTGAATCCTCAGGCCCAGCCAGGCTGCGGAGCCACGCAGCCAGAGCTCTGGCTGTAAGCAGCGCTGGGAAAATGCCTGTTGTTTTCTTCAGTGGGACACTTTTTAACCTACAGCAGCCAGACAGTCTTCACGGCACATGATGTCAAAAACACTTACTGCACAAGCAGAGATCTGTGTTTCTTTTGCCACAGACAATAAATCTTTAGTGTCTTCTCTTGATACGCATCACTCCACTTGATCTCAGGAGGCACTCTACGTCTCTCCTTCCCTCTGCCTCTTCTAACAAGGTCACTTTCCAGGGATGAAACAACTTTTCCAGAAGGTATAGTGTTCAATAATTAATATCTACTGATAATAGCATCCCAGAGCAGTGCTTTAAAACTCTAATGCGGGCTCTTCACAAACTTAGAGCATGAAGAACCCTTAAAATAGACTTGAGTAGCACATCCGAAAAGATCAGCCTCAAAAACTTAAAATGCATCTGACTAAACTTAGCGCTGATACGAACAGGTCTGTATCCACCCCTGCCACGATGCGTAGGTGCAGCATCGGCAGTCACAGGTCGATGTTAGCTGCAGGCACAATGAGCCAGGAAGTTGAGTTTTAACGTGGAACCACCCTCTACATCAGGTGTAATGAGCAGTTATTTCAGCTGAAGATCAGTTATAGGTACTGGTCTGCAGACAAGCCCTCGGAGGACCTTTTGCAGCCCCTGCTGAAAACCCTGAGGCGTATGTGTTAGTGACGTGAAGTGGGAGGCAAGTGCACGGCAAGCTTGGGACTGGCGCTCAGGTTAAACCCCAGCGAGCATCGCTCTGCACAGGCTGCGTGTGGACAGGCCGGAGGAGCCGAACTGGAGGAACGTGCCAGGAAATGAAGGGGTTTCTGAAGTACTGCTGACCCAGGGCACTCAAACCTTTACAAGTCAATTAAAAGTAGAATCCCATTTGCAGCTTGAGCCACAGCTGTACTATTTATGTAGCACAGAGAAACCAGCTTTCGTTCAGTAAAAATATGTTGTACTTGGCAGGAATTTCAAAGACAAAATGGCATACAGCGCTGTTCCAAGCTCGATGGCTTTGTGCTGTGCGTTGATTTGGCCCTGACGACGAGCAGTGCTAAGCAGAGGCAGTTGGCCCTGATACCCCCAGGGCAGGGCTGCAGAGACTAGCCCAGACTTTATGGGCAAAGCTGGCCATGAAGGCATAGCATGGATCCAGGGGGAAAAGGAAGGCTCAGCTGGATTCCAGTTGGGTAGGTCTGACAACTTGTGAACGCCCGTCCACCAGCAAAGCAAATGCTAGGAGCAGCAAGGACTTTCAAGGGAGAAACGTCTGGCTCTGGTGTGCTGCGCACTGAAGTTCAAGGGATGCCAATCCCCAACAGGCAGGCAGGTATTGAGTGGCACCTATATACACAAGTCCTTGATATGTGTTGGCAAGGCCAAACTTGCTGAAATTTGCTCTTTCTTTAGGTTTTTTTGTCTCTCCATTTCTCTTCCCCAGCGTGGGAAGGATGGTAACTAGCTTTAAAGTATCTGTCATGGCTAATTCATTCACAGGGGCAAGTCAATAGCAACAATGCCGTGAAGGAGCCAATAACCCTTGCCGCTTTCTCTCCAGTTAGTAGCCACATCCTTTAGCAGTTGCTTTTACTCTGCTGACCACAAGTCAGCAATGAGGTTTGAGAAAACAGATCTAGCATTCACAGGAGTCATAGAATGCTAATTCAGAGTCCTAGATCCAATGGGAACGTAGTCCGTTACATTCTCCTGCTCCCTTGTGTGCCTTTTCTTTCTGTTATCAATGTTGTTATCAGAGGGAGAATATCTCACTTAGTCAGCATCATCATCTTAATAAAAGGCCCCGTCAGGTTCATTAGCCACCCATGAACTGTGACCATCTGCTTGGGGAACCTCTGGGTCGCCTTACGCAAGGGAACCCATCTCTGCTGTTAACGCGTGGCGGGCTGGTTGCCAGCCCTGACCCCGAGTATCCTTACAAAAATGAGCTGTGCGGTCAGTGTCAAGGTAATGGAAGAGCTCTCTCGCCCCGCCCTCTTTTTGATAAGGTTGTATTAAAGCTAATGAGAAAATGTGTGTGCGTGATATGATGAACACGTGCACCTACTTTCCGGCTTCAGAGACTCTTGTAGCGGTAGAGTGAGAACCTGGGTGGGCCATTAGAGCATACTCTGTTCAGCACGGGTTTAGGAGACACTCATCCTGAGTGACTTGTCCTCCTTGAGTGTGGGCTCCCCCTGCTCCCTGCTGTGACACAGGCACCTCTGAGGGGATGCACAAACTCTCACTCTCTAAAAACAGTCTTTTCAAGATCTTTTCACGAGCCTGTCCTGTTGGTTAAACAGTTAGAGCCTATTTCTTTTCACCTCCTTCTGTCACCAAGTGTCCCATCCTACAGCCTCCCGGTCAGCTCATTTCCACCATTGCTCGTCTCTGTTTAAATAAAGTATTTGTGCTGAACATTTTAAAACATGCCAGACCACTGCTGAAGAACACTGGGACTTTTCACTTCTCTAGCTGCGGAGAATCCCACTTTCGATAAACTGTACCATTCCTGAGTTTAAATGACCGAGGCACTATTTTTGCTCCAAATACAATCTTTTCACTTAAATGTTGTCAAAAAGCAAACTGGCAGGGATATCATTAACTAAATGGTTCCTGCCTTATAATGTTCTCATTTTTCCTAGGAAAGCAGGACATGGCATGGCCTAGCACGCTGAGCAAGAAACAGGATTTTCGCTGTCACTCACAGAGAACTTAAAGCAAAAGGACCCAGCTCCATTTCCATACACAGGATTAATCATGTAAGTCATCTCCTGAAAGAAAGGAAAGACTGCAGAAATTTGTAGCACACACAATTCCAATGCCCAGGACTCTGTCACAGCACTGTCTTTTTTTGCCTAGTTTATCTACTTTAGTTATTTCCTCCTGCAACCAGTACTGTGGTGAAGGCTGAAGCGGTTTCACTGGGGTTTATCCCGCAGGGACGTAGCTGCGGCTGTGGATAGCCGCACTGCTGGCTGCTGTGGCTGCCCAGCAGCAGAGGCTTTAGAAATAGGGGAAGGGAAAGGTGAAGGCCTGCCCGTTAACTCACTGAGGCTGTGGAAGATAAAAATGGTGCCGGTCTGTTTGCCATCTGCACGTGTCTGAATGGCCAGAGGCAGAGACAGGTGCTGCACCTCAGTTAAACTTAGTGACTTACAGCTGCACATCAAAGCTGTCCATCTGACAGCTAATCCGGATAAACGGCATCGGTCATCGAAATGGAGAGATACCCCTACTGACACAGACAGGGGCAGACGGGCTCACCGTGTGGAAATCTAACCCTGTGCAGGGTGGCGTTCACCTGCATCACGTTTTGCTGAAGTGTGCGATGCCCCCGTGCATGCAGACGCTTCCACAGCTATTTGTATGCGAGTGTACGTGTTAAGGATTTCTTCCTACAGAAATGTATGTCTGTGTAGATTGTGTGAATGTAAATAGAAGATAGGCCATATGTCCCAAAAGTCCCAAAAGAGCATCTGATGTTGATATGTAGACAGTGCGTTAAGGACCTTCCTAATTAATAACCCAGATTTAAACCTCTTGGCAATCAATTAAGATTAATGACAGAAGTCATTCTCTATCCCCCTACGCCCGCGTCTCCGGCTGCGAAAACCCTGGGTCGTGAAACTTTAATCCTGTTATCTGCTGCCTTCTTCATCTGAAAAGCCCACAGCTTAACACCACAGACACAATCAAATTTTCAGCAGCCGCTCGGACAGCTGCCCCGCTTTCAGCAGTTCATGGAGAAGGAACTAATCTGGTTAGGAGCGAAGGACCGGTCCATAAATCTGGACACCCAAGACAGAGCCATCGCGTCTCTTCTGGAGAGCAGCGACCGAATGAAGCTGTCAGCTCTCCTCTGGCAGCTCTGGGAAGGTAGCCGCTGTCTCTGTAAGCTGCGTTTGGACTGACGAGGTACTGAGCATCAACATCCCTTGCATGAGGGCTGGGGCCAAGCTGGGAGCGGAGTTTCATGACTGGGTTTGGCTAGATCCGTGCTGCCCTCTCCTTACTGGAAGCCAGGCAGTGATTACATGTAACTGGCTTTACTCCGCAAGAGAGATGTCTTGAGGAAGTGAGAAAACAAGGGGATTTTTCCCTTTTGAATCATGCCCAATGAAACAAACAGTTCTTACAAAAATGGCACGGCCAGATGAAACAATTCCTTTTTAGTACAGCCTGGAGTAGGGGACGGACTGTACTGCTCCTTAGGGTGGCAGAGGTGGTGCTGGACAGCTGTAGCAAATGCGTAGTCCCCCCAGAAAAGGCAGATGTTCCCTTTCTCAGCAGGCATCGCCCCGTGCTGCCCGCACAGCTTACGTTAGCACCATGGCTGGTGTGGGGTATTTGTTGCGCTGGAGGAGGCCTACAGTGCTCATCTCTGAGCCAGCTGCTGGCAAACTAACAAAGGCAGCAGGAATTCTTCTGGCTGCACACGCTGGGGGCAGCTCAGCTTCTTTAAATGCTCTGTTACAGTAGATCATGGCTTCTCAAAAAGCGTGTCCTATGCACGTCATGACTTTAAACTGATACGTGGCTTTCTTCCCTTCTGCTATTTCATCCATTCAAGTGCTCAGCCTCACAGTCATGAATTCTGAAGGATTTTTCCAAAGAGCAGCAGCACTCACCTGCACCAAGGGAGGGAGTGCCAGAAGTGACTGCCCACACCAATGGAAAAGAGCTGTGCATTTCCTCGCACCAGAACAATGTCATCATTAATAAAGACGACAACTGCTGGTTCTGCTGACTGGCAGCTAGCGAACCCCCCCAGTAAGATCACCACTCTGGCTAGGATGGGCTTGATCAAAGAGGCAGAAGGAGTATTTTGGCACAAAAAGAGGTGCCCTAACTCACTTCTGATCTCGCACATTTCATAACTAGTTTCACATCTTCTGACCATGGCACCGATTTAGAAGACCCAACACAAACTTTGCTATATGAGTGATACTGAAGTTTCTTTCTAAAGCTCTCAGTCAACAACTCACTGAGCATCCTAATTCCCATGCTCCACTAAAATGTGCTGTACCACACAACCCCTGGACTGGGAGCTCCAGAGAACTGCCTCTTAGGTTACAATATGAGTATCTGCTAGGTGCAGTTTGGTTTTTCCAAGTTTTAAACCAGAAAGGGCACTGCTTCTAAGTAGCCACAGCAACCTTTCCCTAACTGTGACTTTTTGTTTCTCAATGCATTAATTTGCAGTGATTAAAAAAGAAGCCAAATCACCTTTATTTCCCTGAAGGACATCCTCCTTGGTTAGGAAATGGATGAACAATTCTGCCTTTAGAGGATACAGGTGTAAACCCCAAACTGCTGGACTCACCAGCCTCGTTCCCGTTCTAGCTATAAACGGCGTGATGCTAACAGTGACAACACGGAGTATCGTTATTTTGTCTAATGCAGAGGTGCTCACAGAGTAACATTACACAGGTGGTTGTATTAAGTCTGCAGCCAGTATTATAAAAGAATCTTTAAAGCAGGTAGATGGTAATAGGCTTCAAATTAAAACCAGGTACAAGTGTTGTCCTTCTTATTAGGCTGTTTTGTAACGTTAAAAAAGCTGACGGTATTCTATAGTTCTGCGATAGAAATTCTTCTAGAACTAGCCATCGATTTGTTTCCCTTTTACCTTCACACATATTTGCATCCTGGTAGGGCAAAATCTTACATACAAGGGCCATATTTAAGACATCTGTGTGCATAAATGTGCACAGGGTCAGAATCTCCACCACTACCAAATTGCAAGAGTTTGGAAAACCCTGATGGTGACCTCTGGGTGCAAAATGACGAACCAGAAAACAAACACAAGGATTTAGAGACGAGAACAGGACCTTCCCCTGGCACGGTTATGTTCTGGCGCAGAAGAAGAGGTGTCCCAGTACAGCAGCAATGGCAGTTCTGCTTTCTGGCCCAGCGTCACGCTGGTGACTGATGGTTGCCATAACCTCAGCTGAAACCCTTGGACAGTTACTGGTTTGGCAGAGTACCCCAGAACGGCTGTAGTCCATTGTTATTTGCCCCTTCAGTAAAAAAAAGGGAGGGAAGGTAGAGACAGGCGTGTGAACGCAGGGTAATGCATCATTTATAAGTCATCTTGTTAGTGCAGAAAACAAAACGTGGCTTTCAAAACAAAACCTCCTGCTGCGGACTCCACGATGTTTGATGGGAGCCCTTCAAAAGAGTCCATGGCTTAACGGAGGCTGTTTATGTGGGGACTTCGATCTGTACCTGCTGTCCCCTGTCACTCCCTGGAAACTTGGTGGCAGATGTTGCAGCGTTGAGTTGTCTCTGAAGTGGCTCTCTGTCCGCATCTCCCCACCACAACAGAGTCAAACTATATTAGATCTCTTTATTTGTGCCTGAGGCATGTTTGGGAGCGCAGCTGTGTCCACCCCCACCCTACCTTTAGTGTTTCAGCCCCCAGGCGCCAAATGTGAGACCAAAACTGTTCTGCCACTCTAAGCTGCATCTGCTGACAGTCCTGCAGCCTCGCTGCAGGCTGCTGAGGACCTGGGCCTCGCTCTGAACAGATGTCAGCGACAACCTGCTAGCTCACACCTGTACAAGTTTCCCTCACCTTGCCGACTGCACGCTGAAAAATTCATGGCTCCAAGGACTTCCACCCGCGGTCCAAGCCTCTCGGCTCAGCCGCCTGCAGCCCTCAAACTGGGCCACCCTCGGCATCATCTGGCAACGCACCAGAGGCGGGAGAGAGAAAGAAGAGAAAGCTCGCTCTGCTTTGATACTTCATGCCTAAATTTCAATTAATTGATCAAGGACTTGAATTCAGCAGTGAGTTCTTCTACAAGTGGGACCTACCGAGTTCTTAAACAATGAAAGGAAGAAGACAAAGCAAAACAACTCGCAGGCTGCTGTTTACCGTACCGGTGTTTCTGAAGTACACGTGTGTGTCTCGCCCGTGTGTACACAGGACTGCTCCTCCATTCAGCCGATTAAACCCGTCAGCGTGCAGCACGGGATCTTGAACCAGCAAGTTACGAACAAGTACAAAGACTTAGTTGTTTTCCCCCAAGATGCAGGACACCGTGCCAGACAACAGCTGCACTCCTGCAGTGTCACAGGTCTCGCTTTCAGCAGCACTGGTTCAGATTTTACTGATCAGTGCCAATCCTGCTCCTTGTTTCAGTGGCAGTACTGAGGTTAGTGAGCTGCTTCTGGTTTCCATAAACCAGGATGTTGGTCAGCGTCTTCCTGTCTAGCCCGGAGAAGGCGATGCCTGACTTCACCATGGCTCAGCAAAGCCATCCCTGGCAGGAAATTTGCACAGTAACTGCCTGTCTTTACGGTCAGGAATCCTCCAAACAGGGCCTGATGGACAATTTTTGAGCCTGTTCAGGCACCACTTTTTCAACATTCCTGTTTACATTGAATTTACCTGTTAACTGTGGTGTACTGTGTCGTTTGTATGTAGAGGGGTTAATTCTGCCTCGTGTAACAAGCATCACTCACACGAACAGTAAATAACTTGCTGATATTACAACTAGGATGATAATGCTGGTATTTGGCTGTGCTCCCTACTTCCAGCTTTGCACTTTGTCCTTCTGCTTCTTCCAACACTCATCCTATTTAAACCTGACCTTTTCTTCCCTTGCAACAGAACCAAACTTCATCCCGCTGAGACCTCACTCTCTCACAGGTAACCCCCTCCCTTCAGGCCCTCCAATTCTTGTGTCATCGTTACAGGGTATGTGGCAGCATTGGTGTTCTCGCACCCTACTGCTCTGTGGTGTGACAGAACCTGATCTGTCGCACCGCCTGGACCCAGTTTGTGGAGCAAAAGCTGCCGTCTCCTTTAGAGGTCATCGTTTGCTCCTGTGTCTCTTCCGATGTGCCACAAACAGGCAGCTGAATGGTCCCAGTGGATTTGAAATACCTTGATGGTAAATCAGTTCCTGAGACCAATGCTAAGATTTACAGTCGTACTTTCTCAAGGATTAACAGTCAGATACACACCATCTGGCTTCACTATAAAAGGCTCGAGTAATCCCCCCGCTTCCCAGCCACAGCAGTCTGTGTGGCGAAGGCCACTTTTTCACGGGTCTCGAGTGTACCAGAAGAAAGGACTGTCTGAGAAACACGTTTCCTCACCTGTTTTTCCTGTGTAGGTTGCCTTTGGCGGGGAAGTGCAAAGCTACCTGGAGCAACTTGCCTGGAAGTTACTCGTGGTCACTGAAATTTGATGTGGCTTTAGCATGGAGATTGCCAGACTCTGCTCTTACCAAGAGCTGGTTATAAGGAAGATTTGGGTATTTGTTACAGAGCGTTTACCCTGAATGAAGTGTGCGCTGTGGTTTCGTTTTCCAGCCAAGCACACACAGAACACAGAATTCTTCGCTCTGCTTTCAGGAGATGTGGGTTTCTGCTACGTTTCTGCGGTGGTGTGATGCAGCTTTGAACGCCCTTTGTTCCCCCGGCGCGCAGTGCTTTCTTTAGGTAAGGGCATGGCATTACCGTGTTCAGCGACTTCTAAAGCCTGGCTGTAACCTGCCCACTTTGCCGACTGCAGCAGATACACGCGCCCTGCACCAACCTCATCTCCTTGCTGTGGCCGCATCAAAGAGACTCTGTCGTACTGTCTTCGTAGCAGCGCCCAGAGCGCGTCGAGTCGACCCTGCGGCAACACAACAACCAGGCTGTCAGTACGGCAAGGTCAGTCTGAGGACAGCATGCCACCCCCGCCAAGTTACTGCCCCGGGAGATCCGGACAAGTGAGAGTAAGCTCAGGTGGTGTCACCCACCCCACAAAGCTGTGGTGCTGCTCTCTCCCAGCAGTGAACGCTGGGGGCCACGCTCACCTACACTGGGAGCGATGGGGCCAGTACCTAAGCCACGCTTGCTTCTGAGCCATCCAGAAGTACTGTGTGTATCTGCCAATGCTTTGGGCTGGGCTTCTCCCACATCAAGGTATTTGTTCTTACAGATGCATACAGCAAGTTCATCCCTCTCGAGAAGCCTCGGACCGGCTCGGCACGGGGTGCAGAGGTGATTTGTGCTGTGCGGTAAGTTCCGCAGGTAGTGAAAGCAGCAGGGTCACAGTGACCATGCAGGACATGCATAGCAGTTCTGCTGCTTGTCAGAAGCATCCTGCTCCACACAGATGGGCTGCAGAGTTTGTGTGTGTGTGTGTGTGTGTGTGTGTATGTGGACAACAGGTCTTCAGAACCTGCTGGTGGTCAGAAATGACTTACAAGGAGTGGTGAAGACAGAATAGATGTGTCCGTACCCTCTGCATTCTCCGCTCTTACATGCTTAGAGCAAGGTATTTACGGACCCACCTTCAGTTTTGAAGGGGAGCTCGTGACAGGTTTGCAAGTGACTCAAGCCATCAATGGACGAAAACATCTATTTTCTGCCAGTTTTTATGTTTCACTCATTTGTCAAGACTTTTTGCATTATATTGTTTTCTATAATTGCATGCTTTTCTTGGTAATGAGTATGTGTGCTTAAAACTTAGTATAACAGCTACAAACTGAGTCGTTTTAGGTTTAATTAGATATACACTGAGACAGGCCAAATGCCAATAAAACTGCCATCGGTTTTAGAACTCGTACTGTACGATACGTCCCTTTTTGGGCAAGGGTAACAGAATGCAGCAATAATGATGAAGTACTGCATTTGGGGCGAAAAACTGCTCTGAGAATAATTCACTACCGCTTTGAGAATAGTACATTATGCTTGAAGGGGAATACTTCAAAAATAGTGTACAGTTCAGCATCCTTAAGACCAGAAAGGCAGCAAAGATCCAGCCTTTAGTACCAGATTATCCGACCCCAAAGAGTAAAAAGATTACCTTGATTGGTGTGTACCACTTCTCCTGAACGGGTGGTGAGGTAGGCTTTGGTTTAGGTGGCTTAGGATGAAAAGGTTCTTCTGGTTCTTCTGGGAGTTTCACCACAGCATTTTTTGCTTTTTCTAATCTCGCCCCTTCTTCAGTGGATCCTTTATCACCCCAGCGAACCTACGTAAAGCCAGAGTGCAGACGTGAATGCACTGTATGCAGAGGAGGAGGAGGAAACTGCTGCAAATACCAGCAGCAGCTGAAATAGTTCAAAAAACAAGGGGGAAGTACTGAGGAGTATGTTCCCGCTTCATTTGTGATGACAAGCATTCTTAGTTAAGTACATTTGTAATTACAAGCCTCTGTAACAAAAAGTCAAGAGAGGTACTGAAAGGAAGTTCTACCATGTATGACACCGGCTGTATGAGAGACAGCAAATCTGGGGAATCTTCTCTAATTAATGATGTAAAAATATAATTTCCAGTTCTGATTTATCCTTCAATACCAGACCTTAATCTGGCACTGAGGACAGCCCCAGATTTCCTAACGCAGCCTGTTCGTTGAGAACGCCGGTTGAGCTTAAAGGCGGTTCTTGAGCAAGGTGTAGCAGAAGCTTCTTGCGGCTGCTCAGGTTCCTGAGTGGTTCTGCAAGAAGACCCAAACTGGAGAAGTCGCCGATGAAGCAGTAAACCTGCGCTTTAAGTACCTGTCAGGCGTGTCGCAATGTGTATTTTATTACTGCCACAAGTATACAAAATATATACAGAGGGTTCAAAGAAACAGGAAAGCTGATTATTGCTGGTGGTGAGACAAGCACCTCTCTCCACTTCCATACAAGGTTGTACTTGCTGTGCTGTAAACAGGAAATACAGAAAAAAATGCCCTTCTGAGAGGTGATCTATCTTGTTACGGTGATCTTGGTCATCCAGAAAGAACATCTAAAAGCTGTGGCTGGAGTTTGAAAGTTCTTACTACGACTGGCCTGGACTATTTTCAGTGTAAGGCTTCTCTCTGTCCTGCCACCGGCTGCAGCCTAGCCTGTGAGGAGGAGCTGCTATGCCTAAAGCAGGAAATTAAATTCTGACATTACATCTTGCGAAAACATGACACGCTGCAGAGTCACCATTACTGGGAAACAGGTAACAGTTACTGCAGGACTCCACCAACATCCTTGTCTTTTTCATGGACCTCCTCAGTGGAGATGCCAGGCTTGAAAAGAGAAGAGTCCCAGTAAGAAAGAGAAGACTGACCTTCCACCCGGAGGGGAAGAATTAAGAGCATCACCGCACACTGCTCAGTAGGTGCCTGTCAGTTCAGCCTTGCTACCTGCCCACTCAAGCACTTGGGAAGCAGACAGAAAACCGGTGGGGCTCACCAGGAAGATGCCATGTCCCTGGTTTTCCCTCTTGTGACCTGGAGGGAGGGACAGGACTGCTCCAGATCTTGCCAGGGACATGCTTTAATGTGCCAGGGTAACTGTGCCATAGGGTGGGAGAAGGGAGCAGCCTGACTTCTTCATCCTCGGTGTCGTACACAGAAAGTGAGGAAAATAATGTAGGCCAGCAGGGTCTAGCCCCCTTCAGAGAAATGAAATACCTTGGAGGGAAATCTCATCATTTTATCACCAGCAGCAAGTGTTTTTTGCCACCGTAACCTTAGTGTAGAGAAGGAGAGCAGCGAAGTGCGACAGGGCGTCCTGTGGTCTGTAATCCTGTCGCTCACCTCGCTAAAATACAGCCCATCGTTTCTTAGGAGGGGGATTGTTTTGAGCCTCTCTGTCACTTTGAACTTCACTGTTTGGCTTGCTTAGTGATTTCTTCTTCTCGCTGGGGAGCCCTCTCTCTGCAATACTAGAATGGGCTTTCATGTCCAAGTAGGCCCTGCTGAGTCATTAAAATGCATCTGTATCTTTCACTGTGATCAATGGTACTTTTATGGTGTTTTTTATGAGGTTGTTAAAATGTATTTTAAACACTGTTAAAACCATTTAGAGATAGATGGTGGGTTCCTTACTGATAAAATGACCTTCTCCTACAGATTAAGAGCGACTTCACCTAGAAGAAACCAGAATTTGTGGAGTCTGACAACATAACTTTGACATAAAAACTTACTGTCCGTAATGGGTGGGGTCTAGAAATGACACCATAAAACTTTAAAGCCAAGCCGAAAGACAGATCTAGGAAGAGTGAACAACACTGGCTAAATTATTCTGAGCAGTCGCAGAGGGGTGAAGGTAGTGGGGAAGGCAGGAGTGAAGGTCTAACTGCCTCGAAAGGGAATACAGTAAGCGAAGGGAAGTAGGACAGGAGCAGAAGTGGAAGTTTCCTGGTTCATTCTCTCCTTTTCTCTGTGCAAGGAAGCTGCCAGAACAATCAAGCTGCTGGAAGAATGGCAGAAGAATAGAGCACAGAGAAGCAATAAAAAATAAGACGACTGCATTACCACATGAACTGGAAACAGGGAAGAAATGTACTGACTAGAGCAGCAAGACTTTTGCTGGCCACAGCACTGAAAGCACATTTCACTGTCAGGTAAGGAATAACCTCCCTTTGACCCGCTCTCCTTCACCGTCTCATTAGACTGCTCCTGTTTCCTCACTTGCTCTGCCCTGATTCACCACCGAGCAACATGCTCTCCAGAACTGGTGAGAGGTTCGAGGTCTGACACTGCTCTGTGCAAACGGCGGGGAGTGGGCCCTCAGCCCCACTGCTACAGGTGCTACAGGACAGGGGTGAAGCGCCACGTTCGAATGCTGAGGCACGTACGACGCAGCGCCCAACCCTGAAATCCACTGGTACTCTCGGCTCCCAGAGAAGGACAGGGACACAGCTCCGCAGAATAAGGTGACTTTCAGGAGCGTGTGATTGCGCTGCCAGCAATTTCAGTTGGCTTCTGTGTTTAGCCCTTAGTCCTGCACAGAATTCCTAGCACAGATGAAAACGTTTTCTAACCTCATTGTTACTTTCTGCCCTCTTTGAAGAGGAAATGCTGTATTTTTGCCACATGATGAACGTGCATTTCTTTATGGAACTGACATTACTTGTGTTCATGAGGTATCTGTCGGGTTTCTCTTTCATTGCACAAGATCCCATTTATAAACTGTAACGATAAAGCCTGGGAGCCCTCCAGGAACAACTCCTGGAGGCTCACCATGGCTCCTGTTAGAAATCCAAGCTTGTCATTCTTTACATTGCCAAGTATTTTCTAGTTTGCCTCTGAAAAGCACTGCACAAAATGTTTTCTTTTTCTAAAATCTGAAGCTCTTCTAAATCAGTAGTTCTGAACGGCTGAAGGAAACCCATACAAGCAACATAGCTTTAAACTTGGTCTTCCGCTGCCTTTAGGAGGAACTCAGGCAAAACTGGTTCTTAGCCCAATAGCTTTAAACTTTTGTCCAGATACATCAGTATGGCCTAGGTGGGTATTTCAGACGGTTTCCCAGACTGAAGTTAAAAACTGCAGAGAACTGCTTTGCACATTCCGTAACAGCTGACTTGACTATAAAATCTGACATAAGGACGTGCCCATAAGGATGCACAATTTTCATTCTGTTTTAATTAACATGATGCTATCATGTCTCTTCAAAGACAGGCACTGTTGTCACTGTGAGTTCCTCTGGGATCAAGCCTCTCCTTAGCATCACCATTGTCAGTGCATTTGGCTGGCCTGCAGTTGGGGGACTTATGTTTCACTGTAATTTCTTCCAAAACATTCAGAAAAGGCTCTCACTCTCTCTTTCTCATTAGCTTGATGGAAAGAGCATGTCTTTGGGCAGCTATTTAAAGTTCCAGTCAAATGGAACTTCTGAAAGCTGTTCTTTCATAGGCAAGGTCAAAAGACTTTTGATACAGTAAAAAATTTTACCAGGCTTATGTCACTGGGACGGAAGCACGCACTATACCCTTGTATTTTCAGTACCCTTTAAAAGCCTTTGTTCCCACCATGTGCAGCCTCAGAGAGCTTGTGCTTTAGTGAACTGGCATCTGCGTCTGGTACAAACCTCCATCCTTTTAATTCCTCCAACTCCTCGTCCTCCGTAGTAGGAAGCATCCACTGTGGGCCATTTCTTGGTAGGCAAGGGCTCTTGTTCTTCTTCCTGTCCATAAATTCAAAACACGTTTACTTTAAAAAGATACTTTTCCCCCCCACTGAGTGTTTTTTCACTAGAGTCTTCCCATGTTAGGTGTGAAAGAGCAGGTATTTGGGTCCCCTGAGTGTTTACCAATTTCCAAACAAAATCTGGTCACGTTTGGCAACAGTTTTAATGTTTGGCATGGGAAAAGCGGTGGTGGTGACCATTAGGAAAGTCCAAATGGGGAGTCTAACAGGTGTGTTTTCTACTGACAGCCATGTTTGCCTCGTCCTTTTCCTTTCCACTAAAAAAACCCAAACGAAACACAGAGGAAATGATTTGCAGTGGCTTCTTCCACGGAAAACGGGATGCATTCCAAGAGCCCTGCTCGTTTGGATTCAGCAGACAGTGTTCAGCGTGTTCAGCAGATCTGCAGATGCAGGTTACACAGCCGACAGCAGTTTCCCAAGCCAGCCTCTGTCAAAGGCACCCTTGGCTGCCTCAGCTCGATGACATGTGCCTTATCATGGACTTAACTGTCCGAGAACATTTGAGAACGTCAAGCAATTGGCTAAATCAAGACTAAGGGGCAAAAATACTGAGGATACCAGAAGATCCTCTAGTGCATTACTGCCCATAAGAGGGAGAGAAATTCCTTTGTAAGGGTTCTTCAGCGTCTGGAATGCCAAAGCTATAGAAAAATGCTGTTTAAGTCCTACATGAATCTTTAGGCTGTTACGCAAGAGCTACTCAGTCCTTCTGCTTTCGCTGCAGAATGGGAAAAATAATGTTCAACCACCTTGGGATAAAGCCCCTAAATATTTCTGTGGATTTGGGCTTAGTTCATGCTACACTGAGACGACTGAGACAGAGCAGAGATTTGGACTTCGGCCGTCCCACTCTCAGCTTAAGGCTTCCCACAAGGCAGTTCCTTCTTCTTCAGCAGCTAGGACAAAGAGCCAGATTGCTACAACACAGGGAAGCACAGAGGAGTGGCATGGTGGAACCAGTGTGATGAGTGGAGCACCATCGTACCGTACCTCTTTGGGAGCTGGTGGAGGTGGAGGGGGATCTTTGATGACCTGAAAGAGCCAAACATACAAAAGCATAAGGAATTGCACTGGCAGAAATTTAAGAGTGAACTGTTTCCAGCTGAGCCCCCCCACATCTGCTTCCAAACTGGCAGCCACTGCTGCCAGGTCCCTTGGGTATCGATTATCAAGGCCTTCTGGAAATTAACACCATCCCTCTCATAGTAAATAAGATCAATTGACTGGCAGACACTCTTTGGGCAGACGTGTCTGCCACTTCCCTTCCTGACCGGATAAGAGGCAGCCGTTCTCAGTAATAGCCAGTGAGGAAACCCGATGGAGTTAATTAGCCAGCCTGGGAGGAAAAGCATCCCGAAGTCTGCGGGAGGTCTCGCACAGTCTTGCGCCAAGATGCCTGCTTCCTTGTGCCATGCTGCTGGATAATTTCTGGCCCAATGACAAGTGTGAAATGCCTTCTGGTAGCTCAGGCGTCACCTCTAGACATCCAGACCGTTTCCACAGATCTCACGTTTCCATCTCATAATTTAAGTATGTAGCAATTTGCCTGTGCAGTGTGGAGTGTCTGCAAGTGGCACTGACGTTCATGGGGCTTCTGACACTGTTTCTGCATAAGGCCTGCTCTCAGCATCATTCAGTTACACCTCTTTTTTAAACCTCCACTCACACTGTCTTCCTGTTCCCTTTCTCACACAGGCACAGTAAAGCACGGGGAGTTCCCCGGCACCGACAGGAACCAGTGAGCAGTACTGGGAGGGGAAGATGAAAACTGAATGCACAGCCCTTCTTCCCCAAGAAAAGCAGGCTTGTTACCTAAAAAGAAGTACACCTGCAATAGAGTCATTTGTTGTGCTTGGCTTTTGTACAGAAATGACTGAAAAATACCCCATGAATAAAGGAGTCTGTTTCTGCTATGCCAACAAACCATCCAGGATGACAAACACCAAAACCTCCTAATACAGGATTAAGCACCTAAATTGAAATACATCTTATTTTATTCACTCCATACTGTTAATTACAGTACTTTCATTTCCTGTACCACCTATAAATAATGTCACTGCAGAGACGTATAGCATCATACATAAGTGTATTTTTCTTGACCAGTAATCAAGAGTTTTTCTTCTTGATTTACATGTCAGCTCACAGCGCCACCAAGATAGCGAGTTACTGCCGAAACAAGCTGTGGACTCATAGCACCCGATACAGGAATTGTATCAAATAAGAGAAATCAGTTACGGCACCCCTGGACACACATTTCTGCACAGCGCTTCAGCTTTAGGACACTGACTTATTCACCGAGCAAGCTCACATCACTGGGAGTGGACTGGAGAGTCAACTGTGGACTTTAACAAGACCTCCCTTTGCTGCTACGACGTTGCAAAAAACATGCCAGAAATTAACTTTTCTCTAAATATTTATGAATAGTTTTTCTTCCCACCCATCAGGAATGGGTAGGAATTTCATACTACTGAGCAGAAATCAATTATTTAATTAGTGAAACATTCCTCAGAGCCAGATTGGAATTACTGCCCTAACTCTACAAGAAGCAACAACACCGAGGGCTCATGGGACAGATTCTGAGAGACACTCGGATGCTGAGCAAGATTTTGCAGAGCATGAAGAGATTTAATTCTCACAGAAATCCATTAAAAGACTGGAAATGGTAAAAGAGTACTTTCAATACATGAAGGGTCACCTGATCTTATTGAACTCCCATTCTTAATTCCCTTTTGCCTGTCTCTGACGATTTTCTCAGAAAACACCTTCGCTGCCAAGACTGCAAGCTGTACCGGGGGAAGGCCTAGCTAGGTTGCGGGTTTCTATCAATACGTACTATGGTGGTGTTATCGCTCCACTTCCTATGGCTCTACGGTTCTTCGGTCTTGCAGTATCTCCCCAGCAAAGACAACTTTGCACAGTAAATTTATTTGTGGTGCACACTGAAGTTCACCTGGGCCCTACCCCACTGGTAGTTATGGAATCAAAATTTCCACCCCAGGGAATCAAGAAAAACTCCACTTGTTGGACCTCACCAGGCTTCATGAGTCAGTAGTAGTTCTTGTTTGACACCCTTAGCAAAGGGTCTGACCCTGTGGCAGCTACTAAACTCCCTGGAGTTACTGGGTGAGCTGGATTTGAAGGTAACCAATACATCAATTAGCTGCTATTTCTAATAGCTCCAGAAAATGAAACTTGTTTTAAACGTGACAGTGGAGTGAGAAAATAATCTGCTTTGAGTAGCAGACACTCACCCCTGCTGACAGAGGTGCAACGTGAATGCCTGCACCCGTATGTTCCCACAGGCTCCACACACGCGCACACAGATTATTTTCCGTCTTGTCCGGTATTTCAAGTGAAACCAGTAGAAAGCCGTTTTAAAGCAGAGAAACCTGAGGAACCCAGGCAGCTTTGCAGAAAGCAATGCAAACATACCCTGAAACTGTACATGGTAGTGTTCATAATATTGCAAATGAACTTTCCCTGGACTTGTTTCAGGTTGTTGAGATACAGAAGACTCTGAACAATGCTGCTGTCTTGTTAACCCCACGTAGAGATGGATTGTTTTGTTGTATTACAGTCACCACCAGGCAAGGCTGCATCTCATTTATTTAGTTGCAAAGAATGAAGACTTGAGTTTGGAGGAGAGCCGATTTAAAAAAACAAATAAGTAAGTTAGTTGCTTCAGGCAACAGTCCCTTTGATCTGCTCATTAACACTTTTCAAATGCTCGCGTGATGTGGGCATTAGGAAATGTCAGCACCAGAGCCTGCAGCCAGCTTGATGCGATCATATGTTCCGATACCGAGGGAAGAGTGAAAGAACTGTCAACAGAGAACTGCCTTTACAACGCTGGGGGGAGTGGGGAAGGAAAGGAAAAGGAGTCCCCCCACCCCAACGTGAATGTGTATGGGGACCTCACGGCACGGAGCGCGGTCAAGACGGAGTGCTGGTGAGGCAGGAGTGGAGCGCCAGGACCACCTGAAGCTCAGTGTGGCCTGAGCAGGAGGGACGACGCACTCGTGTAAGCTCCCACTGTTCTGCCCATAGCACCTTCAGACACCCTCTCCTCCATCTGATTCTGAAGCAGGGGACACTGACAAATTTTAAGGGCTGCTGCTTTCCTCCTTGCTCCTGTTTTTTGTCCCAGGAACCCAGATGCTCTACTCTGCCAGGGAAGCAGGCTCAGAGGAGGAGAAGGTCCTGCCTGCCCTAAAATGCTGCCTCTCCTGTCCAGGACACTGGCACCAAAGCCCACAACTACACAGCCAGAAGGGGCAACAACGTGTAACATGACAACCTCAGGTGCAGGAGGGAGGGAAAAGAATGGAGGGACAGCGTAACGGCCCGAGGGAACGGAGAGCAGAGTGAAAGGAAGGGGCAGTCCTTGTAAAAGGTTCAGTACAACAGCATGTGGGTTTGGAACTCAGTACTGCTGTAGCAGTGAGCCCTAAAATTACCGTTTCTTGTTAAAGAACCAATCATTATATCCTTTCTCCGGTAACCATTCTTTCAGTGTCTCCTGTCAGCTACTTACAGACATGCTGGAACACAGCAACAGCCTGCAGGCGAGCTCCACCTGCCAAGTCCTCAGCGCTGTGGTTGAGCTGTATGAACAAGGAACTTCCCCAATGCAAAAAGCCCCACAGGCGAGGAGGAGGAAGGAGAGTCAGTGAACAGCACTGCTGACTGCAGCCAGAAGGATCCAGGGTGCGCTCAGATGAAACAAGATGCAACGTGTGCAAGGGATTACTGAGACGATAAGGGATTTCCAACATGAGAGCCCATAATGGACCACAAATACCAGTTTTAGAGGTGGTGCTTTCTAAATGGTCCTCGATTTCAGGATAACATCTGCACAGCATTACAGCCAGCAACTTTCCAATAATAGAGAAAAGGCTTTTATCAAAGATTGCACAGGAACACAACCCACGTGCTCCCTCAGCAGAAAGCCTCTGAGCAGCACAGCAGCAATGCTGATGTGGGTTCAGCCCACGCAGGTCTGAGCCGGCCAGAAGCACCGCTCAGAGTGCAGTCCCCAGCGCTGAAGCTGGTCTCTTCTTCCGTTTACTGCGTGTCACCAATGAAAGAGAACCCCCTCAGAGATGGTTACGTCACACGTATTCCCAATGTTATCCATGTTTCCCAAGACAGTATGGGTTGTAACCATGAGTTACACAGCCAGTGACCTTCTCTTAGTCTTTACTCACCACTTTGCAGCAGAGGGGCCAAAACCACCAGAGCAGACCCAGCGCCGCTAACAGTAACAGCACAAGAACAGCGATGAGTGCTGCCACTCCGCTGGACTGGAAGAAAACAGAGACACCGTGTCAGTGGGTGATGCAGGTATCGGCTGCTGCCTGCTTTTCCCACTCACCCCACCTCAGCTTCCCCAACCAATTGCTCCTGCTCGTCGCATCCTGTTCTTGCCAACAGAGAAATTCCTCACAAAGGATCAAGATGGGTGTCTAGCAGTTGTGGCACAAGTTCAGTAACACCCTTCACTGTAAGTCTCCTCGTGGAAAGGAAGTGGGGATGCCACATCAGGAGCTGTGTGTCACGACGGATGTGACGTATGAGCATTACAAAAAGGGAGGAGGTGGTAAAATGCTACGTGTGTTTCTCATTCCCTGTGTATTCTGGGGCCTGCACGTCACAGGTACTCTGAGGGGCTGAACACGGCAGTACTGAGGGACACACTACACTGCAAATGACAGAACTTTGCGAACTACTTTGTCCTGCCTACCTGTCACCCCAAGTTCAAATTAAGTCAGTCAGTCATAGGTAACATGCCCTTCTGGGCCCAGGGCAAGGCAGGATATTTCTGCTGAAGTGTGATGTAACACTGACATCCCTGAGATAAGAGCAAGACCCACCGTGAAGAAAAGCAAGGACACATTGACTGCTGGGCAGTGAGCTGATGGGCACAAACAGGGGGCGTCTTCTCCCAGGTCTGTGAGGGGAAGTGCCCTTCTCCCATGAGGACTCGGCTCTGGATGGGTGGGTGGGGCGGATTTTCAGGAATCTCTACTAACAATACATATATAAGGCTTCTGCGCTTATCACCCACGTGTCTGGGGCATTCACGCTGCACAGACTGCGAATCCCTGTCTGAACCTGAAGTCACCATCCTAAGAAATTGTAAGAATTCAAGTGTTGCTGCTTCCAACAATACTGCTCTTAATGAAGAACTGAGCAGCCCATCTCCCACCACCCCAAACCCACTTCCTGCAGGTGCTTTTGTTCTTACACTTGGTGTTCTGGTTTAGAATAACACTGAGGAAAATGCACAGTGACCTTATGAAAACAGAAGTTATTCAGCCTCATGTGGGGAAGGAGGAAAGGAGGGACACCCAGGGAATCACTAGGGCTGGAGGACAGCAGTTCTGTCCCGGGGAGGAAAGTTGTTCTGGAGATGCACCACTGCCCATGGAAGGTGAAACAGCTTTATTCCAGGTGCAGGTAGGTGCAGTGGGGCATATGGGTTTACAAGCAGCAGGTAGGATGCGTGTAGGAGGCATGCCCCAGAGCCTGGCCGCTGTGGTTGGTTTCCACTGCAGCAGTGTGTTTGCTAGGGCAGGCTGGAACTCGTTGCTCTCACATCCCAACTCGCCATCAGCTGCTCAGCTATCAGAACTGGTGGAACAATTCCAGCAGTGACCCATTTCTTGCAGTTGCCCATCTGCTACTATGGAAACAGCAGTTCTCCTTGTACGGAGCTGCCTTTGCTGCACCATGTATGAAAGGCAAAACAAAAAAAGGATGACAAGAAGCACGACAGTTTTTCCTGACAATGCACATCTGCACTCGTTCCGTTTCCTGTTAGTGGAAACTTCTGACCATGGAGCTGCGCTGTTAGAGTGGGGCAGCAGGGAGACAGCCGCACCCAGCAACTGGGTCCGATCTGCTCTGCCCCAGCACTTCCGTTTACCTGTCTGTGCAGCCTCCACTGCTGTAGGGGGCATGGGGACAGGCCTCACATGTGCTGCTGTCTCTGAAAGGACTGAGATGAAGAGAGAAGCTGTCCGCTGCTGGTCTCCAGCCTCCTGTGACTGCACTGCCGTTAGGTGACCGTGCTGAGAGGCTGCTTCAGCACACTCTGGTGTACAGCTGAAATGCTTGTCAGTGATAAAGAGACCCTTAAAGAGCAAATCGTGATTTGGGCAGAGAGTGTTTCTTCAGCACTCAGTTCATTCAGGCTTTCTTCCTGACACTGAAGGGCTGAACTGACATGGCTCTTACTTCAACGGTTACCCAGGTAGGTAGTTTTTTAATGTATAGAAGAAAAATGGCTTTTTTTTCTCTTTTAGGTGATTTACCTACAAGCAATGAAAATTCTGTTGGAGAAACCCATGCTGATGAGCAGAAGGTACTACTGTTCTGTGTGCTTCTGCACCTGACAGGAAAGCTGCACCAAAGTCACAGGTGAAATGAGGCAAATTTAAAGAATCACGCTATCCACGCGCAGCACGTTTTCAAAATGCCCACCCCAACAGAGCGGTCTTGGGTCTAACTGCAAAAATTGTAACTGTCCCGCCAGTGTAACACAGGAAAAATTAATGGTGAGCAGAAATGTGAGAACAGAAATTCTATATAGTAAGTTAGAAAATGCCTAAGTATGTGGTTTGTCGTAGAAGCTGTTTGTAACTCTGTTGTATATGCCTATGACAAAAACATAGCAGGACGTCCTTACCCAGGTACTGCAGCCTGGGATTTGGCAGAGACTGTCTCCCCCGGTTAACAATGCTGAGAGCCTACACTCCTTGTTCAGGCACCAGAGCTGGGTTCTAAAGATAAGTAGCACTACTGTCCTGCTGTGGGATTATCGGCTCCCACCCACCCTACCCAGTGGAACTATGCTGGAGCAGGACCCCAATGAGCGTGTCACTGCTGGCTCTTAGGATGTGATTCAGTGAGCAAGTCTCGACTGGCGAGGAAGCTTCCCAGTATTTGGCAGGCCACAGCTGCACACTGTGCTAAAGGAGACTGTTGTGATGTGTTTAGCAAAAGCCAACTCACAAGCTATAGAAAACGTAAGCCCCGCAGAGACCAGAGACACATAGACACTGTGTGGATCTGAGGGCAGAGCTGGCTGAGGTAGCCTGGCAGAGGAGGAGAATTCCAGGGCTTTCCCTCTGTACATAGTTCCGCGCACGGCTGACTGGGCAGCCCCTGGAGCAGCTAGAAAACCAGACAGAGCAGCAGTGCAAGGAGAAAGCCTCCCCACAGAGCCCACGTCAGCCAGCAAAGGTCATTCTCCACGCCTGCCTCGTGAGAGATGGCTTTCCTCTGTTATTAGAGAGTCTCGGAAGAGACAGACAGCAATACTTCGCTTATTGTGCAAAAAAGGATCTTCCTAAAATAAAGCTGTTTGACACCTCGGTGGGAAGAATTAGGGGAGCTGTTCTACATAACCGCAGAAGAAGGTCTAGTCTGTAACCCCCACCCACACCTTAGCAGGGAGCTCAAACCAGCCGAACGCGCTTTGTTGCGTGCAGTGGTGTTGTGACACAGAGTCTCAGCACGGCTCTAAATACAGCGAAAGCGACTCGGGACACAGGTAGCTATGGATGCACCTGCCCCTTAAATCTGGGATCGTTCAGTGATGTGTGTGCTGTCTCTGCACAGGTGCATTTTTTAGCTAGGTGGATTTGTGCACTCCCAACACCTAACAGGACTTTTGTCAGTGAGGATCTCTGCACTGAGAGGTCATGCAGCAGCGGAGCCAGGAGAGACACTGGATTTCAGGGGTTTACGTGGAACGATGTGAGCCGTTTACTTACACACTCTGAGGCGGTGATTGTTAACGAGCTGGTCATGAAAGACTGCCCTTCATTCAGGCTCACCAGAACTTCCAGAGTTCTGCAGAGAGAGAAAAACCATCAGCAGCCACGAAACAGTCAGTAGAAGTGTGTGCGTGTCACGGAGGCACGTGTCCGTTCAACAGATCAAGTGTCTGGAGAGAACGGGAGTCAGGGCCTCTGAGCTGCGTTGGACACCAGAAGTAACTTCAGCGACATCACAGAACTGGGGTGGTTACTTTGTCTGAGGACTCGGCGGTGATCAAGATACTCAGCTGCCACAGGGTTGGGCCTTGTGGCTTTCAGAAACTGGTTTCTGGTCATTTCGGACTGAGCTGTCTTTTCCTCAGCTTAACACTGCATAAAACCATCAGGGGAGTCTCCTGCCGGTGCTGTGCTTATGACGACTGGGAAATCATTATAGCCATCGCAGTCAAGAGCTACTGAGCAGAGAATATCCCTTCTCTATCCTACCTGGCCGAAAACAGTCCAGAAGGTTTTACAGAAAATCAATTTAATTGAATTCCACTGTAAAAACAACACTGTTTTGTCTGTTCCCTACACATCTTTTTAGTCATACGCAGACATTATGGATAAAAATGTTGGATAATTATAAATGGTCAAGGCTTTCTATAAATAGTACATCAACACTGAGTACAAATAGTATGTGGTTTACATTTTACAAATTAACCCTACAGGAAAACAACACATGGCGGATGTTAAACATAAGAAGACTCTTCAGCTTCCCTGGCTTGGATCCCTGGGATTCAGACAGTTTATAATCTGCATAGAAGTAATTAAATAAAAATATAGATATCCACGAACCGCAATGATTCATCATTTCTACTGTTTTACTATGTCATGAATTTTTATTCTGGCTCAAACGCTTTAGTCAGGATGGAGTTCAAAGCTATTTTAACTAATTTGGCTAATCTCCTTTTCACTTTGACTAAAAATGAAGCAAGTTGCTCCTGCTAAACTAATTTTTAAATGATCTGTGTTATGCATAATTGATTTAACAGAAAGAATAACTGTAATTTACTTCTAATTATTACTGGAATAAGTGAATCCAAAGAGATAAAAATAAAAAATTAATTCAGTTCCCTTCCAACACACTAAATAAAGCAAACTGTACCAAAACTTTTGTTAGTGATAAATTTTTTAAGTGTGATGCTTTTTATTATTTGGTTTTATTGTCAGTGCTTTGCTTTGCCGCTTTCTGACAGTTCTGCTCAAGTCTGCGTGGCAAACAGTCCTCCTGACCAGCGGATCTCAGGCCCTGCCCTTCCTGGACCAGAGCAGTACTTGGGTACCCGCAGTGCTGTTCAAACACAGCCCAAATCTCCGACTGGTGCCCTGAAGAGACCTAACTCCTAAACCTTTTGGAGGTGTGCACATCATGGACACACCACCCACAGGGTCAGCTGTCCCAGTCACTAACCTACAGCCCAGTCACACCACTGTGATTCTCTCTTGTGTCCAGGGGTCACTTCCCTTTGCACCCTGGTCCTGTCACTGCATGAACTAGGACTGTCCAGGTGTAACCGAACCACAGAATGTCTGGGGTAGGAACGGAGGAACTGAATTCAGCCCAGAAACACTGAAGAATCCACCGCAGGCAGAAGTTTTTCTGGATGGCACCTTCTCAGTTAAGCGCAAATTCAAAGAGAAAAGATTAATCTCTGACATGTTTCTTTTCCCCATGAGCCTTGTCTTTTTAAGCATGACTTAGAGAAACACACCACAGGCTCTGCACCAAGAGCTGAACTTGGTTACGCCTAAGGAGGGGCATCATTGCAGTCACATCTCCTCAACATAACAGCTGTCCAGCCTCTCAACTTCTTCAGAACTTCCCCGAGTGACAGCAGGGATCTTCCCACTGACTGATAACACAACAGGGACGTTGCTTGACTCAAAGCCTCCTGGGACACTAAGAACCCTTCCAAGTGCTCTAAACCCACGTGTAGTGTGCACGTAATTTTGATTTTTAAATTAACCTACATCCTTACGTTCCTCCTGCATTGGTTTTATTCCCGATCACATTTTAACTGTGTCTAAACACATGGCAGATGTCACTCGGCTCTTCTGCCTTTGGTTGGAACTGTTTCTGTGGTCCCTTGTTGGCAAAACTCCCACTGAGCTCCACAGTAATTCTGCCTGTGCACTACTGAAGAACGGCTGGATTGGGCCAGTAACATCTGGCTACAGTTGCTGCCAGCTACCCGGGTCGTGTTTCCACAACACTTTCAGAGGCTCGCCTTCTCCCCATTTCATGTCTGTTTTTAAAGAGAATGTGAATCCTCATTTTTCCATGAGATTCTTTCTGCTATCCAGTCAATTCCCGGTGCTGCCTGGCAGTATCATCCTTCCTCCTGACCCATGAGTGTTCCTGTCAGTCAGGAATATTTTCTAACATCATTTCACAATGGTTTTTGCCCTCCAGCAGTTTGTTGATTTGCACGACGTGCTTCTACCAGTCCCAAACCTATGTGGTTGAGAAGGAAGACGCGTCGGTGGCTGACCACTGTTGCCAGTCCTAGCATACACTCGAACTCACGTGTTTGTTAGCTGAGCAACTAGGAAACAAAACACCCTTGAAAGTTCTGCAGAGAAGTGGAGTACAGCTGAGGCGTGTTCTCACTGTGCTAGCGGTACCGCTAACTGCTGCTCACCCTTCATCCCTTCCTCCTGTAAAAGGAAGCCTACACAGAAACACTGCCAGTCCCCTGCAGTGATAATGTAGACGATGTCACAGATCTCCACCAAACAGGCTTCCACATCCCCCTTAGATTGTCGGGATTTGCAGCAATGCCTTCTGTACCACAGCCTCCAGGCTGTCCCCCCATCTTGACAGGCTGGTCAGCCAAGATCTCGGTGCCATCATGGCTTACCTGGAAGATGGCTGTTCTAACTCGCAGAAATCCTGCATTTCACACCAACAGGGTCAGTGTGTGGGACAGACAGCACATCTTAGCAATTCCTGGACCTGAGACTTAGGTGTTGGCCTTTCCTGGCTTCCCTAGAAGTCCAGCTTTCAAGACTTCACAGTTGGTCCTGTTAAACAACTCCTCACTTTGTTTCTCTCTTACTCAAAGCTTGAAGCAAAAGTCACCCTTTTTTCTCCTACCTTCCCTGTGCTGTGCAGCAAACTATGTCCTCCTGCTGCGATACACATTATTTTCTTCAGTTTACAGGGATGGTTCTCTCTTGCCTGCACAGGGAACACCTGCACTAGTCTCTTCCTAGCGGCTTTGGGTAGCTACCACGCTTAGCTTTGTGAGTCCTGGATGAACCACACCAGGTTCGTCCAGTTCAGCTCTCAAGAACTGAAGGGATTTTTTCAGATTGAGCAAAACGGGAACCTGAAAGACGCCTGGATGCAACACTCCAGAAGAACATTTTAGCCCATCCTGAAGAAAAGCACTGCTGCCCAGGTAACCTGTGGATCTTGCCATCTCCTTGCCCTCGCTAAGTTGTATGAACAATTCTGCGTAACAGCCAAGCTTTCCAAGTGGACTAATGCCCACGTTCAGACCTTACTGTCTGCATCACAGAGCTGGCCTCTGCTGATGTCCACTGACAAGCTTCACTCGAACAGGGATTCCCCGATGGATTGACAGGTGGTAATGTTACCACCTCTCCAGGTCTGAACTCTGCTGCCAGTGAGGTCTGCGGCCCTGGCCCTCATTCACAGGCATGCCTCTATACGCCATTCTGGCCACCAAGGCCCAGAAGAGGGCATGTGCCTAAACGAGAACTGGGCCCACAGCTCGCTGACCCCACAGACTGCAGCAAGAGCGAGTCCCTGTGCCACCTTGCGGCTGTCCAGCTTTGCACTCCCCCAACCTTTAGCTGTCAGACGGTCTGATAAATACCCCAAGCAACGGGCTCACTGAACACGTCAGCTATCAGCACAGGTACAACGCAGCAGGAGCAACCAGCCTCCCTATCAGCTTCCATCCTGACTCACAGCTGCAGGGCTGAGCCCTCTGAGATGTTCGCAGGAGTTGATCACACTCGCTTAGTTCTAGAAGCCACAGAGTGAACTCATACAGATCATTATCTCATCTTCAGAAGGATGAACCTGTCAACACACCAAACCACTTCTTTCCTGAAACTGTCATGTCTGTAGGGTATGAGAAACATGGTTTTTCGTTTCTTCAGCATCCCCGTTTCAGGGGCTGAGTGTACCTCAGATTCATACACACACCACCCCTTAGATTTGGGGTTCCAGCAACTAGATGCCCTGTTTCCCACACTCACTCATTCACAAACATCCAGGAGAAAGACGTATACAGACATACACCCAGTGTTCACTGGTAACTCTCCACACATGCGAGCTCTAGCTCAGCACTCGGCATAAACTGCCAATACGGTTAAAATAAAATGACATTCCACAGAGATTCTGTTTTTTGGATATCTTCATTTCCCACTGGTGCTGGTCAGTAGTCTGTATCAGGGTCCTTCAGTAAAGCTCAAACCAGCTCAGAGCTGAGCCTGCCTATGTCACCAGGTCACACTTCTAAATCTTCGGGCTGTGTTGATACTTCTTTCTGTAGAATGGAGGAATGCACTTTAAAGGGTTATGAGCCTGCAGGGACAGTTCATGCCCTTAGCTCACGAGGGCAGGAGCAGCACACATTCTGGTCAGCTGGTCCTAAGACCACACCTTCAGTCTCCCTGGTGAGATGGTCAGAAACACCTCAAAGATGTCTCCAAGAAACGCCTGGTTTTGTAAGTCTGTATGGCCAGACCTTCCTGCAGTTATTTCTGTGATTTATATGACTACACCCATGGTATCTTATCTGCTTTCCAAAGTCTCAAGGAAAATTGCCTCTCCTGCTGCTGAAGTACAGAGAGTGAGCGAGACAAGAGAAGGTCCGAAAAGAAAGATGGTGCTGGCATGAGGCCCATGTGTGAACCCTCGCTGTGCTCCACTCACTGTGACTCTGGTCACCTCCAAACAGCACAGCAATGCACAGGAGGGCACACTGTCCCTGGAGGAACATCAACCTTTTGACACAGCCCTGTTTTTGCAAAGAAAGATCAGACTGGTACCAGGGTCGTACCAGCACAGACCACCACCAAGTGCTGAGCTCGTGAAAGCTGCTGCACAACAGAGCATCTCCTCAGGGCAACCCTGAATAAAACTCATAGAGAATCAGGAAGTGTCAATGTTGATGCTGCTGTAGCAACAACCCAGGAAGACTTCCTCTGCCATGTGAGGGTGCGGATTTCACATCCGAGTACCCGGGAAGGGAAGCAGACCCTGAGGGTAACAACCAGAGGGTCTCATAATGAGGTCTCGCTCATGCCATGCATGAACACCCAGGCTCTCCTGCACCAATGCCCAAGAACACACGGAGCTGATCAGTGTCTCGATGTCCAGACTGAAAAAAAACACAGCTTGGGGGAACAAGCCCCCAGGGAAAGGCAAGTGCAGCCCCTCGCACTGCTCCCCAACTACGCGGCAGTGCCCAAATCCAGCATCTTTTCAATGCTTTTAGCCAGGACGCTCACTCCGCTCCTCTGATGACTTCTGACACAGCACTTGAGTCCAGCGGACTCAGAGGTGGCAAGCCTGGGCTAATAAGCATGTGTAACGAAAACGCAGTGCAGGTACTTGCAAATTCTGCTGCTCTTTACATACCACAGGGCTAATGTGCAGTGTTCCAGCTGTCCAGACTTTTAAAGCTATTTGAGTGTAATGGGAAAAGCTGTGGGCTTTATTTACAGTTCACAGCCCTTGCTCCGTGTGGAAGGGATTTTCCTGTGTTTTGTCTGTGCAGTGTTACGTTTTGGATGGGAATCACTCCTGGAAAACTGACAGTCTGAAAACAGCTTTGAAAAAATGTTCTTATTTCTGACCAAAGTTAGCCACAAGACTCTT
Organism: Bucorvus abyssinicus; assembly: GCA_009769605.1. NCBI lineage: Eukaryota > Metazoa > Chordata > Aves > Bucerotiformes > Bucorvidae > Bucorvus > Bucorvus abyssinicus. The sequence goes on along the minus strand of CM020046.1, from coordinate 325,250 downwards.
GCCACTTGAAACTGCATCAGTCATGGCATGTTCCAAGAAATAATTTACCAAAAAACCTAACTTGAGAAGCCCCAACAATTGCCGTTCTTTCTCGCCTTTATGTCCACTGCTGTTTTATTGTCACAGAAGAGGAACGTGGCCTGCTGCCATATGTCACTGCAGCGCTGGTCTAAGGAATTCCATACCCTGTGAAATACAGCTGACATTTCAATCCACAGGATCCCAGTTGCAAAGTATTCATTTGCTACTTACTTTATGGGTAGCCAATAAAAAACTGCCATTTTATGTCTCATTAAAAAAGATTAAAAAATTAAATAAAATTGTGGAAGACATTTGCTGGAAGTAATAAATAATTTACCTCCAGTTTTCACGCACTGAAAATTAAACTGGCAACTGCTCAAAAAGTTACTAAAGTGATGGTGACAAAGGTATTTCAGAGTCAAGTGCCAGCACTAAAATAGCTCAAATGCCATACACAGGAGGAGGGAAAAATTAGATCTATGTATTTAAAAATGGGTGCTTTCCCTTAAAACACCCACCTGCACGGATTTAGGTGTAGCTAACAGTGGTAAGCCAGTAGTAAGTGTGTGTGTGTGTTATGTGTGTACTAACCCCACCCATACACACCCCCGTGTGTGTGTTTGCATGCACAGATACACAAACACAGAAATCAGACGCTGGAAAACCAGCGGCAGTGGTGGGAGTATGGGTTGGGGGAACTACGCATCTCAGTGGGATTTCGGCCTGTCTGTCACGGGCCGCCCATGGAATTTACCATCCCCCACACGACAGCCCGGCAGCACAGAGGGGTGGCCCGTGACCACACTTCAGCCTGATGGTCACCTGAAGGGTGGGACACTGGAACGTGCAGTGCCTGACAAGGACACGTCCAGGTGGTTCACATCACCCTGTTCACAGCTAGAGCAAATCCAAGGTGTCATCCAGCGCAAGTATGTCATGGTCCAGAGGCGGAAGGAAAAGCTCCATGGCCAACCAAAACCAACGTCACCTCAGGAGGCAGACTGACATTTCCAGGGCCAGGTGAGGCAGCCTCCTGTGAGATGCCACCCGTCCTCTTCTGCCTGGAGGGCAGTGGCATACCCAGGGAGACAGCTCATGCTCAGCTACCGGACAGGGAGGCAGCCGCAGGACTCTCAGCAATAGGCAACGGTGTCTCAGGGCAGTCAGCTCCTATCTCACCATATGGACACCACAGGTTCATTTGACCCAGCTGAGTTTGAAATTGTCGGCCATTGTTAGCTGCCAATACAACTAGTTTTACCCACACATTGTCACCAACCAAAGAACAGTGTTTCCTCTCCCCTGCTCCTGGTTACAAATACTTCAGGAGCACAAATCTGACTCCCTGCATCTAGGGACACATCCCTGCAGCACGAGGAGGCTGCACAAAGCCATGGAGGAAGGTATTTCAAAGCCATGCTTCTGGTTTTGCTGCTCTTCCTAGATGCCAACCCCTGCCACCTAAGGACCCAGCAAGTTCCCTGGGAGCAGGGATGCAAGCCTTGCCTGCCAAATGGTCAGTGCCAGTCCCCTGTGGGGGACCCACAGGGTCAGCTGTGCCTGGGGAGCACAGGACTCAGGTCACTCGAAGGCGATGGCAGTTGTCCTGGGAACAGTTAATCGTCCGTCATTACGATAAAGGCTCAGAGTTGTTTTCCTCCCACCAACCACATGGGCATAAAAGGGAACAGTTAATTATTTTCCTGAGGACAGTAAGACCTGTGCTCTGTGGAGTTAATTATGGGGTTTGGGGGTTCTGGTAAAGAATGGGTACTCTCAGCTGAGGGTTCAATACATCATTTGGGTTTGGGTTTCCACAAGAAGCAGCCAGAAGTGCAGCGATGTGTAAGTATTCCACTGCTGGGAAGCGCTAGTGAATCTGAAGGACCTGGAAGCCAGCGATGAATTAGCCCTGAGCTCGTGGAATCATGGAAACCTGCAGTAACAGGCTATGAAATGTCATTATTATGTTAAATTAGTCTATTAATTCAGCTCAGGATACTATGTCCACTGCATAATATGAAGCACTTAGTTCTGCTCACGCACTCTTTCTTAATGCTCTGGGAATGCTCTGTGCCCTATTGAGGAACGTGAAGGACTGCACTCGAAATTGCTCCTGATCTTAACATCAGATCCATATGTCTTAGGAGCGAGTTCGCCTATACAATTCATTGAGGATGTTTCCATCTGTGAATAGCTCCCATTATCATCCAATTGTGTCAGACTAAATGTATTTCTAAAATATTTTCAGAAGTTAATATTTATAACAGACATTAAGCCTAACTCAGCCACGTTTCTGGTTTCCCCCTACCTGAGTTTCTTTCTCTAGCTAGTTTGGAGGTGGGAGAGTGTACCATGTGAGTAACGAGGGACTGGTAACCATACTCTTTTTGGGTTTTGTTGGAACAAAATGCTTGCATAGGAGAAGAAAAAAAAAAATGCTGGTGCCAAAAATAAATGCTAGGTGTCAGTGAGTTTGCACAGACAGGAATTCGTGCAGGTGGGAGAGGCTCCGAGTCACGCCAGCTGTCCTCACCTAGTGCCACTGGGGCAGAACAGCTGCTCATGGTGAAGGCTAATGATAGCACCAAATCAGTGGGCCTCATCAGCCAGGAGTACACCTCTGACGGAGCAGAACTGCAGTCAGCTGAGCACTGGGGTCTGGCGGGAGACCAGCAGGTGAAAACACCTTCACCTGGAGATGGCAGCCACCAATTTGTGAGCAGACAGACCTCACATGGCTGGCAAGGGCAGCAGGAAGTTAAAAGGGGCCCAGCATCCCTCCCTTCCTGTTTTGAGGTGGGGTTTTGCGTTGGTGGTGGTTGTATCCTCTGCTCAGCTGCTGTGTGCAGGGAAGAGAGAAAGGCTGTGGGAAGGCTGACAAGCCAAAAGAAGCCCAGTGCTGGTCCTGATGGCTGGCACCTCCTCTTGCTGCAGCAGACTGCCTGTTCTCCACTGAGCACTTCCTGAGGTTCAGCTCTACAAGGGTTATTGAAAGGTAAGTACTCCTGTGAGTTTCCTGTGCTTTTGTCTTTCTGCAGTAATGGCTGGTATCCTCTGCAATGGGGAGCACCCTTGTCCACAAGCTACCCCTTAACTGAGAAATCCTATGAACCCTGGTGTGAACTGCTCCCCTCCTCTCTGGGTGAGGTATTCAAGTGAAATGTAGTTTATAGGATGAGGTCTTGAAAAAGGGTTTTTAAACCCACACCTGACTATTTAAACAAGGTGCTGAACTGTCAAGTGGCAAAGTACTCATCCTGTACCTTGGCCCACCCCACCCCCCCCACCCCCCCCCCCCCCAGACATTAATGAGTCATTTAGTCCTGAGGCCGAAATAATCTCTTGCTTTCATTGTCACAAAGGGTGTGGTGAGGCTATTTAGTTAACAATACCACAACAAAGAAGGTAAATGTAACTTGTTAGCTGGAAAGAAAACAGAAAATGCTCAACGTGCCCCATGAAATAAATATTAATCCTTTCTTAAATGACTCTGAAAGATACTCAGGTCAGATCTGCAGCTGGCATACCACTTCCCTTCTTTGGCCCTTTGTCTCTGTGCTTGCAATGTTTCCCAAAGTTTTACCTTTCTCAGCCAAGGAGGAAAAAGTGACTAAATACAAATAATAACAGTAGCTCCAGCCATAGCTATACAAAAAAAAAAAAAAACCCCAGTAATTACCTCCTTCATCTGGTTCTCAGCTACTCGCCTGCATGTCACAAAAAAACTCAAGTTACGCACAGCTTTTCTCAGTACTCCTTAAGGCAGGCAAACAAATGTTCTAGTTAAATTAATGACCCTGACAAGTGATGGGCTAGTCTGGATACAGAGGTCATCTGGTGTGTGTGTGTTTTCATGTGCTGGAAATCCCATGGGTTTGTGTATGTTGGTACCTACATGCAGCTTATGTGGCAGGGACAGACGTGGTGTCACTTGTGAAGAGCATCAATTAAATATGTTTAGTCTTTGTAATTACACAGAGTTTCTTTCTTACCTTAGGTTTTTTCCCATCTGGTGAAAGGCATGCAGAAAGACAAAGGCTAATTCTAACTCAGAATTGTTCTTGAGTCACAAAATACCATGGCACTGACAGCTTGTGATGTGGGATGAGGGATTTTCTATTGGGGAGGATGCACCTTGTAGGCAGTGTGACTGCTGGATGGAAGCGGGCTGTGTGAGGGGGATCACAGTGGCTGTGGTGGTGAGTTGTGCCAGTGCTGAGTTAACAAGATGTGAACACTGCTGCTGGGTTGGGTCAAAGTATCAACTATTGGTGGCTCAGTTTTTCAGTGGTGGCAGAGTCAGAAGGAAGTATGGCTCTTAACAGTAAGTTGGTGACACTTTCTGTGTGGGAAAGTAAATTTGCTGATCGCTCGCACCCAGCCTCAACTTGCACATGATTCCAAAGGCGTTCATATGCCTCCTCAAGAACTAATGATACTGCGTCAGCTCTCTTCCTATTTTGATATTTATTTCATATTTGCTTGAAGAATTGGGCCAATGTTTTTGAAAGCACATTTAACTATACCATATGCCTGCTTAAATCATCCCTATCAAACAAGTTGTAGGATGCTGCTCTGGTTCATTCTGTTCTGTTTTCCCTCCCTTCACAATGTGTTTATCTGTATTTATCCAATTTGTTCTGTTCCTCCTGCCAAATCGCAGGTTGGAGATCTCAGCTATGCAGGGGCAGCTGTGCTATTGTTGGTGCTGTACAAAACAAAGGTCATGGATGGAGTCCGCAGCACTAGGACCAATGAGAGCTGCCTGTTAGCCATTATGGCACAGGCGCAGAGTGAGCAGGGTTCACTGACCTGCACAAGTAGGAATAAATCTTACCTTGCCCTTTGGTAAGCAACAACTCAAAGTGTTTTTAATAAAGTTTTGTGCAAATTAGCCTATTGCAATATATCCTGCTGTTTAGTTAATTTATCGATGTAATTCCTCCTACTGTCTGGGGGGAAAAAAATACTTTTAAAGAGCCCCACTGCAAAAAGCCAATATCTGAAAAGTAAAATGACAGCAGAGTTGGAAGGAAGGATCTCTTCTGCCTGTAACTAATCTCAGCTTCTCTCACTTCAGAGGCTGCTAAGAATGAGCAGCTGTTCCAGCCTAGGAAGCTATTGACCACAGAAAGAAGTAGGCTACCACAAGATGCCATATCCTTGAAAAGAAGGTTGTTTCCAAGCCTAGCCCAGCAGCTCCAAGTCCTGAAACAGCAGGGCGGAGCTGTTTCCAGTGCCCTTTGTTTGGGAAGAGATCAATCTGCAAGGCTTGGGCATTCACACTATCTGCCCCTTGGGTGGCCAGACAGATTATTCCTTCTTCTCCTGCTGCCTTTCAGAGCAGAAGCCAGGAGTCCAAACTTATTGAAAAGGGCGTTTCTTAGAGGCTTTTGAAACCCCAGAAAGAAGGGAGTGTAATAGCTGGTGCAGCCTAAGGAGATGAGGCACATGTCCACAGACAGCTCGGTGGCTCTGCGGCTGGCTTGGAGGCTGGCTGGCGAAGGTGACTTCACCAGTGTGCTGTGAATTATTGAAGAGAGTGCTGGGGAAACCACAGCCACATCTGCCACCTACACACAGGCAGAACCTTCAGTCACTGCAGGACCAGATGTGTTTATTCAAAACACGTACTAACTAGCTACTTAATGGGCTAGAATTATTAGCCAGGAGTTAATTAGGCAAATATATTAAACATCAGTAACCTTACAAAGCATCACTTCTTTAACAATGCTTTCACTTTTTTAGAGCCATTATGAACCACAGGAGAAAAGGAGAGGGAAAGTAAAGATCCTATAAAGGAGCTGCAGTAAAAAACACATTTATGGGATGTGATCCCCATGTACTAAAGAGAGCGGCAGTGCTCCAGGTATGTGCCGAAAGTGTCCCTCAATGCTGCAGTATTTGAGTGCAGGGGAGGGAGCAGGAGCCTTGGTGAGGACCCACAGGTGTTGGAAAGGGCAGTTACCGGTGGAAAAGGTTTTCCCTTAGTACAGCCAAGTCATGCTTGGAAAAGGATGGCTTCACTGCTTCTGCATATATTGGACATGGCCCTGAAGAGGCAAGCATGTGCTTGGCATTCTGCCTCCATTGTGAACTCAGGAGTGCTGCTGGCCAATGGAATGGGCTCTTGTTCACCAAGAGATGAAATTGAAAAGTAATTTTTAAGTTTCTGGCTCCCAAGTTCATGCCTTGAGCAGAGGTGGATGGAGTAAAGGCATGCCATGTCTTTGGGCCAGTAGGGTCAGGGGGATTAGTTAGGATCCTGTGTTAGAAGCCTGCCATGACAGCTGTTCTGTAGAACACCTTTTAGCTGCTCTCCAATGAAAGCAGCTGTCTAGAATCCAAATGAGGTAATTGGCAAGATGGAGCCCACAACCCATTCATCTTCACTGTGTCTGTTTGCTTCCATGTGTCCATCCTCTTCCTCTTAAGTCTGGTGCTGGTATTAATACAAATGACAGTCAAAACCAGAAAGCCAGACTCAAAGTCCCACTGCTCCACTGTCATGGAAACACCTTTCTTTCAAAGCACCTAGAGTTAAGTATGAAGCACGCGCTTCCTCTTTTTCCTGAGATAGTTTCCTAGGAAGACAGACACCAAGGGCAAGAGCGCTGGGGATGGCTTGGGCGAGAATTCTGGCGTTTTCAGCTAGCTTTAGGTGTTGCCAGCAGAGCTGCTGTAAAGACTGTTCAAGACCCCTCACATGAGCAGGAACTTCTTGGGGCATCCTGTAAATGGCCATGAGTACATTTTCCATAGACTCCCACAGAACTGTTTGTTTGACTTTTAACTGATTTTACGTGAATTTGCTGGAGACCCACAGGAATAAATGCAGTGAATTCACAAGTCTCCTTCTCCAGTTGCACAGAGCTACAAGCTCTTCCAGAAGACAGAACCCTGGCCTCCCTTAAGCCCCTATTGAGAGGTGATCTCAAAGCCATGTTTAACTTGAACCTTGTGGTTAATTCCCATTGTCCTCAGCCCTGCGTGTAATCCACAGCAAACAGTGGAGCAGCTAATCTTGCCCTGAATCTGTACTTCAGAGGGTAAGATCACTCTATCAAAACTTTGGCCGGCAAATGAGAAAACTTGTCTGTGTTCAGGTTATCAGGGCCTAAACAAACCAGCATAAAGAAAAGCAGCTTGTTTCAGCACTAGATCAAATGAAAACAGACAGAGGGCAGGTTATGAAAACTGTCAAACGTTTAACAGCCAGAGAGCACTGCTAACCAGTACAGGACTCACTTTCTGCTGTGGAAAAAAAAAATTGATTTTTTTTCTAAGTGAAAGAAAACCCAAAAGGAAGGTTTTCTTTCCCTACACAGAGAAGTTGAGAACTCTCTTAACACACATGGATGCAGTAGGTGGTTAAACTAATCCTGAAATAAGTTACTGAAAGGCTAAAGGCGCTACAGAAAATAAGGAGGTGGTTACTTCTTTCTTCCCTCATCTTTTTATTCCAAATGGCTGTGGGACCATATGTGAGTTGTACAGACAGGATCAAACAGAAATTGGTGACAAAGCAGAAACAAAAACGTATTAAAATGTCAAGACCCAAGAAGTGAGAGTGCAGAAGCCACATGATGCTGTGGGTGTTTCTGAACCCCCTCGAGCTGCCATCCCATTCACAAAAGAGAGCAGAACAAGCAAAGAAGCTACTGTCCGCAGGAAGAACAAAGCCCGGAATGACAGAGGCTCCTCCTGTGAGAAGTCTGGCTAACAGCCAAGTAAAAGCATGTCTCAAAGTACCAGCTCAAAAACATACAGAGATGTGCTTAGTCCTAGAGATCATTTCCCACTGTGGTGCTGTACCAGTACAGAAGTTCTTCTTAGACTTTTAAGAGTCTGAGCTATTTACTGTCCAATTGCATTCAGACTCTTGTAAGACTTGCCACAGGAAGGCTGATTTTTTTCCCCCAGTAAGTCTTTACTGGCATGTGTGAGTGGGAAGTACATTAAAGTTACTGCCCAACTTGTGAACTTGAGCTGTTGTGGGGAGCTCTCACCACTAGCAGTACATAATCTGTGAGCCATCACCTGACCTTTTCATCTTGTGATTGTGTACGTTTCAGGTGAACTGCACACTGGGGACTAAACATAAGGCAGCTACTTTGAAACTGGAGGCAACTAAGAAATTGAGAATACAAGTGCAGTAATTTTCCTTCCTACCACACAAAGTAATGCCTGTTTAATCTTTGCTCTTTAAGTGCCACCAGCTGTTCACGCTGGACAGGATGCAGGAAGGGATATACACAAGCTGAAGCCAACATGATTTGAATGGAGGGCAAATAAGGTCATTAAAAGTCAGCAGTGCAGACTCTCCATATGCAAGCAGATCATAAATTCAAGATTTGACTTGCACTCGGGCATAGGTTTGGATTTGCCTTTGTTATTCCTTAAGCTCACAAGGCCAAGGAGAAAGGAAATGCCCCCTTCTGTCTAGGGCACCCCTCAGATGGGTAGTCAACTGCTGTTCACCACAGGGGTGTCCATGTCACTCAACGGTGAGACAGAAACCCTGTGACACTCAAATGGAAGCGGTGATTGTACTTAACCCGCTCTTTGCCCTTCTGCTGGTGTTTTGAACCACATCCCCAGCTCTTGATACGCATTCTCCGGCAGACCTGGTCAATCTCTTGCAAGGTATGAGCAGCTTTTATATCTCATTGGACTGAGCGGTAAATGCTCACTTCACTTCATGAGCTGATCTTAGAGAAAACGCTGTACAAGTTCAAGTGCAGGGTGCATAAAGGAGGAAGCTGGCCAGCAACACTGCAGCTGCATGAAGAAACAAACTGCTGTACTTCTCTGAACTATTTTAAGAACAACGATAACCTCTCAGCCTGTTGGTTCATTTTAAATAATTCATCGCCTAGCCTAGACCCAACCTTTCCTGCTTTGCTTAGACGAGTGGCTGCACCAAGACTCACTTGGGTTTTTTCAGTAGGCACCAGCAAATCCCAAATCTCTTGCTGTTATACTCCAAGGAGAAACTGGAGTTCAAACTGAGGTAGTTTAGTAGACTTGTAAATATCCCCTATAAATATTTCTCTAAAATACTGTATTGTTGTGCTAGTTTAAACCTCTATTTAATTCTCACCTTTTAGCTAATCAGGTGTCTTAAATGAGCTGGTTTTGTAAGCAGACCATGTAATTCTGCACCTCCAAAGTGGCATGGCAAGAGGTATTTGCACGGCACAAGCAGCACAGTTGTGTTGTCACACAACCTAAGGGTACCGCCTCCACCTGCGGTGTGGTGTGGTGAGAAAACAGGCTTTGAGCAGTGTGCTTGGTTGTATCTAAGACAAGCAGTTTGGAAGCTCCTAACTAAAGGGAGCCAGCAGCTGGAAAGAAAGTAGGAATACACAATGGTCCAGAAGACCAGGTGATGACCAGCCCAACATCTTGGGTACTGGGGCACTTTAGCTATTCCACATGGGTCTCCGTTGTTTTGCATGCAAAAACTGCATACTCATCAGTCAACAAGAGGAGTCCCCAATTAGAAAAATGTAATGAAACCTGTTAAGTGAGACTCTTCTGTTTACCCAGAAACAAAGCTGCAGGTGTAGAAGTCACCAAGCTAACACTGTCTCCTTGTTGCTCTTAATGCCACAAAAAAGAGCACTAGAAAAAGCAGACGGGTTGTTGCTACATTAACAACTAATATGAGCTCTGCTACATGAGGAATTACTGGGAGTTCTCCAGCAATAGCCTGAGCTGTGCCAAGGGAAGTCAGGGGTTCACGTATGTGAATCTTTCATAGCTGTCACTCTCCCACATAGCAAACTGCTTCTCTCTGGGCCAAAGCTGTAGCTACTTTGGTACCAGGTTATGGAAGTACATTCCACATAGGAACTTGAGAAAAATTTTTTTTTCTGTGAACCCAGGGAGTTTTACTGGTATTGTTCCTGCATTCTTTCTAACAAACACTGCTGAGAAGAAGCCAGAGCTCACTACCCCGAGGGGAGCTGGGGCTGCTGCACAGGGGCTCCGGAGCAGCTCCTCTGCAGTGACCCACCCCACTCTCTTCCACTGGACTTAGTCACTCCATTTTTTCTTCTTGTACTGCTTTCCAGTTTTCCCCAGTTGCTACTGAACACACAAACCAGGTGTGTGTTTGGGGTTTTGCTCTTGGTCGTAGAGCACAGCTGAGGTGGTTGAATGTTGTTTAACTCAGAAGTAACTACTGAAAATCATCTAGGCAATATGCTTACTTTTTAAACTGCTAAGTACTGCTACAGAAAAAAAGTGACAGAGCAGAGCTGTAACTAACTGCTGCGGTTCCTACTGGGTTAATATTAACCTCATGCCAAACAACTCTCTGAGGAGAGCTACTTGCAAACGATGGAGACAGCCAACTGCCTGAAAACCTTCACCCTGCTACAGGGCCAAGATCTGACAGGCAGTTTTCTGACTCCTGATTAGCTTAGATTTTCACAGATCTGAACAATGAAGTGATCTTTAAAGCCTAGGGCATGTCTGAATTTCAGAGGAGGAGGGAAGGATTAGCTCTCAAAGAGCCAGAAGTAATGTGGGACCACGGCCAGTGACACGTAGAATAAGGCTGGAACCATAGTGCAGCCACAGTGCTGATACGAGATAGTGGCTGTTGTGAAATTAGTGCCTCGTTTTATCATTACATGTGGAGCAGTGGTATGCATCTTGACACATAATTTTAATAATAGCTTGTAAGTGTCAGTGAGAATGTAATCCATTTAACAATGAGTCTAGAGATGATCCAGAAGAGAGCATGTTATGGCCTGTTAAAATAGCTAATCTGCATAAAACTTACGACAAGCCAGACCTTTTCAGTGTTTAATAAACTGGATGAATATTCATTTTTAAGGCACTGTCCAAATTGCTTTGGTCACAGATGACTATTTAAAGCCTATTCCAAAGTAGCAAATACACCAGGGAAATAACACAAGAATGGGGAAAAAAAAACCAGCAACAACAAACCACCCCATAAAACCAACAAAAGACTGCCTCTAGCCAAAGACCCTCAGGACGAACATCAGCAGTAATGGATCCAGCTCTAGCAAAATGCAGGATGACATTTGTTTCAAGTACTTACTGGCCACTTTTGTACAGGATTGGTGCCGGGCAGAGCAAAAAATCAGGTTCCACAGTTTTGGGTTTTTCATCTGAAAAAACAAATCACAAGAGCTTAATATACTGCACAGCTTAAATGAGAGGCTGACGTGTGAACATGTTATCGGGTCCGTCCCCTTCTCACAGCATGGTGATTACTGGGTCAGCAGTGTCTGGAACTGGCAAGCAAGGCAGGCCCCAGTCAGGGAACAAAGCTGCTGAGTTTCAAAGCCGCACCTTGAAGGTACAAACCCAGAGCTGACTTTAAATGTGAGTGGCGAGCCCACAACACATGGCTAATTTGAGCTGACTCAGCTCATGCTCTTCCAGAGAGAATATTTCCTAGATTTAAGATCATTTTTGCAAGGAGTGAGAACATCATTAGGGGTTTTCTAATATTTGGAAGGTGCAGGTTTGACGTAATTAGCTCCAGCCCAGTGTGTGGCATTCATGGACTGTTTGGTTGGTGGTGACTAAGGTGTCTCTTTCTCCAGAGCTTCTTATGCACGGGAGTCTCTGGCTGTTTGCAGAGCTCTCTCACGAGTAAAGCATGCTGCTGCAGACCACCATGTCCAGCAGAGCAGTCCTCTTCTGCAGTTGTGAAAAGGAAAATGCACAAGGTAAACTGGGGAAAAAAATCTGCTCCTGTGTGCAGAGCACTGTTAACTTCTGTACTGGAGCTGCTCCTGCGAGCACGGACTGTTTCTTGATTTAGAGGTGAGAGCAGATAAATGACCTGCCAGATATACTTGGTGAGGGCTCTGTCCTGCCATTTGGGGAACGGACAGACATTCCAGTACTGCAGGGGCAGCTGAAGGAGGAGCTGTTAGCATAAATGAGCTGTTCTTGTGTGGTGTAATCTGCACTGATTGCTTGGCCTAGATTTGGGGCTAGTTGTGAGGTGGAGAAGAGGGATTAGCACATTGCCATATGTTTTTGTCTTAATGGTATGTTTCATAGATTATTTTTCTATCCCACAGCTACATTTGGCAGGTTTCCTTTCTAGCATTTGGTAATGGTTCTTTATAAATGCAAAAAGAAAAACATGCCAAATGCATCTTTTAAAAGCAGAAGAAGTGACAAAACAAGGGTTTGCTCTGAGGCTGGTCCCAAAGCAGAGCCCAGGCTATCAGTAAGGGGAACTACAGTATTACAGTACATCCTCATGCGACCACCCTCTGCTGTGCCCTCAGATGGTGAGTGTTCTGCTGAGAGACTGCCAGTTTCTCCTAGAGGAGCACGCAGTGACACAGGGACAGTTTGGCTGTTCCTAGGATCACCTCTTTCCTCCTGCTGCTGCTCAAAGCACCCTTCCTACCTTCCTGTCCACCCTAGCTCTGCTGTTCTCTTAGGTTTCCTCTGAGAGCTCAGCACAGAGCTGTAGAGAACAAGCCTGTGTATCAGAGGTAGGTACATGACAAGAAATAGAAAACTGCAGCAATAATTTTGCCACACTCCAAATTCTAGCTCTGTGAAACAAGTTTAAATGAGCTAACTGTAGTTTAACACAGCAAACAAAGGTGACAATTTCAATTGAAACTGAAGGGAAATTTATAAAAGCAGAGTTTGTTTACACAGGTTGTCTTCATCCAGAACTACTGAGCTATGCAGTTATCCTTCCAAATTACTTGAGATATTTAACAGGCAGGGGAGACTGGCAGCCCATTCAAGTATGCATGATATCCAGAGTAAGGAAAAAAAATGGACTGGAAACACATGTTCAACTGGGTAGAAGTTCAAGACAGGCTCATATATAAATCAGACAGTAGGTAGGGAAAAAATGAGTTGGTTTTTTCTACAGGTGCATTTTTGGGTTTTTTCTAGGCTGGCTTGCTTCCAAGGGATACTGCTTAGAGCTAGAAGCTGGATGTACTTATACTAGCTGTCCATTTGTTTCTGGATATAAAAAATTGCAGAGGTTTCCATTAATGGCATTTTTTCCACCATCATCTAACTTGTGCCAGGTCAGGGAACAGAGCAGCATAAGGAGAGTAATCTGAATTCTGGCACGACTTTTCATCTGCCCTGCTGCAAGTTAATGCACTGAGCAAGAGAAGCCCTGAATATTTGATGAAAATTACATTCTCCATTAGCATACTTGCTTAATCAGTTACCAAGAAGCAAACAGACTGCACTACCTCTCAACTACTCTTAGAGCTTTTCTAACTTCTACAGCATTCCACTTAGAAAAACTTCCCTGGTGACACTTGTAGTTTGACAAAGGAATAACTAAGGATTGTAGTATCAGGCCAATGGTGTGTACTAATAATTAACAAAAAACCAAAACAAACCTACCCATCTGTACCCTCCCAAAAAAATCCAGCTAAAGGTAGAGGGAAGCATCTGTAATAGATGCCATGGTCCCTCTGTCTGACATGGAATTTCATTCCCCAGGTCAGGAAACAAGAGTCCAGCTAGGGACCTGGTTGCAGGCAGACCCACTCCTGGAGGAGAGTGCTGCTTGGGACATCAAGCTGATGAACCCAACAGTACCAACTGTTCTGACTTGGCCTTATCCTCTGCTGCTGCAGGAGCTCTGGGAAGAGGACTGACTGCATGTCACAAAGGGGCAGCTAGGCCCTGCCAAGCCCCTGGAACAGCACGATGGCAGTACATCTGCACACCAGACAGAACGGGCTGACATGCTCCAAGATAACAAGGTAAGGGCTCCTTGGAAGGTAGCGCCTTTGGAATCACGGTGGAGCCTATGTCTTGGCCCGGGGCCTTCCTAAAGAAGGGGCAGTTCGTCAGTACACTCCGTGCTCATGGTTTTTTCATTGGCAAACATCTGCTTACGTGAACATCAGGAGCCAGACGTTATCACCATGTTAACTCACGCAGCCAGCTGGGCAGCCAGACAGACACCAGTCAGGTAACAGCTAAGAGCAATTAGTAGCAAACTCAGACTGCTGGGCAAGATGTGAAATAACTTGAATTCTCTCACTAATCCTCAGAGCTTTCTCATTTTCCTTCTCTTTGATATTCTCCTCTTTTGATTTAAATTACATGAGGTAATGGGAAGCTAAATGAATCACCTTTTAGGAAATATAAAGGCAGGTATCTCAAACTTCGATACTTACGAATGGTAGTTCCGTTCACTTGATAGGTACAAGTGACACCACTGGTTTTCCTGACAAGGGTTAGGCCTCTTCCTCTAAGGACAACCTGGAACTCCTCTGGGGAGAAAAGCAAAAACCTGAAATCACCAGTCGTTAGAGCACTGCAGTAAGTTAGGAGAAGTTCAACACAGCCTGCAATAAATGAAGCACGACAGAGGAACGCTCCAGACTTGCTCAGGCCTCCTCTTTAATTGCACTGCATTCTTCAGTAAGGTAACTAAGGGAAAAATAAAGACTTGTTCCCAAATCTTTCACCGAGGAAATCCTATTAAAATGGAAGTTGACTTTGACTGTCAACAGGAACTGGGGCTCAACTGCACAGTTAGAAACAGTTTCTCAGAAATCTGGGTCTCGTGACAAGAGGCGTCCCCAAATCTGGATCAGGCCCACTTAAAGTGCCAGGGGAAGAAAGCATTCCTCCTTAGGACTCTTTCTCTGGAAGCTGAGTAAGGGCCACACAATTTGTCAAGTGTGCAGAGGAGTGAAAATGGTTTGTTTACTGAGGCCCCGGATTTCATTGACATGATCCATGTTTTTACAGAAACATCAAAATAGGGGGATTTTGCAACTAACTTATTTTGATCAGTCTCAAACTACTTGTGGATTGTGAAACTCGGAAAGATAAGCCCTGAAAATTTGTACCAATATTCCATTTAATTGTATTGCCACTTGCTGCACAAAAATGCAGTCGAATGCCTCGCTGCTTAAATGCCACAGATTTCGGGCAGGGCACAGGAAATACTGTCATGAATTTATATGAACCTATGTTACCCAGCTTCCAAGAACTGAGGCCACAGGTCAAACAGTACGTGAGCATCACCAACTACGTGTCATTGGTTTGAAAATGAGGGCAAGTGCAGAGCAAGGTCAATGGGAGCGAGGTAGACAAATGTGTCTCAAACTTTACATGGATTATGAAAGTAGGCCCCTGCTCCTCTGAGGAGAAAAATGAGTCAACAGAGGAGGATCTGATCTTTCTTAAACTCCTGAGGGATTTTTTTTTAGATACAGGTGTTTTGTTCTAGAGACCTGTAGGGTTTCCCTTTGGGTAGAATAGTGAAATCGCAGTCCTATAATAATAATAGAGAATTTTTTAAAAATTTTAAAACCTTACCTCCCACACAGACACTGGATGGCTCCAAATACAAAATCTCAGTGCAGGATTGCTTCAAAACCTATTGCAAAGGAGGACACAAGTTATAAATAGGTTTCAGAGAGCTCCTTTAGTGAAAAGCATGATTTCAAAACAAACGCTTGTCCCTAGAAGATACACATGCACAGCTACAGGTTACGTTTGCCTAAGTCTGACTTTGTAGGACACTGCCTTGACCATGTAAGACTTCTGCGCTCCTGCACAGACAAGTCTCCTAAGAGTCCATAAGACTTGGATTAGTTTGCTAAATCTGGGACAGTCTTCAAAACATAATTATGTCTGATTTTGGTCCTTAAACTTCTGTCCAGATACCAAACCTAATTTTCCACGAACCCAAATCCTAATGTTTAAGCCAAAAATTAGTCACAAGGAGCCTGATCCAAAACCTAATCCAGTCAAAAGCAGCCTTCCAACGATCGGGGGGTCAAGCCAAGTGCACGTTATTCCAAGTGCTGGCATGCTGCCCTCCATAAAGCGGAGCAGGAACGCACGGTGTTCTCAACTGTCGGATGGGGTTTTCCACTGCTCTATCAATCCACCCGCTTTGCTTCTCCAACCGGTCAGGGAATATTATTTCAAAAGGCTGGGACAAAACAATACTCCTACAGGTGACTGAGCAATACAAGGGATGGAACCTAGGCAAAAATGGGGCATCTCAGAAGAAATGGCTTGAGCTTCCTCGACTACAACTGTTGCTGTAATCTAACCATGAGGTCACACTCTCTTCCCACTGTAGTATCCCAGTCCCACAGCGGGGCCTCATCTCTTACTCGTTCCTGCTGTCCAGGAAGGGATGTGATACCTATTACTGAGATGTTAATCTTCCTCTCTATGCAGGTTAATGGGATTTCTGCTAACTCAGGGGGAAGGAGACTCTTGAAGCTTGTAGGGTTAAACATGCACAAACCATCCACAATGTCACTTCTTTCCACCTTCCATGATAATGTGTGATTTTTGGTTTTTTCCCAATGGTTTTCAATTTTCCTCTCACTTGGAAAACTCCCACAACATTTTTACCCAGCCTTCCCTGTACCAAGTGGTGGATATTTAGCAGGCATTCCTACAGAATACTACAGGGAATCGATTCAGGTCCTCCCAAACGTGTGTAGAGTCAACAGTGCTGCTGCTGTCCACCCCCCACCTCCATTTGCCAGAACCGTGGGCTCCTGAGCAGACCTGTGTCAGTGAACATACTGCTGCCCTACTCTGAACTCCTTCTTCTGTCCTTTAAACATGTCTTTTTGCTCTGTCTCCTCGCTAGCGATTTCTGTCGCCACACCCCCCGGCCCAGCAGAAACCGTGACAAACACGTTTTTGTTTGTTAGGACAGGAAGCATGCCAAGCTCCCAGGAACAGCCTGGCCCGCCTCGTTCAACACCTTCCTGTCACCTGTCCCCCCACATACTGCCGGGCACAAAGCTTTTCAGTGCTTCAAAACCCGTCTGCAAACATTAAGTAGTATTTTAAAGCCAGAGCGGCCTTGCAGGCACATGCATGGGGATGAGGCATGGCACTAGAGACCTGCGGAAAGAAGGCAGCTTCAGGTTCAGGGCAAGTTACCAGTTCATATTGGCTGAGCAGGCAGCTCGCTGCCAAAACAGGACTTGGCTTTTTGCTTCCTACTTCAGTGCAGAGAGAGGAAGTGCTACATAGTTTATTGGGGGGAGGAATATTTAGTGTAAAATGAAACACAGGAAGAATAACGTATTTATTTCCGTTACTGTAAAAACCTGTTCTGTTTTTTTTTGTCCTCTGAAGAGACTGAGTCAGAT
The DNA here is from genome assembly GCA_009769605.1 of Bucorvus abyssinicus. NCBI lineage: Eukaryota > Metazoa > Chordata > Aves > Bucerotiformes > Bucorvidae > Bucorvus > Bucorvus abyssinicus. Next base: position 308,088 of record CM020046.1, on the reverse strand, counting down.
GGATAATCCAATTTACATTAATGAGAGTAGAGCTTTGCTTTAATATGAAGGACAGATCTAGCTGTTGACAGTAACAAAGCCCACTGAATTAATTCATTTTCTTAGAGCAGCACTACATAGACAGGGAAAAATAGTCCAACCTTCATCCCATCCCCATTTGCCCACTGTCTGTCTGATGAAGCCACATTATGAACTGGGGGGGTGGGGAGAGGGGGAGACAAGGACGGACATCATCTGTCCTTTCTTGGAGAGCGGTATTTCTGTAATTGCACTGTATCTGACAGTGACTTTTCTAACACTGTATTTCCAGATGCAATATAAAGCAGGAAAAGAACCTGTCTGAATATTTGTAACTCCCTTTGGATTTAAAAAAAAAAAAAGGGGGGGGGGAGGCAACCCCAGCCAAGATAAAATATGACTTAGACGAACTTATAACAATTCATGAACAAAAGCAAATTTCAATACAGAGTTCAGGATACGCTAATATCCTGCACGGCAGCATGGAATTCATATTTATACATGTAGATGTGCTGCTCTTGACATAAAGCAGGAAAAGACTGGGTTTGAATGCTGTTCCTGGCAGTAAACAATTGCTTTGACAGTAAATTTTCATCATTTTAATTATTGCTGTTCTCCACTTGGCTTGAGAAAGCTGTACTGTTCAGAGACAGTCAGTCTCTTTGCAAGGGTGGTGGCCTAAGAGTCTCATTTTCAGCAAAACCAAGCTTACATTAGGAAAAACAACCACTGTGAAAATACTAAAATGTTTTTCTAAGTTTAACTAGTTTTTTTCCATCCTTCAAAAAGCTTGATAGTCCATGCTTTAAAAAAAAAAAAAAGATAATGGTATAGAAATCTGCCTAGTCCCTAGAAACTCTTCCCTAAACCAAGAGTCATCAAGTAACCTTAAGCAGAAATAAAAGAAACCTTGTAAAGAATGGACTGGAATCGGGTGGAACCAACCTAAAAGCACACAGACAGCTCTCTACTCAACCTTTTACATTCTGGGTTCTTTTCAACACTCCCTCTAAGCAACATTGAAATGGTATGGCAAATTTCCCTTCTACTTGGTAAAAATCAGAGCATTCTTGCAAAGGGTCAAATCCCAATCCCTGTACCAAGCACAATGGGTTTGAATGCTCCTGTTTCCCATCCTGTTTGCAGTGCTCCTGGTCTTTCCTACCAGAGACAATTAAAAGAGAATCATCTGCTATTGCAAATTTATTATTTAGAAATCTCCTGCCCGCAAAAGAAGTTGAAATAATCACTATATAAGGCCATCCTTGGACAGGATAGTTAGTTAAACACTATGCTGACAGAAAATCAACTCCCCCAAGTTGCCTTAGTTTAACAGCATGCAGGGAGAGATTTAGAGAGCTGATGTCATCCCCTTCACTTCCAGAGCTCCACACCAAATAGAAGGAAAGGCTTTCCTTCTGCTCACTTCCTTCAACACCAGCTGCCCCAGAAACCAAGTGCCAAACAGAGTTCAAACCTTTCAGCCTGTGTCCTGCTGTCTGCCAGCTTCAGACCTGGAGAAGTGTGGAGGAACTCCCGAGTAGCTGCTCCAAGTGTGAGGCAGACCTGTGTTAGGGGAACTGGTTCCAGCGGGGAAGGCACAGAGGCTAATGGGTGTGCAGGCTCACAGCTGGGCGTCTGCCCCTGAACCCTGTCAGAGGCACATGCGGCTGCTGGGCCAAGGGGAGGCAGCAGGGTCCTGCTCTTCCAGGTGGTAGGTCTCTTGCACTTAAAGCAAATGAGACATGAAATTCAGGCCCCAAACTTTTTCAACATCAACAAGAAAACACTTGATGGCTGAGGAAAGTTGATTCTGTAGCTCATCCATATGCAGCATTTGTTCCATCACTGCCATGCTGCAGCAGGAGCAGTCGAGCATCTAAGACTGAAAAAAAAGTGTTTATGCTGTTTTCTAGGAACAGTTATTACAACAGCTACCTCGGTGACAAGGGGCATGAACCCAGCTTGTGCTCAGCACTGAAGATACAGCCCAACACAGCTTCTGAGGGCTGGCTCATGGCAGAGGAGCCTCTAAAGCTTCCAGTAGAATCCCATCCTATGGCTGTTCGGTGACCAGATACCACAGAGTTTCCAGAGCATTTTGCAGTAATGCAGGCTGGTCATTTTGGAAATCTTCCAATAGCAGAAGTGATCAGGGTAAAGGCAGGCAGCGTATGCCTTGGGCACCTGAAAGCAAATTCTCCCTTGATGTAAACTCTCTGACGTATGCTGGGACTCTGTCTGGCCAACCAGGCTGTGCTTTTCCGAAGGAGTCTCTGGTAAGGTAGCTGCTGGACTGCCCAGCTCTGTCTGGGAGCCAGCTATCGCCTTCCTCATCTGTACCCCTACCTTTAAGCACATGAATATTCTGTTTGATATGGCGGGATGAGATCCTGGCTTATAGTTAAACATGTCCCTTGCTGGGTCAAGGCTTTGATGACCCATACAGAAAACTGGATTCTGCTTCCTTCCACAATGGTCCTGCAGAATCTGGCACAGACGTGCCTCTGGGAGGCCCTGTCCTTCAGAGGAATCCCTGTGTACTCCACTCTTACTGTAAAACGCTTGCTGTCAGCTCACTAACAAAAAGCATGCAGCAATCGGAACTGGGACGGTTTACCTCCTGAACTGTGCAACTGGCGTTCAGATTTTCTGTTCAAGTCCTACGTTGTCCAGTTGGCACCAACCTCCATCTCTTTAGCTATCGCAAAGGCTTACAAGCCACACTTCTGCGTTCAATGTAAGTTTAATATTCCTCCGGCACAAACAAGCACAACTGTAAATTTCTCTTAAAACAGTTGCACAAAGTCTGTCCACTTTATGAACTCTTCAGTCTAGCACCACTTTTCACCTACTGATTTTTTTTTCTGTGAACAACCTGATTGTTAACCAGTACTTAAAATCCATATCAATCCTTCTCAGGGCACGGATTGCTATGGAATTCCCGCTAGAAGGTTCCTGAAGGCTCACATAAACTTCACAGCCCACTTCCCAAGTAAGTGCTTTGATTTTTGTCATTAAAAAAGCAGTTCAATTAGAGTTGTTTTACAGGAACACTGCCAGTTTCTGACCTGTAGGTGCCTGAACCAAAAACCAGAAGCCTCTTTTGTCAGGATTAAGCTGCAGAAACAATACACCTAGACAAACCATGACACTAGCCCAGAAAAGGCAGGTGTCCCTGCAGGAAACTGCCACGAGGCAGCCAAGTAACAAATGGCATAAGGCTGACTAGTGCTTATAGTCCCTGCAAACTCCACCGCTGCTTACGAGTTACGCCTTGTTGGAGATCTTGCCCCTGCTTTATGCAAACACTTCTTCCTGTAGAAAACATGCCTTCTGCATGTTCCAGTGCCTCTTTCACTTGTCACAGACTGGACCCAGCTCTGCTTTGGCTCACTTTTCACCCTTGCCTACTGCCTCTCTAAAGTTTAAACAGTACAGCAGTACGGCTCGTGCAGCTTTTTCCGTATTTGGCCTACCACGCACTCAGAACATACTGCGGAACAGAGCTGTACCATGCGGCACAGTGTTACACGCAGCCTAAAACAACTCTCCCTTCCAGCACTTTAATGACTTTCACGTTCCAAGAAATGGTGAGAACAATGCAGTAGTAACGAGCCACGAGCAACCCAACTGTACATCAACAATTAACAGAATACGCTAAGCGTCAATGAATTTCACAGCACCACTCGATTTTGCTTAGCCCCGGTATGCAGTTCAGAAGTTTTTGGCAGCAGTCAGCACCATGAATCACAACTCGCATGGCATCTGTTCCTCGCCGGAACTATACGCTGCGGGCAGAATTTGGGGCAGGTCCTCAGCACCGCTGCATCCTCTGTTGAGCCGTCGTAACAGCGTTTAAGTCTACTGTTCTGAAACTGGAACGTGACATATGGATGTGTAAGGGGTTTGCAAAAGCTTAGTGTAGCCATGAACTGCTGGAGGAAGAAGGCTCTTTGACACCTTTTGATCGCACTTGGCGCACTAATGATTCTGAACAGCAAAGGAATTCCAGAGTTACTATAGGTTCAGTCTCAAACATGCACCTCTTTGTTTACATCACTGCTCACTGGAAGCAGATCCCAAACCAGGCTGGCTTGACTCTTGACAGGGAAGGCAACACGGTTCCGTGAACAAAAGTGTATGTACCGTAACAGAACACGTGCATTCAACTCCAGAAACAATTTTTAAAGAGGAAAAAAATGTTCTCCTTTAAAAAATAATCTTATTTGCTATACTCATGTACGACAAGACATGCAAACACCCTGACAGTGCAATATCATCACTTGCACAGGCCATGTGCAAAAAATGTACGTACAGCAGGATTAGCTCCTGCTCACTGCACCCTGAGCTTGCGCCTGGAGCACTGCCCGTTGATACGGTGCCAGCCAGTCATGTGTGCACTCCCTGCAAAATGTGTGCTGCACGGTTCAGAACGATGGCAAAACAGCACTAAAAAAAAGCCTTAAGTGCTAGTTGAACAGCAAACTCGAGACAGTGGCTTTTCTGTGGAGATTTGCAGGCCCTTTTCTCTCCTCTCTCACTTCCAAATGTGGGGTTCATCATTTTCTCTACGGATGCTATAAACACAACACCTAGTGAGCAAAAGACAACCAAGCGTGAGGAGAGCAGACCTCAGAACTGTGGTAAACTGCAAACATCATTAAACCTGGAGAAGCGATGTTCATAGTTTGACATGCCGAGGGGTTGTGCTTCTCCTCACTTACTGTGCCAAGCGCTGCTCAGTTAACCGTGAAATCTGCATCACAAAGAGCCATGTCTCCTTTAGTTTCGCCCTCGATCCAGGTATAGTGGTCAACAAGCTCCAGTCAGCCACCTGCAACCGTGTAATTGCGACTGCAAGCACAGACACTTAGTTTGATAAAATGTGCTGCAAGAAGGGGTCAGCAAGGGACGGTGTCACACACTACAGCAAGCTCAGGTAAGAACAGTGAAAACTGCCTTTGGCATTACTGGTGTCAGTGGGATCTGGGCACACAGGCAAAGCCTCTTTGGATTGCCAGCTGTAACGGAGGGGTTCCTTGGGCTGGCTCCTGATTTGGGATTGCCTACACCTTTGCTCCTACTAAGTGCTGACTGGGGAGTGCTGCACACCTATACTGCTGGGCTCAGGGAGTGGCTCTTTCAGTGGTCGGCAGGAAGTGAGCTGACTGAGTGTGCCTTAGTGGGGGCTAGAAGTTCTGGGTTGGAGTTGTGTGAAGCTGTCTGAGCCTCTGGAACAATTATCTTGAGCTGGTCCTGTCTCTGGTAAGTTAATACCTTCTTGAGCTCTGTCCCAGCTTGAAGCTGTAAAGCTCCTCAGGAGACTGTGTAATGAAAGCAGTGCTGTACCTTGTTTGGTTTGGGCATTTGGAGCTCGGCTGGGCCAGCAGCCAGCCTGGCCAGAGTGAGTCAAGTAGAAGCCATCAAAACTGAGTTAGTGCACGTGCTTAGTTTAGTTCCCAAAATAATTTTGCTTCACTTGTGCTAACTGTTTGAATAAGGAGGACTGGGCTTAACCCATGCTTCCACGTGGTTTTATTTTTCTGTGAGTCATTTTGACTGGCTAATGGCAGCTGTATTCCTTTTTTTTTATGTAACTTATAAGATTTTTTTCCCCACTATTGCCGAGGCAGTAAGAAAGGAAATGAAACTAAAGCAGGAGGCACTAACTGGTGTAATAGACTCATCTGCTCTTTTAGTTCTGGAGAATGAAATGCTGACTTGTCCACAGGTCAGTATTTTTCACACTGAACTCCCGGAACCTTACAGCATGTCAAGTGAATGTGGGTGAAATCAGGGTGGTGAAAAGCTCAGCCTGCCTCTGTACCGTTATCATTAGGGGTTTCTCTCATTCATGAGCTGTTGCTTTTTTCACCTGAATAGAGTTGTGCTCCCTTTCGCTGTGGTAGAGCTAGGCTTTAGAGACCTGGAGCAGGTCAGAAGAGAGAAGTCTCGGCACAGGAACTACAGCACTAATACCTATCTGTTGCCAAACATCTGTGCTCTTCACCACAGCCCACTGCCAGCATCAGACTACTTCCCAGCACTGCTCCGCAACACCGCAGACAAACAGCAGGGTGAGGGGAAGGTTGCTATCCTGTCCCCTGTATAAATGAAAAAAATCCCTGAGACATATGGTCTTGCATAAAATAACCGGGAGAAGGCTGGTGCAGTGTCAGGTTAGTGAGAACATTCTAATTGCACAATGTCTAAGCAGTACCTCATTTGTAGTCACTGGGTAGAACTAGTGGAGACGACAAAAGTGTGGGTCATAAGAGAAGCGTATTTTAACAGCATCAGAACCTTTACTCCCAAATTACTAAAAACAACCCTAAACCCATTTCTTATCAAGTAATGTAAATAAGAGTCAAGACAAACTGTTACTTTCCATAACAGGAAAAAAATTGTTTGGGCTTTTTTAATTAGTAAGGAAAATCTGTCTCGAAGACACTTATCACTAAGGAAACACTAGACTTGATTTGGACTTGCAAGCGCTTCATTTGAAGGAAGTTCTACAGCACCCCTTACGTAACAGGACTGATGGCCGTGCAGGAATAGCTGACAAGTCCCATCCGCATCACAAGGCACAGGCGTGCTCGTGCAAACCGAAGTCATGTCAGCTCTGCTGCTGGCTGATCAAGCTCTCTGTTCTCCAGGAGAACATTATACGGTTTGTAATATGTCAGGGAATGTCAAATTAAGGGCTGCACAGCAGTGAAAGGTAGAGCAGAAAGCATTCTATTCCAGGCCATTGATTCCTTTTAACAACTACATGCAGTAATTCCCAAAACTATCTACTCCGTCTCAATCACACGGAAAACGTGGCACAACGTTAGTTCTAAACGTTGCACCCAGAGCAGCCTGAATGTTAGACCATCCGAGGGGATTAAAGATGATGACCGATTTAATCAAAATAATTCTTTTAATGATAACTTGTTGCGTTTCTCCTCCCCCTGCCTCCTTAAACATTTAATAGTTCGCTTCCTGGATTCCCAGTGCATAAACTGAGCATATTTTTTTCCTGCAGGAAATGATCCGATTTAGTTGATGTATAATTGATAATGAACCGTTTAAGCTGATTTTGCTCTTGAAAAATCTTAACAGCGTGCAGTCAGCTGGCTGACCCTGCTCCCCTCATCTGCAGCCAAGGGACATGGTTTAAGGGACAAGGGGGGAGCAGACCCTAAGGTGGTATAGGGAGGAATTTCAGCTCTAGTGAGCTGATCTGGTTCAGGGAGGGAGTATCGACTACTTCAAGTACTGCAGTCCCAAGCTGCTTGGAACAGGGCCACCGAGACACAGGCAGCTTAGAAAGAAGAGGCTCTGTAAACATTCACTGTTTAGATGAATTAGATACCGTGCGTTTATCGAGATGTCGAACCTCGGCGCGCTGACTGTTGTGCAGTTGTGATGTTTCCTTTTCTGCCGACCGCCCCGTTGCCTTACAGCAGCCAACAGTGACTCAGAACTCATCGGAGTTGAGTAATTCACTGCCACGCCAGTGCAACAGCCAGGTCAGACTGAGGGAGTGCTGCTGTTAGCTACCTACTGCAGAAGGCATCAGATGCTCAGAGAGGCCGGAGCACACTTTTGTTAAGTCACTGCAGTAGGTTTTACCAACCTGAAGGCTAAAATGGCTCTTGAACACAGAACAGCTCTTGCCTACCTCAACGTAACTGACTACCACTCATTAGGCATTGCTCTTTCTCCTCCCTCTGGCACCAGCTCTCTGTCTAGCACAGGTCATGAACATTTTTTTTTAAGACCCTGGAAGCATTTAATCCTTTGTTCAGCTTTACTGTTCCTAGGCACGCTCATTTGATGGTTCTAAGTAACTCCTCTTTGCTTTGGAGCTGACCTCCTACACAGACTGAGGTCTCCTCTCCTGCAGGCTACCCTTTCGCCGAGGCGTGGACACTTGAGTAGACACTGAGAAATCTCATCACAGGGGTAAGGCAGCACGTAGCAGCTGGTGGCACTCGTTTCAGTGCCGGCCCTGACACAAAAAAAGCTCTTCCTGAGAAACGAACTACTGATTATTCAACCGAGAAGGACTCCTTCCCCTCGCGGTTACCTCCTCCCAGGTTTTGTCAACGCCTGTCCTGCCATGAGACCTGCGGAGCTAAACGAAGCAGCCAAGGTACAGCTGCAGGGGGCTGTCAGCTGGCCATCAGGAGCTTGTTCTACTGCGTCCTGTCTCCAGCCCTACACTGATGTTCGAGGCTTAACCAGTGTCTGGTTTTGTGGCAATTACACCTAGGAATTCACGCCTCTTCTTGGTCCAACTCACAGCTTTATGCTAAGGGTTAGGGCTGTTCCCTGAGGGGCTTGGCCAACTTGGAGACAATTTAGCTTCAATTTAAAACGGTCTTGGTGATGCAACTGCTCAGCTTACCTGTCTTAATTTTTTTTTTTGTCCAATATGTGTAAAGGTGCTTTCCCCACATAAAATGAACAATTCAAAACTGAGCACCTCCAAAATAAGCAAGCAAAAAGAGTTTATCAATTCGCTTTCTAGTCCTTCTCAGGTAGAATTCTTCAGAAATTTTGCAACAACAGAAGATAAAAATTCTAGACTTTTTTTTTTAAAACTGTCTGCTTCCTCTTAAGTTCTGCATGTATCAGTTCCTGTAGTCTTATCTGATAAGTTTCTGTGGGGTTTCTTAAGTACAAAATTTAACTTTCTGGATTAAATGCTGCCAACTCACTTTAGTCTAAAAATGTGTTTAAGTCTACTTAGAACTGTCATACGCTCTAATAACGTTAGTGAAGTGAGCTCCATCAATGTAACTTCCACAGGCACGAGCCTTGTCCAACTCTGCCTGCAGAGGCAACCAGACAACTTTCGCTCCCAAACTGGCAGGACTTGTGTTTGCTTAAGCAGAAGAGGAAGCAGGGATCTTTCACTATGTTGGTTTTTCAGAATACGGCACGTAAAAGCAATTCACATTTGCTGAGCTGCGCAAACCACGCGCACAGGAGTGTGCCATGCAAGTGGGCAACACATGAAAAAATGGTAGGGAAAATTGGAAATAAAATCCATGCTGATCTACAGGGGAGTGTAATGGGAACATTGCGGAAACTTCAGCCTTATGAAAGATACTGCCTTGTCTAAAGACTTGACATGTTTGAATCAAGTGGTAACAGCACCTTGGCTCCTAGCACCTTCATTTAATTGCTCTTCTCATTACTTCTCCATTCATAGTTTCATAAATGATTAAACAGTTAAAATGAGCAGTGCTAAGAACAACAATTTTCTCTGCTCCTGTGAACACAAACTTCTTCTCCCCTCCCTGACAGGCCATCCGGTGCTGGTTTTTGTGTTACGGAGAAGAGTTTCCCTGATGCCTGAGGTATTACCCAGTTCCCTCAAGGCCATCAGCCCCACAGTCTCTGATCACCTGGCAGAAACTGATCCTTTCGGGGAGCTGTCATTTTGAGCTATTATTTAATAAGAAAAGTCTCCCTAGTTCCTCCCAATGGGAGTGCTGGTTCAGGACAGCAGCTGGTCAGACAGAAGTGAGGCGTTTGTCTGCTTACAGGCTGCTCGCTTACAGCTCAGCACCCTTGTATCGAGAGATGTGCAGCCCCACCAACACTCCCCCAAAGCCAGGCAGGAGGGTGCTCTTTTGGTTATGACAGATGGACTTGGGTCAAAGTAAATGATAAATTCCCAAATGGTTCTTTATCAGATGGGTAAATTTTATATATATTTAACATAAATTGTGCCAAGGCAAGGAAGGGAACTAAGAATGGGTTTTGTTTTGTTCCACAGTACTGAACTGTCACATGGAGATGTAATTTGTGTGCTCCCAAACCCTTACAGTTCACACTGCTATGGCTTGCTCATGAGGCCACATCTGTGTAATTATCAGTAAACTGTTCTTGATAGTGTAACAGCTTGCCTTCAGCATCTTTCTTTTAAGCTCTAGACTTTAGCTTACATTTATTTACCCTGACAGTGCTGCTTAGTTACTGCTTTGTAAGGTAAGATATTGGCAATAGCAGAAGAGCTGGAAACTTCACAAAACAGAAGTCTGCACGGTGTTTTGAGTCATTAGTAGTTGGTACTACTCAACAGAAACAACACAGCACGGTGGTGCTTAGATCCTTACTGGCTTCACTGGGATTTTGTCTGAACTAAGAAGGTGGTCAAAACACAATGCAAGTTTTTTGACATCTGACCTAGGTTTTCTCCAAACACTCATCTCAGCTGTCTTCAGTGTTAATCCCTGGCCGTGACTAAACATATTTTGTGTATCTGTCCAAAGAAAATAAATTGGAATAGTTGCTTAGACTTCAAACAACTGCAGAAGCAGGTACTAACAGAGATTCTATGATGAAGCTCACAGTTTTTCAATCAACAAATTAAGATTAACTGCTCAGCTCTCCTGCAATTTGCTACAAGGGTACCAACATAGCAGCCAAAAAATTTCACAGCTGAGTCCGGTAGAGATAAGCATAGTGGAGGCTTCAAGCAGCAACTCTGATCATTCCTGCTGAACAGCTTTGTGTTGTAGTTTTGCTTGAGGGTTTTAATTGCTGGGTCACTGCCACTTCTGTAAATGGTGTATTTTTTCTAAACAAGAAGTGTTCAACAATGTTCATGGAGGGTTTCACAACTGCACCTTTGACACCACGCTTTGAGCAATACTTCTGCATGTTTGTGACACGGGTATTTCATTTTCATTTGTTTTGAAATTAGCTTTCCCTTTTATGACAGAGTGTCTCTTTGAGCCTGTATTCTCTAGCTAACTTGCAAATTGAAACGGATTTATAATTGTGAATAAAGAGGAAAACTGTGACTATTTCATGTTCAATTAGATCTGCTTATCACTTTTATAATGCAATGAGAATGAATTGTCACAATCAGTCACAACCCCTTCAAAGAAAATTGAGTTATAACTACAGCATAGCAAAAAATCATGTTAATACAGCCACAACATGTGCATTTAAAAAAAAAAACAACCTAACCAATCAAAAAAGCCCTATCTGTGGATGCTTCCATCCAAGCTCTGTGGTAAAACAGGGATGCTGGCAAGATGTTATGGTGCCACCACTTCCAGCAAATGCATTCCATGTGCTTACTAGAGACAGAAAAGGAGAGTTTCAAATGCATTGACAGCCAAATGAAACTCGCGCTAGATCCAGTGCTTTTCAGGAAGCTGTAAACAACAGTCAAGCCTCTAAAAGCTCTCAGGAGCTCTCAAATCACTAGCTCTAACTGGCTTTGTTTGATCTTCATCCCAGCAAATGAGACTGATACAGGTAAGACTGAAAGTCAGTTGGTATGTTCCCTGTCAGAAAGGCCTTCTCATGCTCCTTCATTTATCAGCAAAAACATTTCCCACAGCCCTGACAGTCGTAACATAAGTGTCTTTCTCTGGACAGAAACTGTAGTAAACCAAGTGTGGCGATGTCTGTTCCGGCTGCAATCTGTTAAAGAACACCCTAAACGGTTCAGTCACAGTTAAAGGAGCAGACAGTGCATTTAAGCTGTAGAACAGTGGACGTGCAGTTTGGTTTTTCAGTCCCTGTCAGTGCGAAGCTGTTATCTCAGAATGAGGTGCTGCTGTTACGTACATCTTTTCTTGCTCTGCAGCTATGACATACACAAACCTGGGATTCTTACACCCGGGTTTTTCAGCAGTGCCAGAAGCAGCTGGATTGACGCCTGTGCAAACACCATCTACCAAATCTCACCAGAAAAGCTACCCTCACTCTGTCCACAAAAAAAGTGAGGGTGCTTGAAAGCTCCTGGGAGCTATAAAAGAGGCAAACTGGCACTGCTACTAACCAGAGACTGCCCAAAAGTACCTTGGCTGAGAATGGGGGATAACGAGACAACCTACAGATTATGTCAATCTTCTGTGTGTTTGAATTACAGACTCCTCAAGCAGAGCCCTTCAGGAATCCCAAGAGCTCGTACTCCTGCTGCTACCTCGAGGAGCAAGAAGAGTGGAAAACCTGACTCCTTGGAAGGGTCCAACCTGCAGGTTAGTGTCCCTTGTTGGAGGCAAACTCCAAATGCCGATGTGTTTAGTCCTTTATCTAGTTCTATCTCGATATACATAATTTGAAATGCAGTATCCTTGGAAACTTAATGCAATCAACCAAGGTTAAACATTCAGCTCTTCTAAATAAGTCTATCACTAGTGGCTTCAGTCTTGCATCACTTCGCACTGGTAGATTAACTGATTCTTTTAAGTTTTTAAAATGGTATAGAATGAGATCTTTAAGAAGCAGTATCACATGGGGTATACTGTCTTCTCAGGAAAATGTATGTCACTGCATAAAAAGGTTGATTTTATCTCTTTAGAATGTGCAAGGAAGATTCTGAAATTACATTTATTTTAAGCAACGAGAAGGAAAATAAGTAGTTTCATTGTGACACTAACTTCCACAAAACACTCTTCAAGGGAAGTGATAAGTTCATGACTCTGTAATATCCTGTATGTGAGTAGTATCCTTTCTTGATTAAAAAAAAAAAAAGGAAAGGGAAATGAATTATAGAGGGATCTCTCTCAGAAGAAGGATTTCATTATTGGTTTTGACTCGGCTTTTGACAGTAAGCTTTCTCCCACTGTGCCGCCTACATGCAGCAGCACCATTAACCTTGCACAGAACATGCTCTAAGATCAGGAGGAGAGAACTTAGCATGTTGCAGTTACTGATTTAGGAACCAGTTCTGCCTGGAAAAGTAAATGTTGAGCTTATTGTCTGATACTCACAGAATTGATTATCCCCTTGAGTGCTTGGAATCCTCCAGTGACAGGGAAGACTTGCTCTTTCGTGTCCGCAATTTTTTCAAGCTTTAGAGAGAAAACGCGTGCGAACACATGAATCACTTGGCGAACTAAATTTGTCACGCTGCTTTTCACCCTTAAAATGTAAACGGATATCTAAAAACAACTCCCATCAACTCTGCAAAGAGAAGGATAATTCTGAGTTCCCTCACAGCTATGACTCTTCTAAAAGGCAGGACTTAGCACAACCACTGCAGCTAACAAAATGGTACAGTGGCTAATCGTGTTGAACCACCACACTAAAGAAACCTTTTAGGGCCTGTATTTTGGCAATGATTTCATAACTTGTCCCAGAATTATCTTCCCTGTTTCCTCTGCCCTCTGTTAAAAAGCCTTTCTTATGTGCCTTCTAGAGTAGAGTCTCTCCTATACTTCTCCATTTAAGTCCCTCTGACAGTACAAGAGTAGCTGCAGCCTTCATTAGGATATAGCAACCCTGGAAGAGCTTTCTGTCAACAAAGGACATAGATCCTGCTTCCTTTTTCTTATCCCAAGACTGTTTACATGCTGCTTGAAGCATGGCCATAGCTACTCCCTTCATGCGACCTGTAGCCTGATCTAGTTGTGTTTGCTTCCATCCTTTCCTGCCGGCAGCTACCCATTAAAGAGGGTATTTCCAATGGGTCTTCTGGGCAATGGAGGTGACACCCACACATTCTGTTCATGTCTGAGTGTCTGCTTCCTGAGCCAGAGAAGACATTTCAGTGTCTAATGGAAATAAAATTAATTTTTGTGTTACTTAAAATTAACTGTATAAAACCCTGTAAGAAAGTACTGCCTAGTAATCTAAACAGCAACGTTCTTACCTGTTCTTGTACAAAATCCAGGACGCCAACACAATAAACTCTGGCTCCCAGCTCTCTGGATTTCTTTGCCTGCCCCAGAAGAGAATAGAACAATAAGCACTTTTTTATTCACTAGGCAGCACCCAAACTCTTCAGAACGTAACACATGTTTTCACCTAGAGCTCACCTCTTTCTCTGCATACAAGGGAATCTGACCATCCAGCTTGCCATCTGTCAATGCAATGATGATACTGGAAAACCTTGAGGCTCCTTGATTTGCAATTTGCTCATTGGCCTGAAAACAAAAAATAATCATCCAGCTTAAAATTACATCTGAACTTTTAACCAAGATGCATCTTCTGAGTGAATATAACGTCCAAAGTAACATTTGGCCTCATCTTCAAACCCATCTTTCGTGACAATCCTCTGCCTCCCTTTAACTCACTACTAATAAGGAAGTCATCAGTGTTTTCCAGTCACCAGTGAGCCCATCTGTAAGTGCTGAGGTCAAGTGGAAACACTTGATTCTTCCAGGACAGATACTCTCCGAGTTGCGGAGCTCATGTCTCTTTAGAGACCATAAGGTTTCCTTTGCTACTCCCCAGATTTCAAACGCCAGTCAGCAGGTTCCAAGGTATAAAAGGAACGGCTTAGAACTAAGTATTTTTATTTTCAACGGCAACAAACTCCTGTTTGCCCAGCTTTCCAGCCTGCAGATGACACTTACAAACCGGGCTCCATAGGCTTCAAGGAAGAAACTGCGTTTCTATCCGTAACAGTGAAAGCTCAGATCCTCACCTTATCCCTCATCTTCAGGGCTTGAGTCTTGCAGCAAAATCACAAAGTACACTTTAACTGTCTCCAGAAAACAGAAGCAGTCGGGAACTCCGTAATTAAGACAGTCCAAAATTAAGAGTGTCCTAAAATGCTGATCCGTGCAGTAGCCTCTCCATACGCACATGCTCTAGAAGGCACTGTTAGACTTGCAGCCCGACAAAGCTATGTGTGACTATTTACCATGTCATTGGTATGCCGCGTGAGCTGTTAACTTCACAGCAGAGAACCACTCTCTACCACGAAGGATCAAGTCAAAGAAATCCATATGGCAATTTTCTGTGACGGCTAATCTTCTGCATGGGATTTGCGTAGTATCTGGGCAATCTTGGGACCACTTAGGAAACCAAAAAGGTTTGAGCGTAACAGACTGAGGAATCCGATCAATCCATTTATGTTACAGGCTGCTGCTGTTGTTATCCAAAGGATGAGGACAGAGGATGTTTGGACCACAGGAAGATGAGTAAAACCTACCTGTTTTAATCCTTCATGTATATACGTGTCACCTGCTGGTTTTACCTCCTCCAAGTCCTTAAGACCTTTCTTGATTTTCCCTCTGAAAACAAAAAAGTAAAAGACTGTTAGCGTGAAGGGGGGAAAGGAGTTAAGTTTGTTGATGGAAAAATTAGTATTTGTCATAAAGGAGATCTGAAATTAAAATCTGTAAAATAGAGCATTTAGCTGAGGTGCCATGTGGAGGCAGGTTTTATATTCATAATGCAAGCAGTGCTGTGGTAACAGATATTTTAGATTTAAATAACACAACGTGCCTCAGTGAGTCCAAGAGCTAGAATCAAGTGAAATGTTTCAGAAGGAGCAGATATCGCAAAGAACTGGCAAAGCCTCAGCATTAAATAGCCCAGTGGAAATTCTATTAACATATTAAGTCTACTTTGCTCAACTAAACCAACTTCACTTCCAACCACGCTGCACCTAAACGAGAAATTCCCTAAAAACAGTTCTATTTCTGGATAAATCTTCCAAGTCAACATGCAGATATTTAATGGGGTAGGACAGAATTGCAATAATTAAAATCTTCTTAAAAAAAAAACTTTCAATAGGCAAATGCAGCATTTGTGAGACACGTTTTGTATTCAAGAAAAGGGACTAGGATTAAGCATAGTTTTTTAAATTTTTGGCTTCACTACCTTTCTGTGTGACCTTTGACAAGACATCACACTTGCTCAGGTCACAGTTCACTTACTTTTAACAGGAGGATAAGGGTATGTCGTGATTTCTCATGGGCCTTTAAATAAACCCATCTTTGAGTGCACGATGCTCATGTAACTATGATGGTAAGACTGGAGTAGCCAGTAGGCAGCACGAAAGGAATTATTTCCAGTGAAATCAGTACGAGCAGGGAAAAACGTACAGAGAGAGTGTACTGCAAGAATCCAATCTGGGAGCCCTTAGTTCTTACGCAAGCAAAGTTCCAGTGAAGCCCCTGGAAAGTTGTACTAGGGAAGGACAAGTAGAAACAAAGGAGGGACCAGATTTGGGGCAGAATATATAGAGCACTGTAACAAACACAGGTGACAAAGAGGAAAGCAGCAGGGGTGAAGAGATGGGAGGGAAAAGACGTTGCAGGATGCGTGAAAGCTTTCCTTAGGGCAAGCAAAATGAGAAAGAATGCATATGCCGCTCTGCCTGAATGCCACCCACTAGTCATTTGTTCCTCTGATGGGCTTCCTCTATGTTTAGAAGCTCTGTTCCAAAGTACAATCCATAGCTGTAATAAGCTCCCAATCACAGCATCAACTGATACAATCAGGGAGGGGAGGTGGAGAAAGAGGAGAGAGAGGAACGTGGCATTGAATATATGGAAGAGAACTAGTTACGTAAGATAATACAATCTGTTTGATCCAAATATTTTACATTCAGCATCTCTAGAAACAACTTGAAACTGATTCTGCATGAATGCAGATTATAAAGCACATACTTGGTGCTCGCCAGAAATGAGTGGCAGCACGTCACAGGCGTCAGTGTTCTGCTGCCAAGAAACAAGCAGCAACTGAAGCCCCAGTTTTCTGAAACAGATTTCATTTTGCAAAAATAGCTTTTGTACAGTCAGTTCAGTTTTATTTGTCTAAAATGCCTTGTGACCCAGTCACACAGAAATTTCTGGTGTTTCCAGGCCTTTGCCTACAAGAGGTTCCAGGAAAATCTTTGGCAGCATGAGCTTTTTTAGCTGCGTTGAATTATCCACCATCTCTTTCCCTTGGGGCACATCTGTACTAGACCCGGCCAGATGCAAAGAAGCTCCCCCCACGCTCTGAGCTGGTCAGGTACAAGCAAGTCCTCGTCTGGATGTAACAAGGGCAGTGCAGGTGCAGGACTTGGGGCCCCAGCAAACGAGCCCCACCAGAGAGCAGGAGAGGCTAGTTCAGTCATGCTAACTAACGCTCGCTCCCAGCCTGGCTGCAGGGTGGGCACAGGAGCTCGGGTCTGCCTGAATAATTCTGTTCAAAACTGCCTTAGCAACGTGCAGCCCTTATATCTGCTCCTCAGTGCTCTCCAAACTCTCCTTTCTCTAGTTTCTGTAATAATGTTTCATGGCCACACAAATCCACAGAGAAGGTCTGGTTTTAAAACCCATCTGTACTGGAATAACAGAGCCATGACCTCAGTCTGGGTGTCTGGACGCCACCGCAGCACAGCTCAGTAACAGCGATCAGGGCTGAAGGGCCACTGGCCTCATGGTTTAAGTCAGACAAGGGAAGGAGTTGGAAAAAGCAGAACGGAATCAGCAACTTGCAGCCTGTCTGTGTTTGGGCTAAATGAGTACAAATTTAATATCTTCCCCCATTCAGCACTCGTGCTGCATCACATCTCTGTTTTTTAGAAAAGGCACAACTAATTTTTAATAGACATCCAGCTTGTTCTCTCTTTTAAGCTTTGTAACTACTTGAGATAATTCTTGCAGCAGCAGCCAGACAACACGACCCTGGCAACAAGGTCTTGGTCTTTCTGCTCTGCAGTTCTGTGTAGCTAGTGCATGAACAGCGGCCACAGGCAGAACCCCAGGCCAGCAGAGGTGAGGAGAGGTTCTGGTGGCAGCTTCAGCAGTGCCCGCTGCTCTTACCTCTGGGGAACTCTGCTGTGCTCCACCTCAGAGAGCGGGACGCTAGACAGCCCAGCTGCAGAGGGCTCCTTTGCTGTGGGGGAGGCTGTGCCAACTCCGCTGTGAGCCATACGGGCCTGTCCGCAAATGCTACTCCCTGCACGGGCCCAAGTCTACACTGAGCTCATCTCAGTTCAGAGTTGAAAACAGACCATTCAGTCAAGAGAGACGACCAAACAGCCTACCTTTGTAGAAGACTGAAGAAACCACTTCAAGATCAACTAAAATGTAGCTCCCTCTCCTGACCTGAGGATGCTCCATAACTCAGACTTATTTTCAGGTCTAAATGTAACTGCCTGCTTTTCTGAGCTGGAATCATGCCAAGGCAGCTATCACCAGCTCACAGCAGAGGTTTCTCAGCATAAGCCCCGCTGCATGCGCTGCAAGCTTTCATTTAGGCAACTCAACAGGTACTGTTTCCACGACTGTTTGCTATTACCTCGTACTTTAAATAAGTTGAACTGACACAGTGCTAAAACAAGCGCTGCCAGCAGCCGAGTGACGGGGCTGTGGATGTTGTAAGGCACTGCCTTGCTTCCTGGCTTAACAGAAAGGGACAATCATTTGCCTTAAAGGAATAAACGCACCTTTGGCACGAACGAAGAAAGGCTTAAACTTGCTAGAAAGCAAAGCATGCTTGAGGACCAAATCTTAAAAAACATTCAAATCTATTTTCAAAGCCTTTTTTTAGGAGAGAACGTGCTTGTACAGTAGTGCTGCAGAGGTGAGATCCAGCCAAAATTGTCAGGTGCTGATGCAGCTGGACAGGGGGCTAGGCTCCTGTGGAACACCGTGCCTCCATGAACACCAGTGCAGTTGAGTACTGGTGCTGTCAGCTCTGCTGCATGGGGGACAGTGTCTTCTGTTTCTTTTCCATGTCACTTTCTAGCTGCTGAAGAGCTGGAATCTTGAGTTGTTTTCCAGTGTGTTGCGAGTACAAGTGCTGGTAGGGAAACTGCAATTCCCAGTGAGCATATATTTGTGGTCAGGAAGGAGGCTACGCGCCTGCAAGGCAACGTCCTGCATCTCTAACAAATAAAGGCAAACAAAACTGGCACTTGGGTCTTGCTGCAAAGGAGGAAGTACAGTAAGAGGAAAACACTCAAACATGTTAGTGAAGCAAAGGGGGGAGGGGGGGAAGTGTTCTTTAACAAAAAGAGGGATGGTTTCATCACTGATGAACAGAGCTGTCGTACTGGTGGAAGTGAACTCTGCTCATCAGCCTCCTCAGATGCACCATTTGGAGGAGGTTCCTGCCTTCTACACCTCTCAAATACTACAGACGGCTCAGTACAATTGTAATAATTGTTCTGCTTCAAACTTCAGGCCTCCTGCGTGGGCTCCAGATGGAAAACACCGCAGCGGCTGACTATGGACAAGCACAGTAAGGTGCAGCTGGTCATGTCCCAGATGCGTAAGTGTCCTATTTTTCCACCTTCATTAATATAATCTGAATTTAGCTGCAACAGGAGCTTCACCTAAGCAGAGCCAGCAGGGCCAGTCCGGGCCATCGATGTCGGTCAAATGCTGCAGACTCAGGTTTACAGAAACCTGAAATTCTGCTGGCCAGCACAGCGTTGGCAAATCGAGAGCGCAGATGATATGCCACCTGGATGACATTTGTAAGCATACCCACTTTTCCAACAACTCGCTTTCCAAAACTAGGAGCAAAACTGAGCCCCAAATGTGTATGCACAGATCTTTGTTCACCACTTAGTGACCACTTCCCAGCTCAACTTCACAGGAGAAGCGTGCCTCTCTAAAATGGGACGTAACCATTGCGAGAAGTGTTTTCCATCTGGGTGTTATTTTTATTCTATGTATTGACTGCAGCATTGTGTGTTGTGTGGAGAACAGTGATTTCTGCTTCCAGAGTTATTCGAATAGCACTGTTGGAGTCACAAAGCATTTGGTAATCTGGGGGCTGCAGCGCTATGGTGTGGGTTTCTTTATATCCACAGCCTTATTATGCAGTAAAAACCAGAAGAACTCTGTGCAATTAGAAGCCTATGGCTTTCAAAACAAAAAAGACTTCCCTACTTTGAACTAACTGCTGGGAATAAATTGTGGTTTCCTGATGTTTGTGAATTAGCAAGGAAGTAAGGGGAAAAAATCCCTGAAGGCCAAAATGCACATTAAAAACCCAAGGCCATAATATCCCATAATCACAGACACACACACCCATCCCCAAAACTGCACTGTACTTAGGATTCTCATTTTCCGTTTGGAACAACGGGAGTTAGACATTCTAGGTCATTTTCCTCCGTTGACCTGCTCAGTGTTTAAAAGCTCAGCTGTTCCAACTGTATCTCTCTGTTCTCACCTACGTACACACGGTCACAGTTAGGACTGTCCCCTACTTCACTCTCCTTATAAGTCCTCTTGAACAGGAAGGGTAGTAATTTCCTTTCCCCTACCAGACTCTCCAAAGCATCAGCAAACCTCGCACTGAAGAAAAGCCCCATAAAGGAAATCGCTAGAACTCAAGAAGGTTCTTCCTACGCTTTCAACAAGGCTTCTGAGAAAAACGTGGTTCTTTCCATGGCTTACAGTGTGCCACAGACAGGCAACGGCAATGAAAAAGGCGCTTGTGTTTCTGTGGCGGGGTTCCAGAGCTCCTCTCGAGCTCTCCAAGTGGTCTGTACGCTGTCAGTGACGAGTCTCTGCTTGATAAGGAACAGGCTGCTGGCAGGGATTAAGGGCCTATTGAAATCCAGAGAAAGGATCTCATTGACTTCAGCAGTCCTCAGAACAGGCATAAGCGTCCTCTCCCGACCTCTCTCAAGCCATCTGGAAAAATGGCTTATAACCTTGTCTCTCTCCGTTGAGAGCAGATCCAGTTTCTGAGTCCGGGCGGGGGTAAGCGAAAACTTGGCCTTCTTCAACCACTTCTTTAAATGCTAAAACAGGAGGGGCTTACAATGGGGTCTTCGGATATCCGATTTCTAGGATGTCAGCATATGTTTCTGTCGCGTGACACGTTTGTCTGTTGCCAATGGCAGGCCTCTTCAGTAAGTCTGGTACTTGCTAGTATGTATTACATACAAGAGAAAACCCCACCGTAAACTGACTATGGCAAACCATGTTTTGCACTGACTCCGCTAAAGGGAGCAGAGAGGACTACCTCACTTCCACCCAGCCACAGGTCACGAAGATGATTCCTCAATGGTTTAACCTCATGTTCAAAATCCAATGAGCTGTGCAGTGTGCTTAGTTTCTGGACAGAAGGGAGAGAGGAGGTGGTGTTGGTTTTGACAAGGCTGAAAGGATACTGAAGGACTCTGATGACAGCACAACTGGCCTCTGCTCGAAGCACTGATTCCATGGGATCGTTTTCCAGCTCCTCTGATTTCAGTAGTTAATTTTGCCACAATCTCTTCTTTACCTGGTTTTCTCCCTCTGTTTCCCCCCACCTACCCTATCTGCTCATCCTTACTTGCTTTAGAAATCAGAGTCAACAGCTCTGAATTCCACCCCCTTTGAAAACATCAACTGGAAGCAAGAGTTCAGGCACAGCCATGCATCATCACTGTGCCAGGAAGATCTCACACCTTTCGAGTGGCACCAACTCCACTGTCTAAAACCAATTCTGAAGTCGTGATTTGAAAACACAAAATGAAGTACCTACCTTATATGAGATTACGGGAAGTATTGATTTACCATTGTGGACATGAAAAAATACTGACAACTTATCTACAGACGCCACGTTGGAAAACCAAAAGTAAGAATCGTTTTTCCTGCTGTGCCAAAGAAGATGCAGAGCCATAGAGATGAAAACACAACTTGTAGTTGTTGTGCAAAGCAGTGGCAGAGTTCACACCTGCAAGACATTTCCCACCGTTCTTCTCCTTCCATTTTTACTCGACTATCCATTGATACGTTCACAAAAGTAAATCCAGCTCTGACAGAGACTTCATGGCTGGCCACCATTTAAAGGTATCGGTTATTGTTCAGCATCTGCCACTGTTCCTCTGATTTAATAAGAGCCCTCACGGGGAGGAGGGAGGGGGGGGATGAAAAAAGCAGCACACTAACCTGTCTCCAGTTAATGGCATAATGACGTGTGCCTGGGTGGAAAACACGATAAACGATAATCTCATCTTGGGGCTTTTAAAAAAGGGAAAGAGAGAGAAAAATACTCGTTAGACAAATGAAACGTAGAGATGCACAGCATTTCATTCACTTATTCATGCTTCATTAGTATCATCTTCACCCTCCAATTTCCAAAGAACATACCTTTGACCTACAAACCCAGACTGAGAGGAATCAAAGGATTTCTGCCCAGCTACTCCTTACCGAGATGCTTTGAGAACAAAGTAGCAGAACTGTTAATTACTCTTTCTTGCCCGACTGGACTCCGGACTGAGACACGCTAAGCTTAACAGTGAAGATCTCACAGGACCGAACTGAAAGTGAAGTTCACAGGTGGTGATCTACCAGCCTTCAGAAGGTAATGCATCCTTTTACAGCTTCCTGGTCGCTCATGTAACAATAAGCCAGGGACACTGACTCAGGGTATGCTCTGGACCTGGCGTATTAAATATGGACACATTCAAGTCAGCTCCCCCTTTTTAAACGTTGATCCTGACTCAGTGTCGATTTCCAATCATGGGGTTTGGTCATGAAATCACCCTGCTCAAAGGAACAGCCATGTCTGACCCATTCATCTCCAAAAGAGCAGCACCACAAACTCTTTCAGAATGAGTAAGTTTTGTTTTGGTGATGGAGAGTTGTGACACTTAAGATCAACTTCCACAAAAGTATCTGGGGAAAGGTCATCACAAAAAGCAATGCTGTATGAATTGATTTATTAAGGAATCCCATCTTTTTTTGAGGTAAGCCCACCTGCCTCTTCCAGCAAGATCACAAGGAGTTATATCCAACTCTATCAGTGGAAAACACGTAAGAACTGATGCTCTGGAAGCCCAAGACAGAACTTTCCTAAGGTAAGCAGCAACATCTCCCCTACCTACTTTTAACTTTTATTCATGACAATTTCCATATATTCAATAATTTTATAATTCGCTGTGTATGTGTATCAGCGTTAATTAATCAGGTTAATGTTAATAAAGACGTAACACTTGTAGAGATGAATGACCAGTCACTTTCAGTTCAATTTTGTCAATTATGCAACTTAAAATCATCGACATCATGGAAATCTAAGTGCTGGGCAGGTCTTTGCAGAGAACTGCACACATCCTGGATTTCAGGTACAGTCTCAGGGGATTATCAATCTGCTTAGTTGTCACAAGCAGCTGCGCAACAAAACCTCAGTACTTACAATCCCACTCTCTGGTCATTACCTCACCGCCTAGTCCATGCAGTGTGAGACTTCCTCATTTGAGATGTGACTCAGTGAGTAATAACCTCCAAGTTGTGGTTTAGCTAACTCTGTCTTTAGGACACAAGACAGGCCTCTTGACAAAAGATCCCATTTCTGTGCCACTCTCTGAGCACTCGAACACCACGATGATGGAGGAGGATCACGTGAAGACACCTTGTGAAGACAGCCCTGCCCTGTCTTTAAGAACCGAGTCCATCAGCATACAGCACTGTTACTGCAAAGAGGCTCAGTACAGACAAGCCCAACCGGAGAGCATGTGCACTGCCATGAATTGGTTCTTCAGGTGAGGACTGAAGGCAATGGCTACCAGAGAGTTCTCTGCCTTCTTCCCACAACTCCTCGTTTCAGCCTAAGAACGGGCAAGGTGGAACAACTCCATGCCCTATTCTGCCAGCGCACTGGGGCCTGACGGCAGGACGAAGCCTCGCCAGTCTTCGGAAGCACTCCAGCCCCACCAGGGAAACATGAGGGGAGATGGACCGGTCACGCTCCCACAGGAGCCCAACAGCCACCAGACTGCGAAGGGTCTGTGCCATATACGGCCAAGTGCTCAGCACCCGGATGCTGAGCGAGATGCTCGTCAGCTGGATGGCCTGGCTCTGCGCCATAACTGCTCCTCCTTTGCCGTGGAAGGTCAGCGGAGTAACTCGCCAACTCAATAGCTTTATCTCACTCATCGCAGCCAGACCGCTACCCAACCGCTGCAAAAGGGAGTGGCATTTGGCTGTAAACGAGGAGGAACCAAAAGATTTGCAACTGAACAAGCACCACCCCTTCAGTGGGGGCAAATGTATTTTTTTTATCGCCCACCAAAAACAAGTGCTGCTTTGCTATCCTCAGGCTCTGTTGGGTTTTTTTTTTTCCTTCCAGAGCTTACAAAACAACTCTGGAGCTTGCAACCCACGTGGTTAACAGAAGATTTGCTTTTTACAAGATGAATGTAAGCAGTATTTCACCATGTAAGCCTAACTGTATCCCTCCGTTAGCAAGCTGGGATTGTAACTGCCCCCTGCACTTCATTTTCCTCAGCAAAAACCACTACCACGTCTGTGTCTGTGTCTTTGGGGGTTTCCTTTGTTTTAATCTGGTTTGGGATCGGTTTTTCCAAGCAACACGCTGCACCGCAGTGATCCTCAGCTGTTTGTACACAGTTCAGTCAGCCAGTATTTACAACAGCCGTTTCTGTGGCAGCACTCGCTGCCTGCCAGACAATTCTGCTCGCCAGTTTCAAAGCTGATTACGTTTATGTACCACAAATATTCTGTTAACATGGCAGAAACTTCCTGTACCTCTGAGCTTGAAAGACACCCCCTGCTTTTTTGCCTGCAGCATATCTTTACATATAGACAAACACATTATACCTCTCTTAAGCAATACACAATGCGCACTCCAGCGGAAATGAGGCATGTGCCTGATGGAAAATGAGTTTAAAAATCATCAAATTACATCTGAGAGTAATTTCAGAGGTTAAGTATCTAAAGATGCTTCTCACCACCTTTTTACTGAGCTCCAAACATGAGGAAATGAAGTTTTCGGCATTTTCCAGAAATCTAGGCACTAAACTCTTTAACATGTTTGTTTAACTCTGTACTGAGATTACAAAAGCGTGGGGTTTGATGAGTGTTCTTTTCAACATAGCCCGGTATTACAGATGTCACAGGGAGCAAAACCCACCTCACAAATCTTTCCGTCAGCTGGTTCACAAAATCAAATATTTCACGCCAGTTCTGCGCTACGCTCCCGGATCTGCAAAGAAAACAGAAGCGCGTTAGTAGGCCTTATTTCGGGGAACGGGCAAGGAAGGGGGAGAAATTCAGACCATTCGGGACCATCTGCTCCTCTCATGAGTCCGCCTTACCCCCGAACCCGCCTGACGGTGGTACCGAAAGGCGATTTTTGTCACGATTTGTCGAGCTGGAGCGTGGCAAAACGCACGCGCCCGGCAGCAGCCCGCGGCCAAAAACACACCAGCGGTCTTGCCGGGAGGCACCGCCGCGTCCTTCTCCGCCGACCCCGCGCTCCGCGCTCCTCCCGCGGAGGCAGGGCGGGCTGACGGCCACCCGTACGGACCGACTTCCCCACAGAACCGGCACGAGCGGCGGCTGCAGAGGGGCGGCAGGCGCTGCCTCACGAAACGTCCTCCCGTGCGCTCCCGGCCACGAAACCCACCTTCGCCGACACCCTCCTTCCCGCGAACTCCGCCGCCGCGGCCCGAGGCGGGGGGGATCGATCCCGCCAGCCCGCGGCCAGAGCCGAAAACTTTCTGCGCGTCTCCCAGCTGCAGGGCGGACGTTCCGCGGAGCGCCCCCGGCCCCCCGCCTCGGCTTCCCCCCCGCGCACCGCGCTGCCGGCCGTCGCCGTTGTTGGCCCCTCAGCGACCGTTGGTCCCTTACGGCGCGGCGCGCGCAGCCCTCAACGGCCCCAGCCGGCGCGCGCGGCCCCCCCTCGGCCCCGCGACGGCCCCAGCCGGCGCGCGCGGCGGGAACAAAAGCCGCGCTCGGAGCGAAGCGGCCGCGGCGGCGCGGTCCGGTGTCCGTCCCGTCCCCCTCCAACCCGGCCGGCCCTGCCCTTACTTGTCCAGCACGAAGTACAGGTCGAAGGCGCCGTGGCACGACGGTTCCTCCGGGGCTGGGGCGGCGGCGGGCAGCAGCGGCAGCAGCAGGAGCAGCAGCGGCGCTGGGCCGCGCGGGGCGAGGCGGCCCTGGGGCACGGGCCCCGCCATGGGGCCTCGGAGCGGCGGGACGCGACGGTGGCAACGGCGACGAGGGGACGCGGGGCCCCGGCGCTGCCGTCCTGCCGCTCAGCGGCCGCGGGCGGTGCTGAAGTGCCCGCCCGTCGCCGCCGCTCACCCGGCCCGCCCGGGCCCGGCCCTCCCCGCCCGTCAGCGGCGGCGGTGCCTCAGGCGGGGGCCGGGGCCGGGCGGGCTCGGCGCGCCCCTCTGCGCCTATGTGGCGCGGCCCGCCTCCCGCACCGCCCGGCGCCGCCGGCCACCCGCCGCTCCGGCAATGGCGACCCCGCGGCGTCCCCCCGCCCCGCTCCCCGTAGGCGCCTCCCCGGCAGGCGGCGGCCTCGCCGGCGGCCCGCGCTGACCCCGTGTTCGCGTCCCCGGCGGCGGAGCCCGGCGGGAGCCAACCCCCCCACCCCTTCCCGCTCCCGGCGGAGGCCGCGGCCCGGCGGCTGCTCTCTGTGTGACCCGGTACTCTCCGCTCCCGCGGGGCCAGCCCCCGCTCCCGCCCCCCCCACCTTCAGAGGACAGCGGCGAGGACCCGGGCGGGCAGCGGTGGCGGAGTCTGGGATGCGGACGGTCGCCGTGCCGCCCCGCGGGGCGGGGGCTCCGCGGGTGGGTGAAGCCCACCGCCGGAACGGTAACCGGGGGGGCAGGAACGTGCCCTGCCCGGGTTCAGCTTGGTTCGGACACAGTTTAAGAGCCCGCAAAGGTGGCTGTGACATGCCCAGAGTATGTTATTCCAGCTCTTGGTGCTCCGGGAGGGCAGGCAGCTGCCCCTCGCCTTCCTCCAAACCCCTTCCCCGCGGGGATGCAATACCCAACCGGGCCATTAAGCCTTTGCGTGCCAACTGCGCTTCTGAGATTGAACCAGGAACCCCCTGGGATCCTCTAATTGTTGTTTTGGTAAATTTTAGGGTTCTTTGCCGGGGTGCTGAACATTGGACGTTCTTCTACATCAGCAGCCAGCTAAAAGCTGTTGCAATCTGTGTTGTGGACGTAGATGTGAGCCATTTTCTGTGCGCTGGAAACCGTCTACCGTAGCTCCGAACTGTTGCTCTGGGACTGCACACGTGGTCACCACCAAAATGTACTGATTTACAATAGACTGTACGAAACTAAATATAGCACAGACATGTGGTTTGAAGCACAAGCTGGATCCTTCACAGCAAACATGAGGCTCTGTGGAAAGCGCCACTTTTTGCTGCAAGAGTATTATCGGTCGGATTTTTCCATCTTTGGCTTCAGATTTTCGCAGGAAGTTCAAACAGGCTTAATAATCTTAAAATATTATCTGAAGGCTAAAAAGATGGGAGCATTTTCTGTGGAGAAAAAGGCTAGCCATGTGACAAACTGCATAAACCCACATTATCCTGCAAGTTAAAAATAAATGTCTAGCCTCTACTTTGTTTCCTTTCTGGAGTTTTCTCCACGAGCATTATGTGACGGGCAATTAAGAGGGCTTGCAATAAAACTGGTTGTTCCCTTTTTCACCCTTTGTGTGCCCAGTGCTTTGTTTTGATAGCTTCTGCTTGGAGCAGCTTTAATTTACAGTGCACTGCATCCACCGCTGCAATGCATGGAAGCTCAGGACGTGGGGCTGTTGAGCACGGGAGACCTCAGGAGACTTCAAATTAGGACCAGACTTAGGATTTGCCCTCCCAACGTGTTAATTTACAATTGAATGGACGAGTAATGTGCTGGGACCCACAGAAGCCTGTCTTCTGTCACAGCACCAACCCAGGGAGCAACAAGTCAAGCAGTGCAACTGTGGAAAGACAGAAAACAGGGCAGGGGGTACCTTACTGCGAAACCACGTTTCCCTCAGAACCTGCCAGGGCTGGCTGCGATGGAAGTGGTCAGGGGGTGAGCAATTTACCGGGACAAAAATCCCCCAAAATTCCCTGGTTTCCCCAGTCCCCTGCGCGATGGATCATCCATGAGTCACTGTGGGTTTGTGGCTGGCACTAGGCTAACACGGCCTCGTGGCTTTTATTGAATTAACGTTTCGTGGGGCCCTACTGTCTGTTCCAAGGTGCTCTTCTATTTCCCTGTCTCATTTCTTAGGTGGACCATCTTATCTACACTTCCCTCTCAACAGTCACCACTCTGCAGTCAGTTTTAATTCAGCAAGAGCTCCTGGTGCTGCTGGGCGTCCTGCTGGCGTCACACAGAGGGGTGGGTGCCACCAAACCCCAGCGCCCTGTCTCACAGCAGGTAGCCCTTTGTGCCGGGAGGAGAAACAAGGTGCGGCTGTGATTCGAAGAACAGTTTGTCTTTCTCCCTGTCAGGAACTGAAGGGATGTACCCACTGGAAGAGCCCAGGGTACCGCACGCTTCCCTGACGGGATCTCCATTCTGCTGCAGGTGTGGAAGCCAGTGACCTGTGCAGGGGAGTCCAGGAGGCTCGAGAGTCACTGGTGGGTGGGAAGAACACAAAGCGTGGGGGGCTGGTATTTGTTATCCTCGTTGAGCCTCGACCTCTCCAGCAACATCTTTCTCATTCTTGCATGATAAAATACAAGAAGCAGCCCATGTCAGTCACGCCAGAGGTAAGCTGGCAAAGCTGGTACCTTTAACATCCGTCTTCTCCCTGACACTTCTAAGAGGTTTCCCGTGCTACACTGCTGGTTGGAACCACAGGACTCCACGCTGAGTTATCAAGTATTTTCTTGTCAAATTGGGTCACAATGCAGTCCCGCCGCTGTGATATCCAACAAATTATTTCCCTTTTCCCCGCTGCAGACTTTTGAACCGCCTTAGTCTTTAAGCAGGAGCTATTTCTCAGAGGAAGAGTGACCAGAGGACTGCAGGTGGCTGTCAACATTCCCTGTGGCAGTCTGGTGTCATAGCTTATGCCCCAAACAGATTTAACGTTGGTGTTGCAGTGTATTTTTCTCCTTTCTATAGCATTCCATTTTGCTCTCAGTGCAAATAAAAGTCAGATGAAGTGGCTCTGTCAGGCAGTTGAAATGAGAGGGCTGAAAAGAGCTTTACAAATCGAAGGATGTGAAATAAATACATAAAGTCACGTGCAGTTAGAATTCAGTCCTAACCTGCACCGTGTCTGCATGCCGTAGTCTACCAGGGATTGGAAATTTCATCTGCACAAACATGAGAGAACTGTTTTGGAACGGAGACAGTGACCTAATGTGGATCATGTGGCTCTCACAGGAGGTGAGGTGAATCAGACACATTGCCTGCTCCAAAAACGATCTTCAGACGCTTCCCTCAGCTAGGTGAGCTGGGGAAGTTGTAGTCAGAGGCAGCCTGCCAGAGATCTTTCCTTTCATCCCATTTCCTGCTGCCCGGGATGGCTTCCTGCAGGCACGGTGCTCTGACCTGGCACGTCCGTGTCAGAACGCCTCCTCCGTGCCGACCCAAATGCAGAGCCAAGCCTCAGTGTGATGCACGTTGGGAATTTCACAAAAGTCCATGGACCAGCAGTGATTTATGTCAGCCGAAGGTCTGGCTCATGAAGTTCTTAATTCCTTTGAGCTAGCAAGGCTAAAGGGTCAGTTAGCAGCGTTTTTCAGTCCCCGTGGGTGCACAAAACACGGAAGATCAAGGTCCGAGCAGCCCGTGCTTTGCCAAAGATCCGACGAAGGTGAAGGCTGAGAATCCATCAGCTCTCGGAAAGGCTGCGCGATCCGCCTCTCCCTCTCGGCAGAGTCGTGCAGTGTGGTGGAGCAGGCTCTCAGAGGGCCTCCAAAACAAGCTTGCCGCAGCTCTCTGGGCTGTTCAAGGCAGCCCCAAGCCCTGGGAGCGCTTGCCTCACCTGGGGGGACGTGAGGCGTTCTCCAGCTGGTGGCAACTGCCCCTCACTACGCATGTGACCGGCAGTGCTTGGAACGAGCTGCCCCTGCCAGTGGGGAGCTGTGCTAGCCGGGGTTTGCTCTGCTCTTGTTTCCAAGCGTGTGCATTCCTCTGAGCCTGTGATTTCTGCTGAAGTAGCAGATAAATCATGCCTGTGGTGCTGGGGTGGTTGGGTGAGAGCAAGGTAGGCACGGAGAGGTACCGGCCGGTAGCTCGTGGCTCTTTACACGAGTTTCTCTTCATTTGCACAAGGTTCCAGGGGCCCCCTTTCCCTGTTCTCAGAACTCGTTAGAAGATGCTGGCCTCTTTCCCTTCCTCCTCCACTCCACAGCGCCGAGTAAAGCTTGGACTGCAGTGCCCAGCCCAGCGGGATGGGCCTTTTCCCCTGTGCACACACCGACGCAGGAAACGTGGTGCAGGGAAATGGGGCTGTCTGTGTACACACCATCAGAAAAACAGGCTCGCGGAGCCAAGCGGAGAAATGCTGCGAGGTGTTCCTTGGACTGGGCTCTCATGCTGCTCCTCCGGTGCCCGTGGAGATATATCCGTGCTTATATCCAAGGAGCTGGATGGGGTGTTGTAGCTTGCCAGCACAGAGAAAAAATACCATGTTGCAGCAGCAAGAGGGGACTCCTCACGCTCCTGCCTGTGTGGAGGGTCCATGGCCACTGCGGACCCCTGCCCCAACACCGAGGACTCTCCTGCTGGGTCTGGGTATGAACAGAGAACTACAGCTCAGTGGTGTTTGTTTGATTTGGGGGGTTCTCTCCTGATACTGAGGAGTCGTAATTTGGCTATGACAGATTCACAAGGCAGAAAAAGAGCATTTGTTCTTCTTCCAAGGATCCTTTTCTTCCGCATGCAGCAAATACACATCATGAAAGGAAGGTGTTCGCTATTCTAGAGCAGGGAAAGCCGTGGCCATATAAAACAGAGCTTAAAAATAACCCAGAAATAGAAGCAGAAGTTTTCACGTGGAAGGTTGCTGTGCAGATGAACCTAAGTTTACTGCCAAGATTGACTGCGGAGAAAGTAGTAAACAGTGCAGTGTACAACACATGTGGGATTATACAGCTCCTCTCCTTTTCCTCAGCGCTTGCACATGATTTCCCCACAAGTTGTCCCTTGAGATCCACCCACTCCCGCCTTCTTTTTGGCCCAGGCTCATTGGGAAGACCTTAGGAGAACTGCCTTTGTGCGTATTTCAGAAGTAACTAGTTGGAGCGAGAAGTCGACCTGCGCCTTCAACGTCACCTGGCTGTCAGCCCTGCCTTGCCCTTGGACACTTGTTCATGCTGTGGCAGAGAAATTGTGCTTGTTGGTGGGAAATACGCCATTGCTGTGGGGAGGTGAGCTCAGCGGGGAGAGGAAGGACCTTCAGGCTTAACCAAAGTCAAACAGCGGGTCAGTGTGCTGGTTTTGGCTGGGATAGTTAATTTTCCACAGGGGCTGCCTTTTCTATGGACTACAAAGGGTGGGGAGGTCTTTATTGCTCGTTAAATTCAGTTCTAATCCAGGACACCTCTGCACAACTGTGAGACAGATTGCTTCCTACGGGACACCCAACAATTGCCAGCCTTTTGTCTGGGAAAAATTAAACTTGTGTGTGTGTTTGTGTGTGTGTGTGTGTGTGTGCGCGCAGCCGCAGTTCTGATTAATCAAATATACTTTCTGATTAAGGTCCAGATTTGATGTTCTGCCCCATGCTACAGGAGCAGAGTGGAACGGGAGAACTGAAGGCGCCCTGGCCGGTCCCACAGCTCCAGCGCTGCCTGCTGTGAGTGCAGCAAGCCGCCTGCCTGCTCCGGGGCAGTGGCTGCTGGAAACGTGGGGCAGGCATCAGGCAGCAGCCAGCGCTTCGAGGCACTCCGAGCTGTGCGGCCCAAAGGACAGGGTGACGGTGACATGAACCCTTGAGCCGTCCCCCTTAAAGCAGGTTTTGGCTTAGGGCAGCGCACAGGAAAGTATTTTTCTTCTCCCATCTCAGGATATAAACAACACGTGGAAGTCTCATGTTTGCAAAAGGCCAGGGAAAGCAGAGTGACTCCTGGAGCTCCACAACGCCCAGGAGTCGTGGAGGAGCTGCCTCCTGGAGCATCAGCGGTACAAATCCCCTTTTCCCCTTTACAGATGTAGCCTCACGGTCTGTGCTCACGCTGTAAATCAGTGTATAAATGAATAAATGAGAAGGACAGCATTAAGAAACACGGGAACTCTCATGTTAGCGTGGTGTCGCACGTATCATCCAGATGGAAGGTATCTGTCCAGACAAATCTGGGAATTATGCAAGTTCAGAATTCCTGAATAACTGTTCCCTTCCAACATCGTTAAACGGTTTGAAATACGCACTGAGAAGACACACAAAAACAGGGGGAAAAACCCTGTCAACACTGAAAACGAGGAAACCTCAACTTTGGCAATAAGTTGGATAGCAGAAACTAGAAATGGGGGAATACAGGGTGACGTCGCTGGTGTGTGCACAGTGGACCATTAGCTGCCTGGCCAAGCCAGGCGTGGTCCTTGATACTTGTTCCTGGTCTCAGCAAAGGTGGAGAAGGCTCCCTTATTTTCCAACACGACTAACTGCTGGCTGATCCCCTGCATGGGGCAGAGAGCTGTTTGTTTCTGCTTTTTCAGAGCTGTTTGTTTCCATTGTGCTCAGATGAGCAGAAGGAATGAAAACAAAGAAGGAAAGATGGGCAGTCCTGGTGCAAACCCTCACGGAATAAAAATAAACGCGTCTTGGCCCAGGAGCGGCTGCTGGCTCCGAGCAGTGCCGAGGGATAACTCGGGCTGGGATTTCAGCACAACTCTAGAGTTGTAGTGACCCTTTTTGGTCTTACTGGGAAACAACGGCCCAGCGAGAGGACGTGGAGGAATGAAGTAGACAAGACCTCTCCCTGAAGAACAGTGCATCCCATGAAAAGGACAACACATTTCTGGGTAGTGTATGAAGAAAAAAAATAGTAAAAAAAACCCCATTGGCAGGTAGGAAATGGGTCCTGATCCTCCACCTCCCACCTGGCAACAGTTTTCCCATTGACTCCAGGGGCAATGGGTCACACCTCTTGTAGGGTGCATCCAACCATGATTTGGGTTATACTGGTCGAAAAGTGACTGGTACGTATCTATGTAGCCTGACCTCTCCGGGGCTGGGGAGGGGAAAGAGAACATTATGCTGTAAGGTCAAGTTTGTCTTGCTAGGCCTAGGAGAGAAAGAGAAAGGAACGAGTGGGAGGATAAATGGCAAAACAACTGCTTACACCACTGTTTGGAGGAAATTATGTAAATATTTATGCCAAGACAGCTTTGCAGGGCCAGCGCTGGGCAGCAGGACTCCCCCTGACAGAACGCACCGGCCGCTGTTGGATCAACAGCCTGCGAAGCAGATGTGCCCATTTCCTGTGGTTGATGATGATGGGTCCTAATTGCACCAGAGCTGTGGCAATGTCCTTTCTCATGTATGACTCTTAATTTTGTTTCATGAAGTCGTCTGTGCAACGTTCTTCCGGCACGCAATCATGGTCAGTGACAGTCACGAAGAGCTTAACAGAGCAGCAGGCAGCGCCCGAAACCTGCGAGCCGTCCTTGTGCCGAGGGGTTTGGGCACCGCCGAGCAGCCTGGGGACCACTCACGGCTCCCAGCTGCCATCGGCATCACGGTCATCGTAGGGTGTGAAATTCATTCCCCTACGAGGCGTGTACGCTGCCCAAGTCCTGGGCATCTCCAGACCTGCAGCCAGGGACACGGCACGCTCTCAGCCAGGTACCTACAGCTCCATGATGGACACGGAGCGTTGAAACACCCCACTCTGACCAAAGAGAACTCGTTCACAGACCTGCCAAACGCCCACTGGGATTTGGGGCTGTTCCTCAGCTTTCTTTCCCTGCTGTAGGTCACTGTGCCTGCTGACGGGGGCATCTCCTGCGGGGAAAATCCAGAAGCGAAGCAAAACCAACACTTAGAGTGGCTGTTAATTTGGGAGGGGGGGGGGGCGGAGGGGTGGATTTTCCACTGTGTTTTTTCACCAGGGGAGATTTCCTTGGTGGCATTGTCACTGGTGGTTTTCTCAACAATTTTTCATGGTTCCCCCGTCTTTCTTGGCAGGCGGGCTCATTCCTTTCTGTGATTTTTTGCCAGTCTATTTGGATTTTTTTTTTCTTTCTTCTTTTTTTCCTCTGTTTTTTCCATTTGGGGGGTTCCCCAGTTTTGGAGTTTGCCAATGGAGTGTTTATTTACCTTATTTATTTAGGTAGGAGCTTTTATAAATTTAGGAGAGGCTTTTAGGGTGGTTTGGGTTTTTTTTTAAATCGGGTTTTTTCTTGCCTGAACACTATAGGGAATTACCTTGGGTGTTTGCCTTTTTTTTTTCCCCACTTTCACTTCCCTTCCTGCCCCCAGCAGATCTCTGTGGGATTTGGACATTTGTCTTTTCACACCAGTTCTGCTTTCGGTAGGTGGGGCTCACTGCTCTGGGCTGCTCCTGGGCCCTGCTGCAGCCGAGAGCAGCTGTTGGGTATTCCCTGATTGTGGTCCTGTGGTATAAAGGCTGAGCCCAGAGAGCCCTTTTTTGTTGGCTGGGTGTTGCCTGGTGGTGTGATGCTGCTGCTGAGAGGGAGTCATGCTCCCAGAGCACAGCACAGGGAGAATTGGGAGGTTTCCAGAGCAGGGAGAGTTGGAAACGCTGCTTCCAGAAGATCAGGGCTGTGCAGTGGGGCTGCATGGAGGCTTGGTGGCTGGCTGGTTGGTACCTGGCTGTCCCTGCTCTTGGTGGGGTCCTGGCTGCCCCAAGGAAGATCCAGGGCTGGCTGTGGTCTGGCTTGTGGGAGCCCTGTGGAGGAAAGGGCTGGAGAAGATGGGGATGGGGCTGCTTAGCACCAGGAGGGGCAGAGAAGGAGATGCCAGACCATTTGTGGTGACCTGCCTGCAGGTAAGAGCCAGGTGAGGTGGTAGGAGGGATAGCTGGAGGGGGAGCTGGGTGGTCGGCAGCTGGGGAAGGGCTCCTTCTCTGCTTTCTGGTCTTAATGTCCACTAACCTGGGAGGGAGGGAGCACTGCAGAGTGAGGCTTTGGGTGCTGAGCATGCAGACCAGGGTCATGTCTGCTGGGGAGTCCTCAGGAGGAGTAAACCAGCTTGGATGGATCCTCACTTCAAAGCTTGTAAGAGGTTCCTTGTGGCATGGGAAGCATGGGAGGAGCAGAGCCTCCCCATGACCCTTGCTGGTCCAGGGTGCTGTGTGGGCAGCAGAGAGGTGGAGAGAGTGCTGCAGTGGATGAATGTGGTTCTTCCACGAGAGGGCCAGGTAGGAAGGAGGGTGGGATTGCCTCCACATGCAGGAGAGATCGTGATGTGTGGGACTGGGTGACAGGCTGGCTGCATGCCTGAGGTGGGGACAGGAGAGCAGCACCATGCTGGTCGGTGGCAGCAGGATACAGGGAAACCTTGTTACCACTAAGCCAGCTGAGTGCTGGGGCAGGGCAACCCAGAGAGGTGCAATCTGCACCCCTGAAGAATTTTAAGCCCTGACTAGTCCAAGGTCTGGACTTGGTTTTTACCATGCTTTGAGGAGGAGGTTGGATTGTCTTAGGTACTTTCCAACCTCGTTATGTGCTTTGGACATGCAGATCTTACACTTGGTTGCAGCACTGTCTTCTGCAGCCTTGTGTAATTTCAGTTTACTGGCAACTTTTCAGCAAAACCACAAACTTTGGTCAAACCTTCTAGAGTATGTGCTTGGTGAAAAGCCAAATTCACCAAGCAGCCTGGGAGTTCTACCACAGTCAGTCCTCATGTTCTGCCTGCTGTTAGACTGCTGGGCAGGAGCAGTGCTTGTGTGGGTGTTTATGCTAGCTGAGTCACAGCTGTGCCAGCTTATTTGCCAGCCAAGCCATGCTGGTAACTCCAGAGTGATGTCTGTTGTACTTGCCCTAGTCTCGTGAGCAGTTGCCCCAGCTGCCTGGGTGATAAGTGCGGGGGGGCTGCGCACTAGTGGGATTGTATTGGCCTTCAGAGAGGAGTGAGATGGCTGTGATGTATCTGAACTGCATGATACTTAAATTTGCCTGACTCTGGATTACCTTTTCCTCAATGTCTCCACACCTAAAAAGAAGTTAAACTGGTGCCATATAGCGAGCAGTGCTCGTGTCCTATCTCCTGTAATCCAAGAGGTTATCCTTTATTTCTTTGTGTGTTTGGGCAGTTATGGTGGATAGAGGTGGGGTGGTGGTGTCTGGGGCTGCAGTTTTCGTGTCAGGCAGTGGGGCTGGCAGAGCAGCCAATATGGGACAGGAGGGGCAGTGTCTCCTTACCCAGAGATGAGCAGGTGAAGCAGCTTTGTAAGGGCCTTGTGTCTTTGGTGCCTTTGGAATCATAGCTCTGCTCAGCAAGGTTAGTGCTGAATGTACCTCTGTGGGTGCAGAAGGTGGCATGCTCAGCCATGGTTTGGGGAACATTGCTGGTTGCCATGCAGCAATAGTCCCAGGGCAAGAGCCCGGGTGCTGAACTGTCACCCTGATGTGGCAGTCCTTCAGTATTCTATTAGTGTGGAATTCTTTTTCTCTGTGGGCTGAAAAGAAGCATCATTAAGTCAAGTTTTGTTCAGCAAAGCTAAATGAGAAGCAAAATAGCTCATGGTACCGAGGCTGGCGCTCTCAGTGTGCCTCTCCACTGTTTTTGGAAAAGGAAAGCTGACCTTGTGGTTCTGGCCTTAACTCTGGCTCTTGACCTTCTGGCTTAAAAGCTGATTGCAGAGGGAGATTGGATACTGTGAAACCCACGTGTATGATGTCAGCAGCTACCCTACAGCTTGATTTTCAGCTCTCCCTCTGTGATGGTGACTTGCTTTCTGCTGTTCCTTTGCCTGGGTACGTTTAGACAGCTGTGCCCAGTGAGGCCTGATCTCTCTAGGCTGTGCTGTAGCACTGGTAGTAGCATGCCCCTGACTTGTAGGGGATGGACACCTTTGGTATTGTACTGATATTTCCTTGGTGATACCTTGCACACGGTTCCTGTGGGGATTTTTCTTCTGCTGAATGCCTGCTGTGACAGCTCTGCAGCATCTTAGCACAAGCATCTCTCCTCATCCAGATTCTGGCAGGCACCTGCCCAGCTCCTGCTCTGACAGCAGAAGCAGCAGGCTGGCTTGCAGGCAGCCAGCACAAGAGGAGGCTGGTGCTCACTGTGTCTCTCTGTGTTTGCCCTGGCTACTCTGAGAAGTGCTCCGCAGTTCCTGCATGGAAGCAACTTGTTCTCTTCACTACAAGCCCACAATAGCAAAAGATACCTGTAGTGGAGCTGGGTCCGAGTGGGAGGTGCTTCAGTCCCTGCCAAGGCTGTGCAAGTAAGATCTGGTGTAATTCCCTGGCTAAGTCATTTCCTGAGCCAGTGAGTGAGGGTGTGTTCACCAGAGCAGCTCATGGACACCTCACCTATGCCCAGCAAATAGACCTTGCAGCACAGACCAGCTGTGGCACATATGCCCCTGAGCACTCCCCTCCCGGTTGTGTCCCATCTCCCACTGCCCAGTCATATTTGCTTGTTTTCCTGTTTGCTCATCAAGGCTTTCCTGCTCCTGACTGCACCAGAACCATTGGTACCAGCTGCACTTCAAGGAGTGAGTCAGAGTCGTCATGGACTTGGGCAGGTACTTGATGCACACAGAGCCCAAGAGAAGGGAGATGCTCTCTGCTGGGGCCAGAGCAGGCAAACGCTCTTGCTGAGCAGGGTTTACCTGGGACCAGTCTACTGTTCTGCAGTTAAGTTGTCCCCTTGCTTTTTCCCCTTGTGCCCGTAGAAATACAGTTTGCCTGGGAAGTCATCGCCAGGCAGGGGGTGCCAGCAGTGCTCCTCCCTTCCAGGAACGCACTGCAGTCTCTGCACACGTTTTCAACACCTTGTTATCTGCCCAGCACTTGACAAGGCCAAAGCCGTGTTCGAAGACAGTCAGTTCTCCAGGCTTCAGCTAGGAGAGGTGAATCGGGTGCACCCTTGTGTGTGTGTGGAGGGGGCTGAAGTGTGGCTTAAGGCATCATCATCTTGAACTTGTCCTAGACAGTGACATCCACAGTGAGTCAGTCTTTCTAGTGATGGAGAAGATGGAGAGACAGTTCACCTGGATGGGTTGACTTGCTTCTGCAGATGACAGTGCCAGGCTGCAGCCTGTGCTCAGACACCAGCAGAAACAGGGTCTGTGTTCAGTGGGACGGCTGCCACTGTAGAAGTCACACAGCTTGTCACTGCCACTGACAGCCACGCACTCAGACTTTGTGTCTTGCTGCAGCACTCCTGTCTGCAAAGCTGCTCTGCTGCAGTGCCCCAGGAGGGGCACAGTGGTGTCAGTAGGTATTTCTGTGTTTACTGAGCACAGCACGGCTCATCCCTGTAGATTCCAAGATGCTTTACGGACATGAAGAGAAAGGCTGGTCACAGACCGGAGGTGCAAGGAAAGCATAGCTACTCTGAGCTTGATGCATGGCGACTGCTTATCAGC
Source organism: Bucorvus abyssinicus (assembly GCA_009769605.1). Lineage (NCBI taxonomy): Eukaryota > Metazoa > Chordata > Aves > Bucerotiformes > Bucorvidae > Bucorvus > Bucorvus abyssinicus. The sequence goes on along the minus strand of CM020046.1, from coordinate 270,147 downwards.
TCTGCATGTCCTTACCTGCAGGAAGTAAGGACTAACCCCATAAATCATGTCCTACATATCAATCCCTACTCTCATGAGCTGCGTCCTGGGAACCCGGGTGAACAGCAGTGACAGACACAGCTGAGTCACCAGCAGGGAGTCACCGCCTGGCCCCCCGCCTCACAGAACAATGTTTGTACATCCCATCAAAACAGTCAGCCTTCTCCTGTCCCCGCAGTGCTGAGGCAGGACTGGCTGAGCACACCGTGCCCCCTCTTCCAGACAGGGCAGGTGACAGAGATGAGATGTGACTCTGGATGGGCGTGTTAGGAACAGGCTTTAGTGAGGAAGCTGAGCGGGGCTGCTGCCGTACTGCAGGTTGTCTCACAACTGAACAGGAGAGTGGATCTGAGAGATCAAGAGAAAGCCCCCATCGCATGTGAAGACTTCCAGTGTGTGAAACGCAAGCTTGAGTCCCTCTGTCTCTTGTTCTTAAAGTCTCTGTGTTCCCTTGAATAGGATGTTTAAAAAACCCTGTTTCTCACCTTTTGTGCTGTGGGAATTGAGAGCATTCAGCATCTTGTAGGAAGTGTTCCACCTCTCCTGGGATGAAACACTTAGTTACTGAATGTAGCTCATCAATGCAGTGTGCCCTGGTACAATTAAGATACTCATTAGAGATTATTATCATAGTGACAGATGTTGGTGAGAAGTAGGAACAAACAAAAAGAAAAAGAACTATTTGTCACAAAAATGTTAGTTACAAAAAAAATCTGGGAACAAAGTTTTCTGGAATGGCTAAGGATTTTGATTATGATTTGGAAGTTTCTGTCTAGGTATCTTAGTGTATAAATCTCCTGGAAAATAAGACTGAAACATTAAAATTTTGAGAAGACTTTTCAATAAATTACTCTCGCTTGTAACAGGCATAATGTCAAATCATGTCTAAAACATCTTGAAATTGGGTGTGCTTTTCTCTTCAGTTACTCCAGACATAGAAACTGTGTGTTGGATGCAGTGAGGATGGGACCTTTGCTGCAAGGTGGGAGAGCTGTGCCTGCTCAAGGCACAGGCTGGAGCAGCTGGATTGTGCCCTCAGGTGGAGCACAGGCTGGTGGCACGTGTTCCTGACAGCAGAACTAACTGCTGCCCAAAGGTTGTTACTTGGCCAGTTCCTGCAGTAAGCATGAGATCATTACAAGACAGCTTTGGAGAGGTATGCTCTTCCTCTGTGTTACTCACTTCCTTTTGTTTGCCTCATCAAGATTGAGACAGGTTTTGCAGTGAAGGATTTGCCCTTTGGTCAGTTACTGCACCGCTCCCTCAAGCAGCAGGTGATGACTGTGTCTGGGAGGGAGGTATTTCGAGGTGGATTATGTCACACACCCTACGAGGGAGAAAGAAGAGCAGCAGCACCGGGGTGTGAACGGCTTGATGGAAGTCTCAGACCCTGTGAGAAGCCCTTCAGTCCTCTGTGATGCCACGCGCAGTGGTGGTTGTGACTGAGCAGAGGGAACGTATCAGCTTTTCACCCAGAATCTAACTCTCCTGCCAGCTCACCTCTGCCAATTTCTCTGAAATGGTCACCGAAGTGACCTGGTTTTGCTCAGGCTGTTTGAGCATCCTCCAGAGGCTGCTCCCACTATGTCCTTGTGCTCTCGGAAGTGCAGCATCCCACTTCCTAGGCAGCTCTGCCAGCTGCTGCTGCCTGGGGTGTGAGTGGCCTCCAGGGAGAGCCCAACTGATCCTACCTGCGGAGAGGGGCTCGATTTGAAAGCCAAGACAGCAGTCTGGTGTGTGAGCAGCTGCCCAGTGACAGAGCAGCCACCTTAGGAAGGCTTTCTGGGTGACAGAGCTGGAGTGCTTTGGCTGTCGGGGGGTGTGAGCCCTGCTCTTCACGGTGCTCAGGTGCTCCCTGTGCCTGGCACTTGTGGGGTGCAGGTATGGTCAAGTGACCTGGGGCTGTTGGCCAGTGAAGCTGCAGGGTTTCAGTAACAACAGAGGAGGCAGGTTAACTAAACTGTTATTAGACTGTCCGGGCATAGAGCTCCCTGGGATGTGAAGTCACCTGATGAAAACATTGCCCAATGACAAAAATTTCCTAGCAGAAAATGAGCTTTCTGTTGCTGCAGTGCTGTTCTTCTGAGGTTTTCCGTCTGCTTTACAAACAATATCTGACTGAGCCTAGCAATGCTTCTATGCAAACAGCATCTCTGGTGACAGTTTCCAGCTGTCTAGCAGAAGAGAGCACCCAGGTGCCATGGTGAACCAGGGAGTGAATGTTAACCATTCCAGTCTTCCGGGAGGAGGGATGCCGGTGCAAGACAGAAAGGGACCACCTAGGTGGACTGCTTCACAGCTGAGCGTCCCTAAGTAGGCACTCAAGATGTGGGCAGGGGGTGTGATCTGAGCTGGTATAATACCAGAGAAAAAATCCAAAGAGTTCTGTTACCTCCATCTTTGGACATGTGGGTCGGCAGTTCTGGCCAGTTGCTCCCAATGATCTTTAAGCTTCTCTGTTTTGAAAAGTAAGCACAGCCTCATAAACAGGGTGGGTCACCCGGCCCCGCCTCGGGTGGCCGGTCCCAGGTCTGGAGCCTCATGCCTGACCCTCGGAGGCCCTGTCCTGCCCTTCTGGGAGGACAGGAGGGATTGCAGCCTGCCATGGGGCACTGAATGCAGCCGGAGCCTCGAGCTGATCGGTGGCACAGATGATCTCCATAAACTGTGATGACATTAATCTAATGTATGCATTCTCCTACAAATGTGAATACCAACAAATACAAATTCTATGCAAATAAGGCGTTTGCGCAGCATGTGCAAATGGTTGAACATCTGAGGACTCAAATATTATATCAGAAGTTTTTCGCAGACATGCCTGTTCCAAAATTTGCTGTTACAGAGCCCTTCTGTGTGCCGGTGGGAGCTCTCAGGTAAGGGAGAGAGATGTGCCAGCTGCTCCTCTTCAGCTAAAAGCAGCACCTGAAGCAGGAACCACCTCCTTCTTGCTGCATTTCTCCTCCTTCCCCAGTCTGCAGGTCCTGCAGATGCCTGACTGCTCGCCAGGATTTGCACCAGCCCCTGTGGCACACCTCGGTGGGGAGAAAGGTGGATGTTAAGCATTCCTCAGAGAAGGAAGCGGTACCCTCTGCCAGCTGGCAAAGACCAAGTGCTGGCACTCTCTGCAGAAGAGAAATTACTCATTCATTCTGCAGGAGCACATATCGGGAATCCCTCTCCCAGTCCTTGCGGGCTCTCCCAGCCATGCTCGCTGCAGCCCAGGTGCCCAAAGGGCTTTGGGGGCTTAAGAGCCCCAAACCTTCCAGGACACTTGTTCTGGCAGTGCCTCGCTAAGGTAAGAAAGCTTTGCCTCTCTTTACAGATGGGAGAAGGAAGCAGAGGACAGCTGAGTGGTTTGCCTGAGAGAGCAGGAAGGAAAGGAGGGAGTGAATTTAGTTCCCCTGTGCTCCTGTCCAGCACCATGAGGAACTGGGTCTGCAACAGGAAAAGAAAAGGTGGAAACAAGTGTGAAGAGTGCAAGAACCTCAAGTGTAATAACAGGATATAGGACACAGGGTTTGGTTTTTTTTTTCTTAGCTGACAGTGAAAGCTCAAGGGTCTAATAGTTTTGAAATTGGGCTGGATCTTGTAAAACAAAAGTGTGCTGGGTACAGTGGGGTTCATAGGAACCTCCTGGGAATAACAGGAGGGAAAATAACCTGGTGGTTACTATCCAGGCAGCCAGAGGCAATGCTGCAGATGGAGGGACCAGGAGGGCAGAGATGAGGACCTCCGTGAAAATGGTTGGTGGAAGAGACGCAAGGATGTGTGTTGTATAAATACACTGCTCTTCAGATTGCCCTTCCCTTTTTAAGCCACTCTTGCTGTGCAATCCAGGATGGTGATTTAGAAGGGAGCAAGTCTGCTGAGGGGGCTATGTCCCACATAAGGACTCTCTTCCTTTAAAAACAGGGCAGCCTTTGTGGTGGTGATAGGAAGACAGCAGATGCAAGCTCTGAATTACCTCCTGTCTTGGCATGGGCTGTGGGGTGCTCCCCTGGCTCAGGAAACTGGCTGCCTGTGGAGGAACGGGGAGTACCTGCCATGTTCTTTACTAGTGTTGGTTTGGTTTTCTCTGCTGATGTGAGCTCACAGATGGGAAAAAGCAAATGACACAGATGTGCCAGGTACTATATGAGACACCTTCCAGTTTTCCCCTCGCTCTCCCCTCCACGCCCTCAACTGTTCAGACATTTTTTCAAGTGAGGAAGTGTTCTGCTAACTTTTGTGCTTAAAGAAAAAAAATAGTCTGTCTGATGCACAGCAGCAAGCTCTGTGGGACACGATCACAGTTACTCTTAACATAAGCAAGCAACTCTTACACATGTAGCCCCCCCCCCCCAGTAAAAAATAAACCTTCTGCCAGTGGGTTAAGAGTTAGGGCCAGCAACCCATGCTGTGTTGATCAATCTTCATTTGTAGCCCATTAAATCAGGGTCCTGCTCACTCAAGAGGGATTCACAAGAGGCAATGCAGGGCTGACCCCTGCTCTGCTGTAAATGTTGGTGCACATGAAGAAGTTCCATTAAGGCAGTCTTTTTTTTTTTGGCTTCCTTCCCTGTGTGCAGTTTGTCTTGCCGTGTGGCTGCGTGGTTAGTGCAGTGTCGTTAGTGCAGTGTCTGACCCACCGGCGGCATGTGCAAGCGGCGTGGCTGTTCATGCCGCTTCCTTCCACGGGGCAGGTTGGCACGACCGCAGCACGTGGCAGCCCTTTCGCTCGTGCAGGGCTCGCTGTAGCTTTGGCTTTTTGACTGTGGTGGGATGCTGCTTTTTTTTCCTCTCCTCATAGACTTCTAATCTTTCAAAATATTCTGTGATTGCTGCATCATTGATTTTTGCTGCATCGTTGGTTTTGTTGCAGTAAGGGGAAAATGTGGTTTTTTTCTGACAGCCAGAATGTATGTTGGTTTGATCTTGTTTTTTTGGCTGCTTAAGAGCTTTTTGCCACTGCTTGCTTTCTCATTGTCTCTTTTTCTAATCCAAGCACTTATGCTCAAAGCCATAATTTCTTATGGCAACTTTTTATCATCTCGTAGATAGCACAGAATAGAAAAAACCAGTTCTGGCTTAAGGATCTGTGAAAGCAGGAAAACAGAAAGGCTGATTTAAGGTTTTCTTCTGTGATAGAACAGGAAAAAGTGAGTGTTTAGAGGTGAAAGACGTGGCTACACACAGAGCTCCAGCTTAAGCTTTATAGCAGAGTATTTTTTTGAACTTCAGGGGAGGAAATCCAGATCCTGGTTGACACTGCAGGAGGAGAAACCCGCTGAAAAGGCACTGCTCAGGCACCCAGACAGGTGGCAGTTCTGGATAATGTGGTGGGGACTCGAGAGGAGATTTTGGGCAGTGAGCGGGTCTCATGTGTGTAGGAAGGAAGTTCAGCAGAGACTGCGGTGAGCTGAGACCCCGGTGAGGGAGGTTGTGCCTGCTGGAATGGGGTGCTGTAGCTCCAGACTGGCAAGGAAAGGAAAAACAGTCCTTGATCTCCCGGGAGCAGGGGGTCCATGTGTCTCAGATAACGTTGTCATGTCTGGAAATGGAGCAAATTGTTCAAGGATTTGCAGAGTGACAGTGTTCTGCTGAAAAGGTGTGCAGGGTAGTCATGGTTTTGTTGTTTGCTTTTCACAACGTAAATAACAACAGCAATAACTAACAAGACAAGTGTTTCTCAGAGGCATTGCTTTTTGGTTTTCTTTCCCCTTTTCTAGTTCCCCAGGCAGCTCCAGGTTTGCTGGTATTGCCCAGAGTGGCAGGGGTGCTGAGCACTGGCTCTGACCGAGATTTCCAACATCCCTGCTTTAGCCAAGGCAGGAGTCAGCCACAGAACAACTTGCTGACACCTTTGATCACTCCCATAATTTCAGTCTCTGTGTACACTGATAAACCGAAAGACAGAGGCAGTCGTGGCGACAGGGAATTTTAAAATGTTTGTTGTGAATGGTGAAGCTGAATGTTAAATAGCAACATTTGGAAATGCTTCATCACAGCGAAGTCTCAGGCGAAGATGCCAGGCTCTCGACAGATGAGGAGCACCCTGAAGTGGTGCTGCCGGCAATGGTTATGGGAATCAGGTGTTGATTCCTGCTCACCAGCCCGCGCTGGCTGGCTCTGGAAGGAGTCCTCCCGCCTTCACCCGTGGGCTCTGCAGCTCCTTGACCCCTGCACGAATGCTCTACGTGACTCTCAGCAAGTTATGCTCGCCCAAATGAGAGAGTCGGTGCGGCTCTGCGCTGCCCTAAGCCGCGGCTCTGCGCTGCCCTAAGCCTGAGCTCTGGCTGCTGCACAAGAGATGCCAGGGCTGGTGCTGCCAGCCCCGCTGGGGAGAAACCCACAGCCGTGGAGCATCTCCTTTGTCCCACGGAGCCCCAGCTCCCCAGCACAGATCCCAGCCCAGGTCAGAGTTTGGCAGCTGCCATCTACCTTTGGCCATGTGTCTGGAATCATCTGTTTCCATCACAGCTATTGTTTCCTAGAGCGTTTTCCCAAAGGATTTGTCAGCCTACTCACTTCGCTTTAGCCCGTGAGCGGGGCCAACCAACTGGCTTTCCCGGGGAGGTTACTCCTGGCTGAGCAGACTTCACTCGGCACAAGTGGTCGTGTTAAACCCGGTTTCCTTTCCTGCTTTCATTCCACGGGTTATAGCAGACGTTCTTGGACAGCTGACATCGTGTCTGTCTTTGTTCTGATACAAGACCCTTGCACAGACACACAATCTCCCCTGAAAGTGCAACCTTGAATACAGATAAAATGCCTTCTCTAAATGGCAATTTAAATTGATTTTGATAGGAAGAGTGGAGGAATCATACAGAGAAGAAAAAAGATCTTTTTTAAAAGGAGAACTGGAGCAAAAATATAGTTGAGTAGCATACTAGTTACAGAATGAACAGCATATTGTATGTGCTGTGTTAGAGGTATGTTATGAATAACAAAAGCACTGGAGCATTTACATATTTGTTTTCAGAAATCCTGGCAGTTGGATTTCACCATTCTGTGCCTCTTTGCCAGAATCACTAAACAGTGGTACATATGGCTTCTGAAGTACCATATGCCATGGAAAACGTTAGCTGATGCCTATACTGATGCGACACACTATAGTCTTTATTTAGATTTTTTTTGCAGTTTTGAACAAAGAATATTAGATCATGCAAAACATTGTGCAAGCAGTATGTAGTAGTACGTACAGTAAAACATAATACACTGCACCCAAAGAAAAGCAAACTAAAAAAAGGGGAAGGAACGGTGGTGTTGAGAAGTAGAACGTGCCAAGAAATGTATCAAACGGCGCGACATGGTTTTGTAGGGCTGAGGCAGGAGATTTTCCAGTGCTTAAAGCAGAGAGTTAAGAGAGAGATCTGAGGACATACAGATTTTGAATCAAGTCCCTATTCCAAATAGCATTAGGCTTAAATTTAAGTACCTGCTTAAAATCCTTCGAGAGCGAAGGAAACACGTGCATGAGTGCTCTTCCGCACAGAGCCCTCCATGTAGGAGCAGCACTAACTCTGCTCTCTCCCACCTAGTTAACTGAAAATAGTGGCAATGAACACGGCTTCCATGAGTCATGTGAGAAACACCTTGGAAATGAAAATAAATTTGGTTTCCAAAGCAGTGACCACCATCTCCAATCCGGAATTAAAAAATAATATTGGGCTTTTGTTTTGACAAGATGTTTTTAAAATATGCTTTTTCCCCTCCCTCTTGACAGCCCTGATGATGACTGCGTTCACATCGCTGGCGTCTGTCGGAAGGCCGGACTCTGCGGGGAGCCTGGTGCTGGAGCTGCAGAGCACCTGGAGCAGCCGAAGGGGAACATGGCCCTGTGGGGACCTGGGCAGGGTGTACCACCACCCCAACGCTCCTCCAGAGCACTCTCCCCTTACCCTCTTTTCTGATTCCTCTCCATGGAGAACACTTCCCCAAGAATACATAAGAGGCTCAGCTGTAAGCACTGCAGCAGATCACAGGGATTACTCACATATTTAAGCAGAGTTGTAATGTTTGGAGGTGAGGGGAGAAGCATCACATCACCACATCTAGGTTTGTTTCCTGCACTTAAAGCAAACAGGTTCCAGTGCCTGAATATGCTATGTTACAGGATTCGCCCAGCCCATGCCAAAGGATGTTGCTGTGGTACGGCAAGTGTTAAACCACAAAAAGTATGAGACTGGGGAAATATCTCATAATTTGCAGAATCTTAGTTGGTTGAGGCCAAAAAACCTAGTCAAAACAGAGACAAACCCATTGCAGAAACAGAAGGTGGATAAGGCTCAACCCCAAATACTGCTGGAGCAGAGCGACTTCCCCAGGAGGTGGGAGCAGGAGGCTGAAAGGACAAGGGCTTATGACAGCCTGCACCACAGATGGCAGGGCAGGGGAACTGGGGGAGCCCCCACCACCGGCTATGGGAAGAGTTGTCGGATAAGCCTGGGGCCAAGCACACGCAATGTCAGAGATGGGCACCACTGCGGCGCAGCATGGTGGTGGAGCCTGGGCGCTGGGGCGATGTTGGGGACCTGCAGAAAGGTGTGTGTGGAGATTTAATAGCACCGCAGAGAGGGCAACATGAGGGGAAAGCCCATAGTTCCTTGGCTGGCTGGCAGAAGTAGAAAAGGCACTGCGAGCTACCAGTGGTCTTTCACACTGTGAGCAGAAGTAGTGGAAGATTTAAGATCTCGACAGCTGAGGCTGTCTCAGAAATTTATCTGTGAGGCAAGGACTCTGCTCTTGTGTGTAGGTAGCGTTTTACACATTTTATGAACCACTGCTTAAATGAATGGGCGTAAACAGAAATAGAAGTGGGAGTGGAAGGAAGGAAGGCAGAGGGATGAGGGAAGCTTTCATTGAGCACCTATTTGAGGTTGCTTCCTGGGTTCGCTGAAAACCAAATACTGGCTCAAATTCAAAGCTCATTAGGTGGTCATAACTTCATGAAAGTAATAAGAGGGGAAGATTAACATCTTCACATCCATCTCATCCCAAGGTGTTCCAATTCCTTTGTAGGAACAAGGACCTTTACAGGGCCTATGAGCAGAGGAAGCCTCTCTTCCTGGAGAGAGGTGGCAGCAGCAGTGCCAAGCAGGTGCTCCCTCCCTCCATCTCTGGCCTCCAGGTCACACCAAGGAGAGCACGGTGAGTGCCCAGCCTGCTCCAGTTATGCAGCTGCCTTTTTTAGGCTGTGAACCAAGATGTCACACCCAGTGCTGAGCGCACTAAGTCATGAGTGGGGAAGTTGTCCAGATAGCCGCGGGTAGACCTCCAGAGAGGAAGGACAACCTGAGTCAGGTTGGCTATTGAGCAGCTCAGTGCTGTTCATCCCTCTACGCGGGCAGGGGGTCGTGCCTGACGTGGCTGGGCAGGACAGTTCTGGGCTTGCTGCACCCAGGCAGAGGAGAAGTAGGTGCTGCCTCCCCTTTCGTGGGTTTAGAATAACTCACAGGAAATCTGCTTCTAAGTTGTTTGGGTTTATTTCCCCTCCCAAAACCCACTAAAACAAGGAAAAAGCCTCAGCACAGCTTGGTTATAACGGTGTCTCAAAGCCCACCCTGGCTGCTTCCCGTTTTGATTTCAAACCCATGCTCGTGGGGACCAAGAGCTGCGTCACTGACACGCTGGTGGGTCTGAGCTGCTTCACATGCTGTCCTGACACCAGTCTCCCTGTGCTGAACGCCGTTGTGTATCTTTTATGGGCACAAGCGGGCAATTTGCTGCATTAGTCTCATTACCTTTCCTCTCAAAAAGTACCCACCGCTGTCTGCCCAGCGCTTTGGAAAGGGCTTAACGCTTTCCCTTCCTAAACCTCGACTTGCCAGTACATCTCCCGTGTGCTGCAATTATTAAATGACACTTCACAACTTCATCTCCTCTTCTGCTACATCTGCTTGCTGCTCCCATGTGCAACCCCGCTCACATCCCAAACATCTAAATGCATTGTTTCCTCTGTTTCTCCTGCCAGCATGGAAAGAAGCCATCCTCGAAGCAGGATTGCCTTGGAGCTGGCAGCAGACGAGTGACTGGCATTGGGCATGACTGCTGAGACTCTGGCAGGCCGTTTAGCAGAGAACCTTGGCTAATGAATGTCATCCACACCTAGCAGATGTGCCACTGGCTGCCATGCCAGGTTTTTGACATAATACAGCTCTGCTGGACATGAAAGTGCTCGGGAAAAGCCACGGCAGAACTTGCGCCCTCAATGCAGCGTTCAATCTCCCTCACAGCTCCGAGAGAGAAACAAAACCCGTGCCATGGAGAGTGATGCTTCGCTGTTGCCCGCGTTTCTAATCGGTGCGTAAATCATATTTGTGCTGGTTTCCCTCACATGACAGGGGACCTTAAAAAAAAAAGACACCCCCCCACCCCCCCCCTTTTTTCCTGTGCTTTCAGCCCCGACTCCAGCTGGTCCCTCCAGCCCCCCGGCTCTGCGTCTCGCCCTCCCCGCTGTGCCCGGGGCCGGGCGCGGCTGCCGGCGGGGATGGTGGTGGTGCCGGGCAGTTCCCCCCCACATTCCCCCCCTCCAGGAGCCGGGTCTGCTGCAGGAAGGTGCCTGGGACGCGAATCTCGCCGCCGGCAAGATCTCCGGCTTCGTCTTTCCTCTCCTGCCCTCCATCGGGGGAAGGCAGCATGTGCCCGGCAGAGCAGCCGCCCCGGCGGGGGAGAGCCGGGGGGCTCCCGGCACACCGGGCCGCCCCGAAACTCCTCCGTGCTCCTCGGGTCACCCCACCACCACCCCCCTTACCCCGCCCCGGCAGCGCCCGGGGGAGCGGGCACCGCGGCGGGTAGGGACGGGGACGCCGCTGCTCCTAATCCCGGGCGTAATCCCGGAAAGCGGCATTAGAGCGGGCGGCCGCTAATCCCGGCGGTGCGGGGGGCCGGGCGCGTCCCGCAAGCCCGAGAGAGGTCCCCAAGCACGGCGAGGTGGCGGCGGGGGTCGCAGCCGAACGCGTTGCTTTTGCGGCACCAGAGCGCTCGGTCATTAACCCCCCAATTAGCCGGCGGTGTGTGCCGGGGAGGAGGCAGGAGAGGGACGGAGGAAGGGGCGGGGGGGGGGGGCCGGGGGTGCTGCCGGGGCTTGCGCGCCCTCTGATCAAACTCGGGATCTGTCTTCGCCCCGGTAACCGTAACCGGCACCGCTGCTTTTTGTCTCTGCAGCCGAGGGAGCGGTGCGGCGGGGGCAGCGGGGAGTTCCCCCCCCAACCCCCTTCCGGGTGTCAGCCCTGACCCCCCGCCCTCGGAGGGCGCTTGCCGCCGGCCGGACCCGCTGTGCGGGGCTGCTGCCCGCAGCTTTCGGGGTGTCCCGTTCGGAGTGGTGGGGTCTGGGGAGGGTGCTCCCTCCCAGCCGGCTGCAAGTCGAGCCCGGCTGGGCTGGGCTGGGCTGGGCTGGGCTGGGCTGGGCTGGGCTGGGCTGGGCTGGGCGGGATGCTTTCGGGGAGGGAAGCGGGGGGGGTCAGTGCCGGGGGTACCGTATCAAAATAAGAAATGCTCCGGTCTCATGAGACCCAGCGCCGATGCACGAGGGTAACACAGATCACTTTGCTGCTCTTCCCGGTTTTTAACTCGGCCTCTTTATCTTTCAATTGAAAACCAATTAAAGGTTTCTATAAATCTGTTAGCATCCCTTTTACGTGGGGCCCTCTATGCCCGCTGTATTGCCCTTTAGATGCCTCTTCCTTTTTTTGTTTTACAATTGTTGTATCAATATAATGCTTCCTTTCTTTCTCTGTCTCTATAGATACAGATATACAAGGCCAACTAAAGGTTTCGACTGCTATTCAGTGCCTCCTCATTTGTCCCGGAGCCGTAACAGTGGTGCCCTTTCTCTTCTGGCTGCTTTTCCCTGCTTCTGGAGCAGCAGTTATGGGAGAAGCAGATGGCTACTGATTGGGTGAGCTTTGTGGCTTTAATACTGAATACTTTATGGAAAAGGACTTTATCATGCTTGGTTGGTCAGAGGAACAACGGGATGAGATTTATGACTAGAGAAAATAAATCTTTTTAAGTTTCAGGCTCCTTCACACACCCCACATCAAGATGCTGTAGCAGAGACGGAGCTGAAATCCTCTGCATCTTTTTTTCCTCCCTCTCTCCCCCCCCCCCCCCGCTCTGTCTGTCTGTCCTTTCATTGCTCTCCCCACCCCCTCTCGCCTGGGTTTAGCAAACCTCTGCAAACTTCAGGGACTGTCGCTTACTGCAGCAGCCGAGGCCTTCACAGCCCCTCAGGCTGCGCGGGGAAGGAAAAGGCCGTTCCCCGATGCAGATCATCTGCCTGATGGGAATATGCTGGGCAGTCAGCGCCTGCCAGGCCTTGTCCACGTGTCACCCCGAGAGCGGCCACCCAGGCTCCCAGTGGGGAGTGTTGAGTGACATCCTTGTAAACCCCGCAGTGCCGAGGCTCTGTGGCCACCCGAGAGATGCCCGGGTTGGGCTGCCCGCTGCTCGCCACAGAGTCCCGATCTCCTGAAAGAGAGGGAGCCCAGCGCTGCCGACCCCCCTGCACCCCGTGCTGGGCAGCCCTGGGCGGGGGCTCTGGGACCATAATCGCTGGGGAGCAGCTCTCTGCACTGTCCCCTGCGTGTCTCCGTGGAGGGTCGGCCCTCGCTGCCTGCCGCCGTGTGTCCAAAACCGAATCTTGGGTTCTGCGTGGTCTCACACTGAAGCTGGAGGATGACCAGGGGCCGTGCAGTGGGGCGGGCTCTGGCCCCAGCGCGGGACGCTAGCATTGGCTCTCGGGGACAGAAAGGCCCAAGGTGATGTGGGAGGCAGAAGCAGATTTCACTCCTCGAGGGGTTTCCCCATTTTGTTTCTCTCTCTTTCCTGTCTCCTATAGCCTGTAACATCCTCTGTCAGGCTGTGAACATTTTAAGGAAGCTCAAGTGAGGTGAAAGCTCCCCAGGTTTTAAACCTTGGTGCTGCTCTCAGGTCAAGTGAGGAAGAGAAACAGGAAGTCGGAGTTGAGAAAAAAAAAAATTTTAGGATAGAAAGTCAGAAGTTATTTGGGGCATTTTAGGAACCATTTAACCAACCACTCTATATTGCATTCGGTGGCCTGTTTTCTGGGCATTTACAAAAAAAATTCTGTACGAATTAATATTTCTAAGTAGTTTCTGCACTTGCTCAGAAAAAAGTGCAGGGGAAGTTTGGGCACCATCAGGGGCTGAAGAAATAGCCAAGGTGCTTATGGCATCTGAGCTGTGAGAAAATGGGAGGGGAAGGGATGGTGAATCCCGCCGTGGCTGCCTGTGGCTCCCAGGGGAGCAGGAGCGTTTGCTCCTCCTCGGGGTGAACCACAACCAGACTGGAGTCTGGCAAAAAGGGCTTTTCAGTTTTGTGGTGTGGCGGTGACTCGACCTGGGAGTCCCAGGTGTCCTCAAGCATCAGTGGGATGTGGCTGAAGGGTTGATGGAAATAGGAAGGGACAGGGACCACGATCCTGAGCTGGAAACAAGGTAGGACAAGCATTGGCGGCGTGCCTTGGCCCTGGCGAGGCCCTGGTGGTGGGCAAATGTCCGGCTGATTGTGGGGCTGAGGAGTCCCAGAGGGATCCTGTGCCTGCTCAGAAGGGTTACTGGTGCGAGAAACACCGCTCCTGGTCTGTGGTGTGGTGGTGATGTGGTACAGGACCTCCGCGGGAAAGGCACCGTCCACGGACCTGGCAGCAGGGAAATCAGGACGGATGGCTTGCCATCCAGCTGAGGCCCTGATTTATTTCCACTACAGAGGCCTTGCTGCCGTGTGTGTCTCCAGGGAAGGGAACCGTTCTGCCTGCGTCTCTTCAGGCACCAGGAAAGCTTGTGGCTCCACGTTTGGTTTTGAGCGGCTTTTCGGTTTCACCTCGCGTGCTCCCCCAGGACCGCAGGCCCACCTCGTCTCTGCCGGCAGCGGGCAGAGGGCAGCAAGGCAGCTTTGGGCATCCCTTCATCCCTCCTCCCTGTGGTCCCCCGGCACTGCCTGAACGATCCTGTCTGGGCTTGTGCACTCCTGGGAACTTGCGTATTTTCTCAGTGATGTTATTTCATGAGTGACTTTATAGTAGAGTCACCTGTGAGCTGACTCTTGGCTCATGTGTTCATGTGTCCTCAGAGGAGTAACCGTACATCTGCAGGCCTGGCGTGTCACAACTTCGAGGCAGTGTTTCCCAAGGGATGCCGGAGTGTTTTTGAGCACGGGTTGTGCCGCCTCACCTGGCCCCTTTCCCCCTTGCCTTCCTGGGTGAAATCCAGGGAGAAAAGAGAAGGCTCCTCCAGCACAGCCGGGAGGGTGCCCTGACATCCTCAGAGAGACAGATCCTCCGTCCTTTGCAGCCATCCCCATGGTAACTCATCACGGGCAGAGAACTGGCACTTCCCTCTGAGAGGTTAAGCCATATTGGTGGCTAAGCATCACACAGCCCCCACCCCCGCCGGCGGCCCCTTGACCCCCCCAGCTGCCCTGTCCCCCCATCGGAGAGCCCCCGGAGCTGGATGGCTGCCATCCTCTCTTGAGACTTGGGCTCGCTGGCCCATTCCGAGCCCAAATCCTGGTCCTGCCCTGGCTGCTGCTGGGACTCCCCTTCTCTGGGAGCCTGTTGTTGGCGGGTGCCTCTGTACCGGGCCGGTACCGTGGGGGGGTGGGGGCAAGCGGCGGGGTGCTGCGGGGCCAAGGCTGTGCTTCTGGGGGGCTGGAAGCCGCGGGGTGGCGGCAGGAGCTCCTCAGTCCGGCTCGCCCTTGGCTCACCGCGGGAGGTTTTCTGGCAGAACAAACGTAGATAACGTTCCCATATGTAAGGGGGTATTTTGTCTGTGGTTCTAGGAGGCGGTGGGCAGCGTTCGCAGGGCCCCGCCGGGCTGGCAGAGACGGATCGGTCCCGGGAGCATCTTCACCGTTTCCTCCCCCAAAAAATCCTGGCGCGGCTCTTCGGTGAGCGCGGCGGAGCAGCCGCCTCCCGAACCCGCGGGCTTGGATGCCGCCCGCTCTGCACGGCGGGTTCCCCGGCGCCGCGGACACCGGCACCGGGCTCTTGCAGGGAGCCGGGGTCGGCTGGGGTTTGCTGCGGGAGCTCCGCGGTCGCGGCACTTGGAAGCATAAACTTAAAAGGAGAGAGTCCGCGTCCATCGGACTGTTGTTCTGCGGGGCTGAGGCGATGCTCTTGCCGGGGATTCACTTTTACGGTGGCATCCGAGGCTGAAGAATTGCTCCGAAATGACGCTACGGTCCTTTTTAGTACCGGGGAATTTCGGTAGCTGAGATAATGTCGAAGCAATTTCGAGATAGTTCATGTACTGTGGTGTCCCTTAAAATTGACGCGAGTAAAAATAACGCTTAGGTTTTCTTTTCCCCCTACTAATGACGGTCATTCGGACAATTTATATCACCTAGCGAGAGCCGCAGCATTAAAAAAAAAAAAAAAAAAAACACACCAAAAAAACGGAGAAAGGAGCAAAAAAAAAAAACGGAAAAGGGGAAAAGAAAACCCTTTGAAGCAGGAATTGAGATCCAAATTTTTACAGACTCCCATATTTTTAATGTTATGACAATCTCTGTTTTAGGAGACGAAGTGCTTTGTCGAATTAATAAGATAAATGTTGAAAGCATATTATATGCAGCCTTTAATCCTAATGCAAGGAAAATCGTAATTATGTAGAGGATAAGTGAATTTGAAAGCCAAACATCAGCCCACTCTCTGATTGCAAACAACGCTCCGTTCGCCTGTGGAAAATGCTTTGTCTCTTCTTTTGTTTAGTTTAGGAGGCTTTAAATTCTATTTTAATTTTTTTTTAATCTGTTTTTTGTCTGAAATGACGGCGATCGCAGAGGAACCGGTAAAGGCTTTTCCGTGCGGTAACAACCTTATTTTGGCACAGGGCATCTGCGGATGCTTTTCCCTAACACACCCGCGTGCCTGTCCGTCAGGGTCCGACCCCAGGGGTGCGGGCCCGGGCGCTGCCTCCGCACCCGGGAAAGGCGCGGTCCGCGGCGGGGTGGGAGCCCGGCGGGCCGCCCCGTCAGCGGGGCTCCCCGCCTCGGTCTCCGCGAGGACACCGGCCCAGGGACGGCTCCAGCGGGAGCCCCGCTCCCGCTGCCCGGCCACACGTCGGGTCTCCGCCGGGCGCCCTCCCCTCCTCGGCCGCCGACAGCCCAGAAGGGCCGGGACTGCGGAGCGCGGCGGGCGCTTAACCCCGCTCCGTGCGAGCATCCCTGCCTGCCTTCGTCCCGGCGGGGAGGCATGTTGTTCGTGGACCGGAGCGCTCCCCCTTGCCCGGCAGGTGAGAGGGCAGAGCGGGGAGTTGGCCGCCGGGATCCCGGCGCCGGGCGGAGCGGCCGTCGGGCTCCCCCATCCCGGCTCCCCGCCACGCACCCCCTGCCAGGCCGGGCCGGAGGCCCCCAAACCCGCACGCTGCCACGGGAAAGGGTCGGGGGGGGGGATGCGCCCCGGCCCGCCCCGGGCCCCCCCCTCCGTCCCCAGCGCAGGTGCCTGGTGGCGGCGGGGCCAGGTGAGGGGCGGGCGGGCAGCGAGCGGGCAGCCCCCGAAGGGGTTAAAGGGAGGGGACGTGGGCTGTCACGCGTCATTGGGCAGATTATGTGCAGCAAACAAAAAGTGTGTGTCTGTGTGCCAGTCACTCACTGCATCGGGTCCATCTGCACCGCTCGCCTCCCCGGCCGCCTCCCCGCTTCGCCCGCCCGCTCCCCGCCGCCGCCCGCGCCCCGGCCCCCCGGCCCGTCGCCTCCCCGGCCATGGAGCGGCTCTGATACAATAGCGCCGGGGGCAGCGGAGGCAGGAGCCCGGCTTTGTGCCACTTGTCGGGGCGAGGATTATATTCCCACTCTCCCTGGTGAGTACCCGCGGAGAAGCCCCGCCATCCCCCGGCGCCTCCGCCGCCGAGCCCAGCGCCCGGCCGGGGGGAGCCGCGCCGCGCCGCGCCGGCGGGGTAGCCCCAGAGGAGGGAACAATGCCGGGAGATGGCCGTGCCGGGGGCCGGGGCGCGGCGGCCCTGCCGGGCATGCGGTGCCCGGCGGCTCCGGCTACGGGAGCGGCCCCGGCGCCGCCCGGCCCGGACAAAGGGCGGCCGGGGAGAGGCAGCGCCGCGGGGCCCGGGGGACCACGGGAAGATGGGGAGATGCGGGGCCGCGGGGAGCTACGCGGGGTCCGGCGAGGGCGGGTGGAAAGTTTGCCGAGGGCTGCTTGCTGCCGTTTGTTTCGTTTGGCGAAATAATCCCTTCGGGAAAGGGATGCGCCGGGCAGCACCGTAACGAGGAGGGCGGCAAGGAAGCAGCGAAAGCGCCCTTCCCCCGGTCCCCGTTGCCAGGAGGGGCCCGGGACCCCCCGCCGCCCACGCCGCCGTTCCGAGGGGCGAAGTTCCCGGTGGCACCGGGGACCCAGTTGTCTCCCGAAAGCGGGGGAGAAAGGCGGCTCGGCGGGGCCGTGCCTGGTACGAACGGCTTCGGGTGAAAATAGGCGCCCGGAGACAAACGCAGATTTATTCCCCAGCGAACCCCAAACGAACGATTTCGATGCCAGATGGGGTGGGGAGAAGGCAGCCTTACGCTAACCGGGTCAGAAAGGGCAACGGCACGGGCACCCGCAGCTCTGTCACCGGCCTTGGCACCGCGGAGCGCGGCCGCCGCCGTCCCGCTGCCCGCACCCTGCCCGCTGCCCGCACCCTGCCCGCTGCCCGCACCCTGCCCGCCTCGCCGCCGCCTGCATCCGTCCCCTCGCACTGCTCGGGAGCCCGGGCTCACCCTCCTCCATAAATAAGCGTGTCGCGGTAAAAATAATTACCTCTGCTTGCTGCTTTTAATTAAAGTCTCGGAGGGAAAGTGCTGGATTATGGTAATGAGCAGACATACGTTCCCTCTTGTCGAGCGGAGCGGGAGGTGAGCTGACATGCAATCAGCGACAATGACAAGCCACTTGAAACCCATTCGCTCTGCTCCTCTGTCACAGCCCGCAGACCGGTCCGGCTCCGCTCCCGCAGGGGCCCCGGAGCCCGGGGGGAGGACGGGACCGGCCGGGAGCCCCGCTACCCGCCTCGCCGGCCGCCCGCAGACGGCTGCCCGGTTTTGTCCGGCTCTGCCCGCGGCCGGAGCCGCCGCTGGTTCTCCCCGCAGCCGGGCTCGCTGATAAATAAATCATCGCGGCGGCTCTCCCGCACCTCGCCTCCCGCTCACGGAGCTCCTCGCCTTCTTTGTTTTTCTCCAGACCGGTGAAAGTGCTCATCTGCCTCATATTTTTATTTATTTTTAATTTTTTTTTTTGTTAAGTATAAATTTTTTAAAGGTATCTTTTTTTTTCCCCCCGGCGGGTCGCGGCCGCACCTCCGCGCAGCGCTGCGGCGGGGCTCGGCCGCGCTGTAACGTCCCCGCTCTCCGCACGCAGGCATGGAGGACGCCGGCGTCCAGCGGGGAATATGGGACGGGGACGCCAAGACGGTCCAGCAGTGCTTGACTGACATTTTCACCAGCGTTTACACCACCTGCGACATTCCGGAAAATGCCATTTTCGGCCCCTGCGTCCTGAGCCACACGTCGCTGTACGACAGCATTGCCTTCATCGCACTCAAGTCCACCGACAAGCGCACCGTCCCCTACATATTTCGGGTAAGAGCCGCTCGTCTGCCGGGCCCCGCCGCTGTCCCCGCACCGGGGAGCCGGCCCGCCGCCGCCGCCGCCGCTCGCCCCGATGGCCGGTGCCCGAGCGCGTCCCCGCCGGCCCGGGCGGGACCCTCCGCCGCCGGGATGGTTTTCCCCGCCGCCGGCGAGGGCAGAGCCGCTCCCCCGCCGCTCCTGCCGTTTGCGCGGCCCCATCTCGTCGGTCCGTCGGTCCGTCCCTGCGCGTTTACTCGTGCGGGGTTTGCAGGTGGACACGTCGGCGGCCAACGGCTCGTCGGAGGGGCTGATGTGGCTGCGGCTGGTGCAGTCGGCGCGGGAGCGGGAAGAGCAGAACCTGGAGGCCTACATCAAGAGCGGGCAGCTGTTCTACCGCTCCCTGCGCCGCATCGCCAAGGACGAGGAGCTGCTGGTGTGGTACGGGAAGGAGCTCACCGAGCTGCTGCTGCTCAGCCCGGCCCGGGCCCCCGCCCGCAGCAACGGTGGGTGCCCCGCGACCCCTTCCCGCCGCTTCGGGTGCTCGGTGGGAGGGGGGCGGCTGGGCGGGGATGCCCACCCGGGGTGACAGGGGGGAGGCGGCTGGCGCACCCCTCCGATACTCCCTTGCCCTTAATCCTCCGGGGAAGCCGCGTCGCCGATCCCGGCTGACGGTGCCGGCTGACGGTGCCCCCGTGTCTCCGTGTGTCCCGTCCCCCGTGTTCGTGTGCGTGTGCCCGGCCGCAGGCTCGCCGCCCTTCGCCTGCCCCGAGTGCAGCCAGCGCTTCCAGTTCGAGCTGCCCTTCGCCGCTCACCTCCGGTTCCGCTGCCCCAAGAGGCTGCACGGCCCCGACACCGGCCCCGCCGCCGAGGCCCCCGGCGGCAAGGACGGCGTCGTCGGTAAGGAGCAGGAGGCCGGCAAGTACTGCAAGCCCGGCGGGCCGCTCCACCACCCCTTTCCCGGGGCCGACGGCGGCAGCGCGGCCGCCAGCACCAAGCCCTCCACGGACTTCCACAACCTGGCGCGGGAGCTGGAAAACTCCCGGGGCGGCCACGGCGGGTCCCCGGGGCGGCCGGCGGCCCCCGAGGGCGGCCCCGAGGCGGCGGCCGGGAAGGCCAAGCGGCGGTACCCCGAGGAGGAGGAGCGGGGCCCCGGGGCGGCGGCGCGGGGCCGCTTCCCGGCGGAGCGGCCGGGGCTGCCCTCGGCGCCCAAGGAGGAGCCGGTGTGCGCCCCGCAGCAGCAGTACCGGGCGGCCGGCTCCTACTGCGGCCTGGAGGAGGGCGGCCGGCTCTTCGCGCCGCCCAGCCCGGAGACCGGGGAGGCCAAGCGCAGCGCCTTCGTGGAGGTGAAGAAGGCGGCCCGCGGCCCCGAGCCCGACGGCGGCGGCCCCGATGAGGGCCAGGAGCGCGCCTCCCCCGCCGCCCCGGGGGCGGGCGGCGGGGAGCCGGGGCTGTGCCCCCGCGGCGGGCCCGGGGGGCCGCTTGCCGCCCGCCTGGAGGGGGGCAGTCCGGCGCGGGGCAGCGCCTTCACCACCGTGCCGCAGCTGGGGGGGCCCGGCGGGCCCGGCGGCGGGGCGGAGGAGCGTAAAAGCGCCTTCTCCCAGCCCGCCCGCTCCTTCCCGCCCCACGTCCCCCCGCTGGTGCTCGGCCAGAAGCTGGGCGGGCTGGGCGAACCCTGCCCGGACGGCGCCGCCGCCCCCGCCCGCCTCTACGCCGCCGAGGCGCTGGCCGTCAAGCTGCCGGGCGGCGGGGAGGCGGCGGCCGGCGGGGGGCGGCGGCGGCGGAGGCGGCGGCGGCGGCGGGGGGCTGCCCAAGCAGAGCCCCTTCCTCTACGCCACCGCCTTCTGGCCCAAGAGCTCGGCGGCGGCGGCGGCGGTGGCGGCGGCGGCGGGGCCGCTGCAGCTGCAGCTGCCGTCGGCGCTGACGCTGCTGCCGCCGTCGTTCACCTCGCTGTGCCTGCCGGCGCAGAACTGGTGCGCCAAGTGCAACGCGTCCTTCCGCATGACCTCGGACCTGGTGTACCACATGCGCTCCCACCACAAGAAGGAGTACGCGCTGGAGCCCCTCGTCAAGCGGCGCCGGGAGGAGAAGCTCAAGTGCCCCATCTGCAACGAGTCCTTCCGCGAGCGCCACCACCTCTCCCGCCACATGACCTCGCACAACTAGCGGGGACCCGCCAGGCGCCCGGGGACCCCCCGCCCGGGAACCCCCCGCCCGGCCCCCCGCGGAGGGCAGCGCCCGCCCGCCGCTCGCTTTCCTTTCCTTTCGATGCACGCATTTTCACTTTCCGGGGAGGGGCGGGGAGGGCAGCGGGGGACAAGAGGTTGAAGAAGAAAAAAAAGAAGAAGAAAAAAAAAAGGAAATAAAAAAAGGAAGAAAAAAAGGAAAGAAATAAAAAAAGAAGGAAGAAAAAAAGAAGGAAATAAAAAAAGGAAGGAAATAAACAAAGAAGGAAATAAAAAAAGGAAGGAAATAAAAAAAGGAAGGAATAGAAAAGAAGGAAGGAATAGAAAAGAAGGAAGGGGAAAAAAAGAAGGAAGAAAAAAATAATAAAAGCACCGGGAAAAAAAAAAAAGAAGAAAAAATGCAAATGACTTAAAAAATACATTTTTTAAAATGTCATATATTGCAACATATTGATGCATTTGTCATACGTTTCTACTTAAATTATTAAGCACTTATGGTTTAGATGTAATAATAATTATATGTCAGGGTAAATTTTTATTTTAGATATAAAGCTAAAGGCGGGGAGGAGCGCGGCGGGGCCGGCGGGGCGGCGGGCCGGGGTCCTGCATGCACCGGGCGCCCCCCGCCCGCCCGGCCCCCGCCGCCCGCGTCCCTTTTCCTCCAGAGTGTCACTTGGTGCCCGTGAAATGGAGTCTCGGTAGTTCCGTGTTACCTTCACTTTTCCGTTAGGGTTTTTTTTTTGCCTCCCCCCTCTCGAAAAGATTTATTAAACTTTATAGTTTATCTGGGTATGTTGGATGCTTTGACAATAAATGACTTTATTTTCTTCAAAGCACCTGGACGTTAATCGATGCCGGGGGGTGGGCGGTGGGCAGTGGCGCGGCCCCACGGCTGCGGGCCGGGAGCGGAGCCCCGCGCCGGGCCGGGATGTGGAGAAGAGGAAGGGGAGAGCCTCCACCGCGTCTCCTTTCTCCTTCATTTCTCTCTTTCTTTTGGCCTTTCCCATGTCCGTCCGTCCTTCCTTCTGTTCATCCTTGGTTTCACTCTGCATTTTATTCACCCTTTATTTTGCTCTCTTTCTTTCACCTTGTCCTTTCACTCCTTTTGTCTTCCTTTACTGTTTTTGATTTTGAGTCATTTCTTTCTTTTTGCCTTTTATCTTTCTTTTTCTTTCTGTCTTGCTGTCTCTTTCTGTTTATTTCTCTCTTTTTTCTCTCTTTATTTCTCTTTTCCCTGCCAGCCCCTCTTGGGCCTTCCCTTTGCTCCGCGCTACCCACCCACCTGACCCCTACCAGGAGCCTTCATTGCCCCCCCACCCTTACCGGGGCCGTGCGTGGTCCCCAGCTCTGAGGGTGGGGGACTCCAGGCCCTGACTAGGGGCAGAGCCCCTGGAGGTTGCACAGGACCTGGCGTGACAGGGCCCAGAGGAGCCCCCAGCCCGGGGGTACTGGGGCAGGGAGCACTTGGGGGGGCTTGGCTTGGGGTGGGTCCCCTTTGCCCTGCTGCATTATTGGGCTGATGGGACCACGACCGAGTACACACAGGAGGGCTCAGGAAAGGGAGATCCTCCCTGGATGTGGGGGGATGGCCTGGTCCTATGGGCACCCCCTGCAGTCGGTGCATTTCGTGACAGACCCACGTATTTTTGGGCACGAGGGAAAGCACGGGCTGACACCGGAGCTTGGTGTTGTGCTGCAAACCCATTTCCACACACAGCCCTGTGTGACCCTGGGAAGGGCTGGGAGTAGCAGGGACGAGGCTGTGGGTGGCTCTGTGGGTCAGGAGCATGGAAAACCTCCCAAAGCAGGAGGTGTGCAAGGCGGGGGCCCAAGTCGGAGCTTGGGAGTCCCACGGCTTTGTGTGAATGGGGTGCAGGGTACCAGCAGCGTCTGCCGCTGTGCGTTTCGGAGATGTCATGAAGTACCTGGACCTGCTGCGAAGCTTTTACAGCTGCGGAGGAAGTTGGCAGGAGCTCCAGGTAGGACATGCTTAGAAACTGCATCCCTTGAGCCTGCTTGTCTATTCCTGAGAGGAGCTGAGGCTGATAACCAGCACTGACCCCCCCCCATATATCAGAAGAGCCCAGATGTGTCCCTGATACAAAACTAGTGTCAGAGTCTGGCCGTTTCCCCCCCTACAGCACATTGTCCCTTCTGATGGCTCTCCCCCACGCCCCTAGGCTGAGCTGGAATCACTCCCCCTGCCTTCCCTCTGATGCACTTTGCTCCATCCGCCCACTTGCCCTTGGAAGCAAAAATTCACCTGGTTCCCGGGACCGTCCGAATCCCCCCATCCATGCGAGGTGCCAAACCACCCCCCTCCGACTGCCACTCGCTGCAGCCAGGAACACGCGTGGCTCCACCCGTCTGCAAGCCACTGCGGGGGCGAGGCGCTAATTCCCGCCCGGCAGGTTTCCTCAAAAGCGGTGGCTCCCCGGCGGGTTCCCGTTCTACGGAGGGTCTTTGAGGGTTCCTCGCGTGGCCGGGCTGGGGTACCAGGTACGTTGCCCGTGGGCGGGATGCCGGGGACGCGGGGCGGGCTGCGGGGATGCCGGGTTGGCGGGGCGGGCGGCCCCGGCGCTGCCGGTGCTGCCGGGGGCGGGCGGGCACCGCCATCTAGCGGGGCTGCCGCCGGCCGAGCTCGGCGGGGAGGGCGGGAGATGCTCGGCCGCCTCGCAGGGCTGGTCCTCGGCGGTGCGCGGTGCTCCGGGCTCCTTCCTCGGAGCAGCCGCGGTGCCCTGGGGGCCGCGGAACGGCTCTCGGGGCTCAGCGTATCCCTGGCGCCGCGGAGGCTAATAGAGGGGAATCAGGTGATGCTTTTCCCCGGCTTTGTGAGCTCCGGTTTTTGGGGCTTGATGCTGCTTCACCTTCTCGGGCCCCTGGTCTTGCCCACGGGGGAATATTGCCCGAACCAACCCGCAGCTGTAGGCTCTTGGTCACCTCGGGCCATACAGCACCGCTGACATTTACTCCGAACACTTTACGGCCTCTCGTAGCCAAGTGGCTGCATGTGCTTCTGCAGCGGGCTGGGGCCCCGTCCTACTCTGGCAGCACCCTGCTCTGCCACCCCTTCATTTCAGCCCTGTCTGCAGGCACACTGCTCAGTGCCAAGGGGGTCTGTCTGGGTGAAGAGGTGCTGGCCTGCGCGCTCATCCCCCTAAAAACACCTTCACACAGCACGGGTATGGTGCCGCAGGCTCTCTGTGCCTTCACTGGGAGGCAGAGCTCACGCTGTTCCTCTACGTAAATACTGAAAATGTACAGGACTTGGGGGCAGGAAATCTTATCAGAGATGTTAGACTTGATTTTGGCAAAATCTGATACCAGGATCAGAAGGGGTCAATAAAACTCAGCTGATGCCATCTGCACTCGCAGGACACCAGGCCCCAGAAGAGCACTACTGCATGTGAAATAGGAAGGAGAACTCCACTTCAGAGCCAAAATCAGACCCTGCTGCTGAGGTCTTATTTGAAGGGGAAAAGGTCTTACGCAGCCCAGAAGGTGTTGATTGGGTTTAAAACAAATACACACGGGGGAGGTTTCTATCAAATATGGTGCTGTTCTGCAAAATGCTGGAAAATACCTGGCTTGCTTTGGACGTTTTTTAAAGCAAGGTTCTGTTTCACTTGTTAATATTTGTTTCCTTACCTGTCTTCCCTTGCAGGAGCTGGACGTCGTGCCCATGAAGGCTGAAGCGTTAACAGGTTGCTTCCTCTGCCCTGTCCCACAGGTAGGAAGAGGGCGGCCAGCGTGGGCACAGCTGTCCGGGAGCCCTTGTCCACAAACACGGGATGGCGTTCGAGCTGTGCTCGAGCGGGGACGTGCTGCAGCCCTGGGCACGGTCAGCCTGCGCGGTCCCAGAGGCCTTGCTGTGCAAAAGAAGCGCCGGGCGTGTGCGGATGTGCACTGACGGGCAAATCCACCCGCGTTCCCGGCACGGCTCCCCCTGCGGTACCGGCTGCCTCCAGAAACCCCTCTGCATTGCTTTGGGGGGTGTGGGTGCGTGTTTGTCTTCTCTCAAGGGGGTCTCCACTGGTGTCAGGGGTGACTGCGTGTGCCTGGGGGTGCACCACTGTGCCCTGTGTTGATGCTGAGACTGGGTAAGTGCAGGAGAGTTGCTCAAGGTCCGTGAGAAGGCTGTGGCAGATCCGGGACCAGTCCGTGCCCACCGCCTCTTGCGCTCAGCGTAACCTCCAGCCACGCCGTTTACACCGCGTTTTATCTTAAGAAAGCAGCGTAACCCAGCAGAGCCGCGGCTGCATGTGGTTGTCCTGCCCACCTGCTGCCAGCCCCTGCCTGCAGCCCCGCACACCGGGATGTGCTGCTGGGGAAGCTGTGCTCGGGCTTCTCTGAAGTGAAGCCTTTTGGGGCCCCAGCTCTGCCTTGCCCTCTCCTAGAGCTGCCTGCAGCCGTGGCTTCTGGGGAGCCGCAGCGTGCCAGGCTGGGGTTTTCCAGTGGTGAGGTGGCTTCTGAGTGACCCCAGTTTCTTCTGTGCCCATGGGGAAGGGGTGCATGACACCTGCCAGCACTTGGGACCCCCACAGCATCTGGGTTGTGGTCTTAATTTAATTAAGCCGGTTTAATGCATGTAGTATCATATTCTGTTTTCAGCTCTGCACAGAGCTGCTCCAGCAGCCAGGACTCCCACCTGCCCCCAGGAGTGGGGACATGTCCTGGAGGGACCCGCAGGGCTGTGCTGGCAGGGTGGGCCGGGGTGCAGCCACCTCCCCTGGCTCCCGCTGCAGGTGAGTCCCCTTCAGGCCGCAAATCCGCATCGCAAAGGCTTTTCTGCCAGCGCCTGCGGTGCGTTTCCCCAGGGAGCCGCTGGCCCCAGGGCGCCCCTGCATGAGCACAGGGGCATGGTGTCGCCCTGCAGTTCCCCAAGAGGTTGAATCCAGCATGCTATTACTCTGCTAACTCTGAAATAAACCTTCTTGAGAGTAGAAAACCGAGTGATGCTGAAAGCCTGGCCTGCTTTTTCCCCAGGCTGCCTGGCAGGGCACTGCGGTAGCCTGGCGTGGCTCAGCCCATCATACCCATGCACACACATCCCAGCGGAACTGGGGTGGTTCCTACTAACACAGGGCTGGTGGAGTGGGTACGGTCAGGGCTACACCTTCACACACCAGCTCCCTGACAGAGCTTTGCTGGCTTGTTTTATTTCTTGCCACATTTTACCCTGCATATTTTTAAGAGCCAATTAAAGCAGCGCCAGGCTGGTGTTTGGAGGGGGAGCATTCCTGCTGCGGCAGAGCACGGCCCTGTGTTCCGCAGCAGATCGAGCAGAGGCTCAGAAGAGCCCTTCTCCTCTTCAAACAAGACATGTTACACTCGAAGCCCAACTTACCCTCCTTGTTTGCCAAAAGTTTTCTGTGTAACCAAGGCTTGAAGAATTTGGGTAACACAACATCAGCATTAGGCTTCAGAAGCTGCTGGTGTTTGTGGAAGGGCTGCTGCTGCCCAAGGCAGTTACACTGCGTTATTCCAGGAAATTGACTGTTACATCTACTTATTTATTTAGATTTAAGCCTTTTTTTTTTCTTTCCTTTTTTTTTTTTTACCTAGCTATGTGACATTGGCACTTGGGCTATTTGAAATTAATGCCTTGTGTTAATGAATAGAATCAAGTGAAAACAACTCAAGATCCTGCCGTTCCTGCCCAAAGGTCTGTTGGGGGATTTCTTTCTCAGGATTTTGTTGTGAACAACAAAATATGCCAATAAGGACAATATCGTGGCTGGCTGGGTTATGGCCCTGGTTGGGGGCACAGCAGTCCTCAGAGGAGGGTGATGGCACCTTGCAGATGGGCAGGAGACCCCATCCCAGGCAGGACCCTACCTGTCCCCCACCAAGGAAAAGCAGAGAGTGCAGCAGGTGAGACCCCAAGGGCTTGGCTGTCTCATGGTGACCCCAGAAAGGGTCACGATCCTGCAGTGCAGTGGGGTTGCCACTAAGAGCCAACCTGGAGGACCAGCTTGGACAAGCCCACCTAGCTGGTGTTGTCTTCTTGGGAACCTTTCCAGTGGCCCCAACTGAAGGGAATTTGGGTGTTCAGGGATTTCTTCATTGGCCAGGGTGTGGAGGAGAAATAGTCCAGCATCATGTGTAAGTAGAGCACGCCTGGCAGCCAGGGCAGTACCAGAAAAGCTGGTGGAAACTGTGGAGGTGAATACTGGTGTAAAAATCTGGGAGGGTGGGCTTGCTGGTGAACCTCTGGGCATAGCAACTTTGGGTTGGCATCTCCCTCCAGGACCTGCATGTGCTTCCTGGGCTGCTGCCTTGCCCTGTCACCTCACGATGAAGACTTGAAACATTTTTAGATTCACCTTAGCTTACACTGGCAGAAATGGTTTACAGTCTCCTTGACCTGGAGAGCAGAGATTTCCCAGAGGCTGATCGTTCGACAGCTCCAGCCTGTAATGCAAGATGGAAAAGGGGAAATTCTCCCGAAGTGCCGTGGCTGTGCCTCAGCTGTGCTGATAGAGAGGGACCAGTGCAAACATCGGGGGAGAGCTTCATAACCCCTTTAGGTCCTTGTCTTGCTTGTGGATCTGGATTTAGAGTCAGCGAGTGCACGTGATTAAACAGACAACATAGAGTGGGTGAGTGGAAGTCACAGATTTGACCAGGCCAGCTGCTCCAGCTGGAAGAAGTAAACAAGCTTTTGAGTGCCCTGACCCTCCTTCAGGTATGTGTATCTATATATAGGCCTGTCTATATACACATGTTTATATATAAATGTGTGTGCATATATCTGTGTATGTGGGTATATATATATATGTGCTGATAAACAGTTTGCGCTTGCAGTAATGCTGTGAGATCATTTCTGCCCACACCAGATCGTGCCAGGTGTCAGTCAGGCTGGATGTGGCCCCTTAAGTACGTGTCCCTCCCTGCGCCCCTGACCTTCAGCTTCCTCTGAAGGCGAAGGTCACCCTCCGGCGTGCCACCCGCTCTGCCTCCTTCCTGCCGAACCCGATCCCTGGGCGGGCAGCCCGGCTGAGCCCACCGGCCAGAGCCGACCTTGGTGATGGCCACAGAGTGTTTTCTGGGCAGGGTTTAGGGGGAAAGGGCTCATTTTCAGGAGCAGTAAGGGCACATATCTGCAGAGTTTGGGCTGCATGCTGGGCAGGGCAAGTGTGGCTGATGTTGGATTTTGTAGAGGTGAGTTTTTCCTGGTGGCTTCCAGAGATATGCAGGCACTCTTGAGCAGTTCCAGGAGCCGAAAGAAGCAGAATACGCTCAGTGCTGCACCAGGGTGATGGATGGGCTGACGCCACAGGGTCTCCTTCCCGGGCCACGTTGCTGTGTGGCATTTGTCTTTGTAATTGGGAAGAAATACGGCCGCTGGTGCTGGCGGGACACCGGGCACGTGTCGGGATTACTGTGCTGGCAGCGGGAGGCTGTGGGGCTGCTGTCCCCCCGCATGGGAACTGTGGGGGCTCTTGTGCACAGACAAGGGACAGCACTTTGCTGCACACCTCAAGATGCTCTCAGGGGGCTGATGGTGGTGGCAGCACTGTGGGAACCCCCTGCTGACCCCCAAGGGCTGCTCTCTGGGGCCGAGCACAGCCTGGCTACCCCATGCAGGAGGGGAAGCTGCTTTCCTGCTCGAGGTGCTGCCTCCAGCCCCAAATCCGCTCCCATGCCCCTCGCCCGGGGCTGAGGCCGGGCTGGCTGTGCAGCTGCCGGCTGTCATCCCCCCCGCGCCCCGGCCTGGGGGGCTGCAACCCAATCCCTTCCCCTTCCCAAGGGTTCCGCCGAGCCCCGTTGCCCGGCCGTGGGGGGAGCCGCTGACAAGGTATTTCTCGGCGGTAACCCGAGCGCAGCCCCAGCGCCTCCGTCTCGGCGGGGCGGACAAGTTAATTCCCCAGATTTATGCGCCCCCCGAGCCCCAGCATCTGCTGCGGGGGGCGGCGCGGCCGGGCGGGGCGGGGGTGCTCGGCGCTGCCGGGGCCGGGCACAGGTGCGGGGCCGCCGCCCGCTTATAAATACCCCGGCGGCAGCGGTGGCGGGGAGGGGCGTCC
Organism: Bucorvus abyssinicus; assembly: GCA_009769605.1. NCBI lineage: Eukaryota > Metazoa > Chordata > Aves > Bucerotiformes > Bucorvidae > Bucorvus > Bucorvus abyssinicus. Next base: position 241,343 of record CM020046.1, on the reverse strand, counting down.
CGGTCCCCCCCGTGCCCGGTCCCCCCCGCGCCCGGTCCCCCCCGCCGGGGCTCCGCGGCGGAGCGGGATGCGGCGCGGCGCCCGCCCTCCTCCGGCAGCATGAGCCCGTCCGTCCTCCTCCTCCTCCTCCTCCTCCTCGCCCTGCCCGCCCGCGCCCGGCGGGAGCAGGTGCCCGGCGGGACGCAGCCGGGGCCGGCGGGCCGCAACGCCCCCGAGCCTTCCTTCTCCTCCTCCTCCTCTTCCTCACCCCCCTCCTCCTCCTCCTCCTCCTCCTCCTCCTCCTCCTCCCCGGCGGTGGGGCCGGGCCGCTTCCCGCGGAGCCGCCCGGGGCGGCGGCGGGGCCGGCTGTACTGCCGGGTGGGCATCGGCTTCCACCTCCAGCTGCACCCCGACGGCCGGGTGGACGGCGCCCACGACGCCAGCCCGCTCAGTGAGTGCCCGGGGAGGGGGCGGTCGGGGGGGCCGGGGGGGGTCTGTCCGTGCCCCGGCGCGGGGGGCAGCGCGGCACTCCCCGCGGTGCGGCCCCGGGGCTGCGGCATCCCCATCCCTGGGGGTGTTTCCTGTGGGGTGACGGAGCCCCTCGCTCCCTGCCGCCTTCTCCTGGGGTGCGGCCTCGGGAGAGGTGAATTTGGGGTGCTGCCCGCCCCGGGAGGTGGGGGCCGGGGGGTGCTGGGGGTGCTGCGCTCCACGGGCTCGGGTGGGACACAGCCCCGGGGAGCGGAGCAGCCCTGCCCCGCTCCCTTTGGGAAGTGCTGCCCCGCAGGGTACACCCGGTCGTGGGCACCCGTGTGAATTTTGCGAGAGAGTTTTGTGTTCCCACCACAGCACCCCACCGGGGTGCTGGGGGGAGGACGCTGCACCGGGCTCTCCCGTGTGCCCCTTTTCTGTCCTTTCCCCGTGTAACTTTTCCATCCTTCCCTCTGCATTCTCATCCTTCTAGCACAGCGACAGGATATATTCAGTTTAAAAATAGGACTGAGGCTGACGTTCCCTTGAGAGAAAGCTGTGCTAACTCATGGCTTATCCTTCGGGTCGGAGTTGCCGTGATATCCTGTTAGAGGGAATGAAATGGCAGGCGTGGATGAAAAAAATCACTGAAAGAACCTGAGGGCTTGGGCCCGAGGTGACCCTGGCAGCACGCATGGCTTCAGCTGTCGGGCGCGTTCACAGAGCCACGGCCACATCTGGCCTGGACTGAAAAATTCCGGTCCTGCTCGGCGCTGTGGCCCCTCACAGGGGTGCTGAGAGGACAGAAACCCCGCTTGGGGGTTGGAGGAGCGCGTGGCCGAGGTGGGGGCGTTAAACGATGCCAAGGGGGTGGATGGGAAAATGAAGCATCCACGCTGGAGCTGTTCTGGGGGACGTGAGTCGGGAGGGGCTGCCTGCGCCGTGCCCCCCCCCCCCCATTCTGCAGTGGCATGGCAGAGGGGCTGTCCCCCATTAGATGCGCACAGCCCTCGATGCCACAGCTGTCTGGCAGGGACTTGGATTACCTGAAGTTCCTTCCTCTCTTATCTGAGGTTTTCTCCTGGGAAAGGCACCAGCAGCACCAGCTCCGCTCTTCAGAGTGGAGCCAGCCCTGGTGGTGGGCATGTGCCAGTGGTGGGGAGGGTTGTGCCAGGGTGTTGCCCTGAGGAGCCGTCCCCATGGGGAAGAATTTGCCTTTGGCAGGGAAAACCCAGCTTGGGCCCCTGGGGAACCGGGCTTGACCCAAGGCACCCCAATAACCATGAGAGTGTACCCCAGCGAGCGTGGCCACCCCCTCCCTAAAGGCCAGCAGGTTTTGGGGTGCCCTCGAGGACAGGGAGCGTGCTGGAGAGGGTTCATGCCTTGGGGCAGCGGGGCTGCACAACCCCATGCATGCTCTTGGCATTACTACCACTGGGGCACGTGGGGTGAGCAGGGGAGGACCACCAGCCCCCCAAAGTGCCCCCCAGGCCCTTGGGGCTGGGACCTGGGTGCCGCCAGGAGCTGCGCTTCCTCCTTAAAATAAACATGGGAAGTGGTGATCTGATCCCCCGGCCTCGGGGATTTAACGGAGGCTTCGTGTTTGCTCTTGGCACGTTAATCCGTGCAGCTCTTCGCTGGGGCCAGGCAAGATGCTCTTGTGGGCTCCTTCCTCTGGGGCCACGGAGACGCCCTGGGGCTACCCCGTGGCTGCAGTGGGAGTGCAGGGTGGGAAGGAGACGTGGGGGACATGGTGCTTATCCCAGCTCCCCTTGGCTGGCAGGGGCGTCGGGGCGGGGGGCACCGTGGGGAAGCAAAACCTGTCAGTGCTCTTGTTGAACGATGTTTGGAAGTTGAAGCTCTTCTGTAAGATGGGTTAAAGGCCACGCGTGCCCTGCTGGCGGCCAGAGCCCAATCCTGCTCCAAAAATACCCGTTTGAGGGAAACTGGGCTTGTTTTCTCGTGGCTGGGCTGCACAGCACCCCGCTGCCTGAGTCCTGCTGCGGGGAGGAGTCTAAGAAACAGTTACTGGTACTTCTAACCCAAACGGTGTGTGTGAGGCACCTTCGCGTCCACAGTCCAGCAGCGTGTGCGGGAGGAGGACGGGTAAGGCTGGTCCCAGCAGGCTGGCTGGAGGCACCAGGGGTTTTCCGGCCCTTGAGAGGGAGTTTCCCAGCGGTGAACTTGTGCTGTCACGGTGGAGTCAGAAGCTGTTCTCTAAAGTGCAGGTTTTCAAATAGAAAAACCCGTAACACCACCCTGTATCCCTCCCGAAGTTGATGCGGACTCCTCTGCGGGGAGGAGGGACGGAGCAGGAGCTGCCTGGAGTCAGGCAGCCGAGGAGCAGGGGCGTGCGAACAGAAAATACAAACCTATGGGACTAATTTTTTTAAACATCTTTTTTTTCTTTGTCACGCCGATGTGAAAAGAACTGTGATTTATTTTGGGATTTCTGTCATCCTAGGTATTTTGGAAATATTTGCTGTGTCTCAGGGGATTGTAGGAATACGAGGAGTTTTCAGCAACAAATTTTTAGCGATGTCAAAAAAAGGAAAACTCCATGCAAGTGTAAGTAAACCCCCCGCTTATCAGTATGTGTTGTTTATTAAAGGCCTCGGGACACCTTCACCTGCCCGCGGCAGCGACGCTCCCGGGCAGGGCCCCGGCGTGCCGAACCCCTTGGGCTGCCGGGGGGGCTCTGCGCAGCAGCATTGGCACCGTGCAGACAGATAGGGGACAGGTGGAGCCAGAAACCCCAAATCCATATCCCCGCTCACTGCATTTAACCGAGAAAAGTGCCTTTTTTTTTTTTTCCTGCAGTTGGGTATTTGCATCAAAAGGACTTGTTCTTTGAGCGTTGCCGGTTTATTTTTAGCAGCTTCTGCAGCAGATCACGCAGACGGTTTTAGCCAAATGTCTGCTGGAGAGCGGCACGCGTGGCGCCGGGAGCCCGCCCGCGCGTGCGGGGAAGGGACTGTGGCCCTGGAATTTCGGCCCGTGGGGGAGAGAGGTCCCACGGTGAGGGGGGTCGTGGGCAGGTGAGGTCCAGCCCGTGCGGGAGCGTGGCAGCTGGAGTGGAGGAATCCCAGGAACTCTTGTTTTCCTGAAGGTTGGGGTTTCCTGCCGGTCCAGCCGTGCTTTTTCCAGGATTTTTTGCAACAAATCCTGTTAGCTGATTTCACTGATTTTTTTTTTTTTTTTTTTTTTTTTCCAGCTTCAAGGTGCTGCTTTCTAATTTTCCGCTGGTAGTTCTAGAGATCACTTTTTCAAATGAGAGTAACTACCGTGCTTACGTGAAAGTTGTCATCTTTTAAGGGTGTGCCTAAGTGCAACACCCAAAGGGCATTTTTAAGGCAGCATCTTGGACGACCTGTCACCCAAGTTTGTTTGCCGGGAGCCTGTTCAGGGCTGAGAGCCTGGGAGAGGGAAAAGCCCATCGCCTGCCCCACAGCTATGAGCCAAACCTCACGGTGGCAAAGTGGATGTCACTGATGTGCTTACGCTGCCCGAGCCCACTGACTGCCTTCCAGTGAGATTTATGAACTCGCCTCGCTCTCCCTTGAGTGTTACTGGAGTGTTGCTCCTGGAACCTAACGATGCTCAAAGGGTGAGCACATGGTTGCTTATTTTAAGAAGCAAAGTAGGAGCGGGAACAGCACCTGGAGGAAAGGGGGAATGGCTGTGGAGAGGAGAGCACAAGAAGAGGAGATGGGGTAGGAAACAAGGAGAGCACGAGGAGAGCAGTGGAGAGGTAGAGGATGGAGAGGAGAGGGAAGCAGGCAGAGCGTGATCCCCAGGCTCTCCAGAGCCTCCCCTCCCTCACAGTGTACAATGGGCCCCTTATTCGAGCTGAAGCCTTGATTTATGTCCTGACGCAGGCAGAAATTAAATCAAACCTTGTCAGTGTATGGCTAATTGTCGGCACACAAAGGGCAGTGCTGGAGAAGGACCTCAATTAGGCGGGTCAGAGTGGGGGGGAGGACACACGATGCCCCGCTCGGATGACAGCCGCAAATTTGTAGAAACTTGACCCAAATGTCTGAAGATTGCTGGGCTAAATAACGGTGATAATGCAAACCCGGCATCTGTTGTTCTTTCCTGCTTTGGCAGGATGAAGTTATTTCATGGCCTAATGAGTTTTGAGCAGTACAAAGCGCGTCCTGCGCCCGTCACTCAGGGCAGTGCTTTGATATGGGAGTCACGCCGGTGACTTTGTGCTGAACCGCAGATAAAAGTCATTCCTGCAGGGATTCAGGCTCCTTCGAAACCAGCTCTCAGGGCCCGGTTTTATCCCAGTGCGGCACTTTACAGCAGCTCACCTTTTTTTTTTTTGTTGTTTTTTGACGGCAACGTAATTAAATTACCAAGCGGTTCATTTTTAGAGGCACCAGCTTCAGAAAATGACAGTAATCCCGGCAATTATCAGTTGCGTGCACAGATGGCTTTTTCCTCCTTGATAAATTCTCGGTCCCCTGTACGTTTTTTAGCAGGAATCGGGCAGGAGGGGGTTTGATGTCGGTCTTGGCAGGGGCCGGCACGAATCCCGGAGGAGAGATTTGCTGCAGGGGACTCAGGTAATTCTCCTTTCCCAGAAGCTGTTCTGAATCAGCTGAACGCCGTGGTCCTCACCGGGGCAAATCTCTGTTGAATTGGATTTTGAAATTGAATTGACTTCAGGATGGCTCTTGGTGATTGTCTCTGAGCTGCTGCAGAGCAAGTCTGACAGCCAGCCAGTGCTCCGTGGCTCTGCCCTGTGCCAGGAAAAACGCCTTTTTCCCAGCTGAACCAGGGCTGTTGCTGAGCCGAGAGGCTGGGACGTGGGGCAGCCTGTCAGAGTGATGGCGAAGCAGCAGCTGAGGGGCTTCGCAGGGCGGTTTGCTGTCGGGACAAGGGCTTCTCTCCACGGGTGCTGGCTGTGGGTCTCCTCCTCTGTGCTGCAGCATCCCTCCGTTCCAGGTTCAGGGACCTCCCCACTTTGCAAAGTCCCACTGTGGAAGGGGTGCGCTGACTCGTAAGGAGCAGTTCCCCCAAAAGCGCTTGAAGCAGGAACTTTTCCTGTGATGCTCTGGACGAGGAGCAGGGCAGCCCCATCACTGCCCCAAGACCACCAGGCCAGTCGGGGAACACCTATTCAGCTCCCCCGCGAGCAGGGCGGTGGTGAGCTTACCCGTCTGCATGGGGATACCTACGAGCAGGAGCACCTTCCCTTATTCACAGCAGTGCTTGCAAAGGCAGCTGGAGCCGACAGCCACATCGGACCCTCGGCTGTGGCCGGCCTCGCTGCCCGGGGCCCGGCAACCAACTCAGTTGCCTCCAAAAAAGCCTGCTCTTGCCCTTTGCTGATCCTGCTGGGAAACACAGGGCCTTTTGCTCTGAGCACCCTCTCCAGCGTGCGTTGGAGCCGCCGTCAATCCTAAAACCTCCCCGTGTAAAGGCTGATGTGGGGAGTGCCCAAGCACTGCTGTGCTCGCTGGGGCTTCGTAGAGCAACAAGGGGTCAGCAGAGCCTTGCCGGGGAAAGGTGGATCCTTGTCCAAGGGGGATACGGCATCAACAGGATGTAAAAGACAGGGAAAGCAAAAATGAGTCATGAAGGTGACGTTTCTTTCGAGCGAAGAGTGAAAGGAGACTTAATTCAAAGTGCTGTGAGGAAAGAAATGCTTGGCAGGCTGGGGACTTTGTCACTTGTTCCGTAGCGGGATTGTGTCTCGTTCCCTGTTGCTGGAGGATTCGAAGCTCAAGAGCTCAGCATCCCTTCCCCGTCAGTACTCGTGAAGCATCGCTCTGCAGTCAGGCTGTGCTGCCCCAGGCGTGTCTGGGCAAGCTGTCGGGGCACCATGTACCGTGCCCATGGTCAGATTAAAGCATGGCAGAGGATTTCAGAGGGGCCGCAGGAGGCTCAGCCGGGTGTCCCCGGGCTGTGGGTACGTAGCTGGGGAGGTGGGGCTCTGGGTTCTGTATTCCTGCATGCTTTTGGTTTTTTTCCTCCCCGCTCTTGACAGCAAGGAGCTGTTAGGGGTGGCATTCAGCCTGTCCTCTCAGGCAATGGGCAGGCTTTCCCACCCCTGTCCGGAAGCCAGAGCGACCACCCTGTTTTTATGATAGGTGATACGTTTGGGCGGCGAGTAATTTATTCAGTTTATCATCAAGGGACAAAACACCCCGAGTTCATTTAAGACAAAGAAGAAGAAAAAAAAAATTCCAATACGATCAAAGCCATGTTCAGTGAAGCAATGAAAGTCTGCATGCAAATGGCCTTTCCAGATTCTTAAGTGATGATTCGGGGCCCAAGCGAGGGGTGCGAGGGGGGGAACGGAGATGGAGCGGGGGCTCGACCCCGGGGTCCTTGGCAGGGCTGCAGCGCCGGTGGTACGGAGCTGAACCCTCCCTTCTGTAAGCGGGAAGGCCGGGAGGAGATCGGGGGCGGGAGGAAAGGTGCTGCTGGGGCAGCCAAGCCTGGTTTTTCCGTAAAGCCCAAAGTTGGTTGGCGAGCAGCTATGGAAAGTATCTGTGGTGGGGTTTTCCCAAATTGCTGGGTGCCTGGTGGCCTCAGGGTGGGTTTCCCACCTGGTTTGGGAGACTTAAAAACCCAGCGAGCATCATGGGGCAGGGGACGGGTAGACCCAGCCCTTTGCTAACACTGCCCCTGCCTCTGTCCCTGCAGGCCCGGTTCACGGCGGACTGCCAGTTTCGGGAGCGCTTCCAGGAGAACAGCTACAACACCTACGCCTCGGCTGTTCACCGCAGCCCGCGCTCCGGCCGACAGTGGTACGTGGCACTCAACAAGCGGGGCAAAGCCAAGCGGGGCTGCAGCCCCCGCGCCCGGCCCCAGCACGTCTCCACGCACTTCCTCCCGCGCTTTCGGCAGCCCCAGCCTCCCGAGCTCGCCTTCACCGTCACCCTCCCCGAGAAGAAGCCACCGCCGAAACCCAAGGTTGCGCCGTCCCTGCCTCGGAAAAACCCCAGCCCTGTCAAATACCGGCTGAAGTTTCGCTTCGGGTAGTGCACCATGTCGGGGATGCCAGTGCGGGAGAGGCTGGTGCCTGGGCAGCTTTCCGGGGTGATCCCCTGGGAGACCTGCGTCTCTGCGCCCCAGATGGACACCGAGAGGCTCCTGGTAACCGTGTCGGCCTCGAGCTCTTCTCTTCACCCCGCAAACTGGACGGCATCCTTGGAGGTGTGTGCTGGGACGACGTACCTTGGGCTTTCCAAAGCAAATCCCTGTGTTGAACTGAAAATTCTTGACGGACCTCGGGTTAAGTTTCTGTTGTTGAAAGAAGCAGAAAGGTACCTCTATGGGGAACGTATTTTCTTAGGTTGTTTTCACTAGTGACTCTTTTGACAATCATTTTCATACAGGAGATATGTTCAGAGCCAACCTATTAAGCGGCTTTTTTTCTTCTTTTTGCTTTTTTTCCATCTCCTTTTTGCTGCACTTTTCCTCCAACCATACCTCAGACACCGTATATCCAGGTCTGCCCCTTCCCCTCCTCTTACAAACCAGCTTCTCCTTCCACAACTAAACAAGACCGAGCCCAACAAATTCATTTACCTTGTGGTGCGCAGGGGTCTTAAAACTCTTTGTTGGCAATAATTGAGGTGTTGTGTGGGGTGTTTTTGGTGGTGGTTTTTTTTTTTTACAGGTCGCAGGCTTGGGGAGGGCGGCTGTTTGCAGCCCTGCTCCCGGCGGTCCCTCCCGCTCTTCCCTGGACAGCTGGAGGAGCGACTCTCCTGCTGTCCATCAAAGTATGGCTTCGATGTCTGTGTTTAAAATACCTCTACTCTGGCCCTGTGGCACTCCTGCTCGTGTGGGGAGGGAGCTGCGCCGAGACCCCTCCTGGGGGGCAGCTGAGGGGAGCTCTTCTGCCCCTCCGCGCCTGGGGGACAGTGTTCACCCCCAGGTGCTCACCGGTTTATTCCGACAGTTTGTGCTGCTGATTTATTTTATCATTCACAATAGACTTACAGAGGGGGAACGGGTTTTGTTTTATAGAGAGCGCGGTGATGTGGCAATAAACGCTGTTCCAGCTCCTTCCAGCGTGGGCGGCGTTTCTTCCCATGCAGGCTGCCCTGCGGCCCTGACTGCCGAATTGTTCCTCCGTTGTGGTGTTGCCTGTGGAGTAATTGTGCCCGTGCAGTTTTCAATCGGCGTTTAGCTGTGGTGTGTACGTACGCGGAACAGCAGCACTGAACCTCACCCAGTAAGCCTTACTAAGAGCCCAAGCGGGCTCGCGTTAGCAAAATCCCTCCTGAGCAGAGCCCCGCTGGTGTGGAGCAGCAGTACTGAGGGCGGGTGGCACGGCCGAGCCTTTCCTCCACACCTCGTCATGGAAGCAGCGGCTGTTTCCACGGAAATTGTGGCTCTTTGCCTGTCCTCCTGCTGGGCAGACCCCGGCCGGATGCATCCGCTCCACGTGGCAGCAATTGCTTTCGCGCAAGGCCCCTGCTCCACGGGCAGGGACGGATGGCGATGCCAGAATAAAATATAATCGTGCTTCATTTTATAAGCTGGTTGTGCAATCTCTTGCCTGTCTGCTGTCTGGGCATTTTCTTTTTCCCTTGTTGCCCTGAAGGAGAAAAATCAGTGTTGCTCAATTACCTTCGGAGGGTTTGGCCAATGTGGTATTGACGGCAAGGTGGAGCGGGGAAGAATGGTGCCCGCGGTTCCTGTGCGCACCACGGTCCGCACGCTGTGCACCCACACAAGCCTCCCGAGGGCTCCTCGGGGTAGTTGTCTGCGTTCGAGTCACAGCAGGGAAGTGCACACCCAGCACAGGCACGTTGTGTGCCACGGCCATCTCCAGCAAGGCAGCCTGACCACGGATCCACAAAACTGAAGTGACGCTGCTTATCTGCCCTTCAGCAGCAGGCATGATTAGGAGTAATTAATGCTCAGTGAAGCATGGAGCCACCTAAATGAACTAATTGCATGACAACATTTGCAGCAGCCATGTGAGAGGGTGCCGTCCTCAGCCTGGGGTGGGCGGCGGGAGCTGCCCAGGCAGGTAAGGTAAGAGAGGAGCAGGTGAGCCAGTGCCTTGCTGCCACTGCTTTCCCTCAGAGAGAAAAGGTGGTTTTCATTCTTCTTGTAAGGAAAACTCTTTTCGATAACAAAATGCTGTGATCCATGTGTGTCTGGGCAAAACCTGATCCCGAACCGAGCTGTGATGGCAGCATCCAGCGTTTGTCATAGCAACCACCAGGAAGTGCTGCTTGCTCGGCCGCGGCTGCTGTAGTGTGGGGGCCCACCTCAGCACCGGGACTCATCCCAGCAAGGAGGGGTGCTGCAGGGGCCGGGTTCCCCCCGAGCCGGCCCCCCTGCAGCCCCCATGCCTGCAGGGGATGAGCACTGCCATCACCTCCTGTTTGTGGGTCTGGGTGAGCTGAGTTTCTCCCGACGCCTCTTGGTGCCCCCACCGAGGAGAAGAGGAGCGCTCACAGCGTTTCAGAGCTGTCGGGTGAAATTTGGCTGAGGAAGCAGCCTGGGGGTCTCCTCCCTCGGGGGGCTGGTGAAACTTGAGCTCCTCCCTGGGCGGGGGTGAGCCTTGGGGCGGGCTGGGGGGGTGCAGGTGCTTTTCCCCCCTCGCCCTCCATTTCACAAGGGGCATGGGGTGGCTGCGCCGCCCGCCAAGGGCTGCTGCTGAGACACGGACGTTTGACCTGGGGGTTCTGGCAGCCAGGAGCTGCCACACAGCCCACAGGGCGCCAGCGGGTGCGGGAAGCCGTGGGGGCAGGCTGGAGCGTTCATATCCCGGTAGTTACTAAAATGCTGTCGCACTACTGCAGCGAAGAGCTCTGCGCCGCAGCAGCCAGCAGCCTGCTAGCAACCTCAGCAGAGAGCCACTGCAAGCTCGTCTCGGCGGTGCAGACCGGCAAGCCCTGCCCGTCCCTTTCTGGCAGCTCTTCTGCGAGGAAGTTGAGTAGGTTTGCTGATCAGGAGGAGACGGAAGGCAGGTCAAAACCAGGTACATGCCTCTGTTAAATTTAAAAATAGCCTGTGGACAACTTCAGAGACCTTTAAGGAATAAAGGTGACTTGCTCAGTGTAACTTTTCCACCTGCCCTCCGGCAGGTGGGGGATCTACCAGGAGAAAGGACACGAAACCCCAACGCTTCTCCTCCTCCTCCTCCTCCCTCCTTGTTGGCAGCACACCGTCTTCCATGCTGCTGGGGGATTTCCTGCAGCATCCACGGGAGCAAGAGTCCGTTCGATATTGTGACTTGAGGGAGGGGAGGTTGCTGTGACAGTGCAGGGAAGGAGGAAAGGCTCTGACTCTGGCATAAACCATCCTGTCAGCTGCCCCTGTGTCATCCGAGTGGATTTATCCTCTTGGCTTCGACAGCAACAGCTCTAATTGCTGGACTCTTAAACAGACTTTTGTACTTACTTTACAGAAAAGCTCTTCATATCATCTTTACATCTTCCAAAAACCTTTACATCTTGTTGCACACCGAGGAAAATCCTTCTGGGAGAATCAAGGGCGGGTGTCTCTCGCCGTGCTTTTTGGGGTGCTCAGGGTGGTGGGGCTCGCTGGGGAAGGGGTTCTGCGTGTGGGGACCAGGGGGAGGTCTGGCTGCTGGAAGCAAGCAGGAAGGAGGGTTGTGCATCAGCCGGCTGGGTGGTCTTCAGTGATGGACCCGCGGCCTCTCAGGCGGTTTTCACCTGAGAGCAGGGCTGGTACAAGCCCGTGGTGGGCGGCAGCCAGGGAGCCAGGGCATACAAAGCTGACACTGTGTGAATTTAACAGTCCGAGGACAGCAGCACGATGCCTCCGAGCTCTTTGTCAGCAAGGCAAAAAATGGTGTGATTGCACAGTGTGGACCAATACCTCAAATTTGCCCTTTTTTTCTCTCCCATTTGCTTTCTGAGTCATCTCTTCCTGCAGGCTTGGCAGATATAAAGTCTCAGATGTTGATTAGGCGAAGTACTGCACGGGGAGCGATGCGGTGCCTGCGTACGCTCAGCTCAACGCATGACGTTACCAAGTGTTGGAACAAATGGGAAGTCTCCCGGGAGCATCCGGCTCCCTTTTCGCTCTGCAGCGCTGGTGTTTCACCCCAGCTTTTGTCTCACTTTGCCATGAGCTCCCCTGGGCTGGTGGCCGCTGCGGGGCCGCTGTCAGTGTGTGTCCCCCCCCTCTCCAAACTGAACTGATCACCCCACGGGCAGAACGTTGGCTTAAACCTCGTGTGTTTGGGGAAGGTGGGGGTTGACATGGTGTGTTGTTTTTTGATTTGTGGGGTTTTTTCCTTTCTCTTCTACCATCTAGGACTTACCACTGTGGTGCTGGGAAGAAAAAGTTGGAAATGAAGCAAATGAAGGGGATTCCCAAATTCCTTTCCAAACCACACCTGCCGCCTTCGAAGGAAGCACAAACCCCTGTGGAGCTGGGGAAGGGGCTGCAGGGAGGGTGGTGGAGCAGGCCATCCCTCCAGGGGCACCTCGTTTTTCCCAAGCCCCAGAAATACTCGCTGAGGTCCCGCACTCCCGGATTGCGGCACGTCTCAGCTCGGAACCTGCACCTGCATCCCAGCCCTTCGGCCCTGCGTGGGGAGCGGCCGCTGCACCCTCACACCCAACAGCGCGGTGCCCACTTTGAGCAGCACCCCCAAACCCCCCTGCTCCAAAAAATCATCCCCGAAGCAACCCCCCATCCCCCGAAGCAAGGGGCGGGCAGCACGCGCTCCCGCGCCCGGGAGGCCGGGGCCTGCCCCGCACCGCCGGGACCGGGGAGGGGGATTCCCGGGGGAAGCTGTTGCCGGGGGTGCGTGTCCCCGGTGTGGGGGGTGTCCCCGGTGGGGTGTGTTCCCGGGGGTGGTGCGTGTGTGTTCCGGAGGGAGGTCGTTCCGGGAGAGTCCCCCCTCTCCCCGCAAGGCGGCGGCGCGCAGCTCCTCCATCCCCGGTGCTCGCCGCCGCCGCGCGTCCCCCGCTCGCGGGCGGGGCGGGGCGGGGCGGCACGTGCGGTCGGCAGCCGTTGCGCCGTCGCTGCTCCGGACGCGGGCGGGATGGCGGGGGCTGTCTCGGCGCCGCCCTTTCGCTCCTACGAGGAGTATCTGAGCTCGCAGGTGACGGCAGGGGAGCTGCGCTACCTGGAGGTGAGCGGGACGCGGGACACGGCCCCGGGGCAGTCCCGGCGGGTTGGGAGCGGTTGGCCGGCCGCCCCGGTGCGCCCGCCCTGGGGAGGGCTCCTCTGCGGACCTCGGGTGTGTGCTCCGGGAGGTGGCGGCCGCGGGGAGAGAGGTGCGAGCGGCCGCGGCGGTCGGTCGGTGCTCCGGTCCTGGGGCGCGGTGGTCGCTCGTGGAGCGCGGGGCCCGTGGGCAAAAGCCGCGTCCCCGGGGGACGGACCGTCCTGCCGCTGCGCCCGCGGAGGAGCGGGGAGGCTCGGGCTTGGGAACGCGCCGGGTGGTGCCGGTTGGTAGCCAGCAGAGAAACAGCGTGTCGCCAGAGGCAGCCCGTCGGTCTGGCAGGGCGAGGGGAAGGCGGTGGGCTGGCTCCGGGGGCGAGCGCAGCGCCAGGCGAGTGCTGGTTCTTAACGTGGTGCGGTGCGGGCCCAGCCCGCGGGAGGCCCGGGTTTTGGACCGAATCGTCCCGCAGGCTGTGCCTGGCCAAACGAGTCCGGTCGCGGTGGCATCTGAAGGGTGCTGGCTGCTGGGGTTTTGCCCTCTACAAGTGACGGTGCTCGCTGCCCGGGGGAGGCGCTTGGGGGAGGTTGCGGGAGGGATTTGTCTCGCACGGGGCAGGCAGGTGGTTGCCGTTGCTCACAGGTGTGCTCTCGGAAGGCACCTGCCTACCCCCGCCCGAGCCTGGGCAGAGCCGGCCGCAACACCGGGCGGGCTGGAAGGGGCAGTTTCCCGGGGGCTTTGCCTGTCAGCGCTGATCAGGAAATGCCTCGCTCCCCGCTGCGCCGCCCCAGCGCTCGGCTGGTCGGTGCTGCTTTCCTGCAGGGATGTCCCTGTAACCTCGGGACGGCCGGCGGTGGGAGGAGGAGGAGCACTCGGCCCTTCCTGGGGCCCAGGTGCGGTGCGGGCAGAGGAACGTGCGCGACCGTGTGCGGGGCTTCGGCTGCGGAGCTGTGCTTGCTGCTGCCCGGGGTGTCGGGGGCTACCGGAGGCTGCAGTGGCGTTAACGGTCCTGCGTGCCTCGGTCCCTTCCTCGGACCCTCTATCGCGGCCGGGCCGAGTCCCACCGGCGGCTAACCGGCCCCGCCGGGGCAGCCCCGCAGCCTCCCTCCCGCCGTGTCGCCAGGGGGCGCCCTCCGCTCGTGGCGGCCCCCGGCTGGTGTCCGGGGCAGGCGGGAGTCGCGCGGGGGCCGGGGCCGCGTCCCCGCTGTCGCGGCGCTGACCGGGCTCCCCGCCCGTCTCTTCCTTCCCGCAGAGCGATGCGGTGGCGCGGCAGCTGGTGGAACTGGGTTTCTGCGGCTCCGGGGACGTGCCGCGGCGGGAGGAGTTCGAGGCCCGGGCGGCGGCGGCGGCCCCCCAGAGGTAAGTGCCTGCCTGCCCGGGACCCCCCGCGCCCCGGGACGGGACTGCGTCTGCCCCGCGCCCTGGCAGCCTCCGCTGACTGCCCGCCCCGGTCGGACAGGCGGTGTGAGGGGCTGCCCGTCCGCAGAGGCTGAGCCCTGGCCGTCGGGGCTGCCGCACGGCTTGGGGGGTGTGTGTGTGTGTGGTTCTTTTGTCCCCCTTTCGGTGGGCTCCAATAACGGCGTAAGAGAAATGAGGCCAGGCTGTTTCCGAGGTGGTGGTAGCTGTGGACGGTAATACCTGCATCGCCCTTCTGCAGCTGTGACCAAGCAACGCGCGTTTTCTAACACTGCTGGGGTTGGCGGTTACAAGACAGGGAACAACCTGATGGGAAAGGGGTGGCGTATGAGCGGGGAAAATGCCCTTTCTTTGCTGGTCAGCTGTTAGGCTTCGAGGTCCGAGTTTGTTGAGTAATGTAGTTTGGAGTTCCTTTGGCGGCAGCAGTGATGGGAAGCTTGCCTTCCTTGCTGGGTCAGGGAGACTGGGGTTGCTGTGGGAGCACTCCCTGTACACAGGGTACCTGGAGCGGATCACAAAGCACGAGGGAAGAGATTTAAATGGCTCAGGCTGGATGAGGGTCTCTGGATGTGTGTACAAGGTGTCTGCTCTTTTGTCTGGAGTATTTTACTTCTATTTCCAAACGCCTGTTTGGGGAGACCTGATTTACTCTCCAAAAGTCTCTGACAAAGGAAGTCTCAGCAGTGCATATGTGGTATTTTTTTAGGGTTTTGTTTTGACTTCTGCCGCCTCATCCTAGTTACAGCATGTATAGCTACCGCATGCAGTTCCTGTGAAAACTCAGGCTGCACTGAGGATTCAGTGCTTTGCAATAAAGCTTTATCGTATCTTGTGGCGGGTTCCCCTCCCTTTTTATTTTTACACCTTCTCCACTCTGTTTAACCAGCCGGCAGATCCTACAGCATCGAGCTGTTTACTGTCCTGGCCCCATAAATAGTGAACTCTTTTTTTTTTTTTTTTTTTGTGGCGCTTTGCCTCAAGACACTAAATAACGTTATTACAATTCTCGCTTTGTCAACATGTTTGGTGAATTACAGAGCCCCTGAGCAGCCTTGCTCTCCTGTGGTGCTTTTCTCTCTTTGTGCTGTAGTGCAATGATAATTTAATAATTTAGCAGCACATATCGCATGCCTTTCATAGCGTTTGTGAGCTGAGCACATGTGCCGTGTCGCTAAGCTGTTGTCATGCTTCATGTGCGCTCCTGTATCAAACCGTTCATGTCACCAGTAGGAAATGAGCTCGACTGGCTGATGGCTTGGACTTGTAATGTTCTTGTAAAGTACGTTTCTACACCACTGACCGTTATTAATTAGCCTTGTAGTGATTCCGTGTGTGGAGATGAGTGGAAATGAGCTGAAGCCTGAGCTCTCAGTGCAGTTGTCTCTCTCCTTGATGTCTTGAGTGGGAATTCTCTCCTTTTTTTGCTTTTTCTTTGTTTAGTTTGCCATTAGTTTGCAGGTGGGGATGTCAGGGCTGACTATTTTAACCACATTAGGTTGATCAGATTATCCAAAAGTCTGTGTCAGGAGTTGCTGCTGTCAGGGCTTCTGAATTGTCCACTTGCAAAAATGTGTCTGTGGTTTCCTCGGAGCAGAAGGAAGTTTCCTCGAGTTGTCCTTGGCATCACCGGTCTTGGAAACGGTCACCCTTAATTCCGACTGCCCAGACTGTTTTGGATATGAAAGCCAGCTCCTTAAGCGGGTGCCTCGAGGCTTTCTGCTGTGGTGCTCCTCTCCTTGCCCCTCCCACTGCCGGGACACTGCTGCCCCGCACAAAAGGATTGGCAGGGCTGTGTCCCACCCACAGTCACCTCCTCCATCAAAGAAAACAATGTGAGTCTTCCAGTCAAAACGGGAATATGTGGCTGGGGACATTTTTAAGTGATGGGTTATTTGGATCAAAACACAAGAGGAGTTAGCTGGAAAGTGACTTTTTGTCTTCTCTTCAGGAAACAAACTCCTGTTCAGTGGTTTTGGAAATATCTACAAGTGGCTGCTATTCGTAGCAATGGGGCTCCCCCAGCCAGAGTGCTTCCCTAACCAGGGCTTACCGATAGAAACACCCCAAGGAACCATGTACTCCACTTGCTAAAAAGTATGAAAATAACCCAACAGCTGCGATAGGTATTGCCTCTGCTGCGTTTCTGCTCCATGCTGTGCCCACAGGGCCTTGTGCATAGCTGCTGTGTTTGCTGTAGGCTTCTGTAACTCCCATATTCTCCTTAGGGTTGGTCTTTCAGCGGTCAGAATCCCTGAACTACACCAATGTTTGACTGCCATGCCTTCTGCTGCTGCAACGGCATCACAGCACAGTCACAGGAATCTGTAATTTATTGGGAATGTAAAGCCTTACACGAAGATCAGGAACTGCCAAGTGTCCTTTTAGCTGCAGCAAAATGCTTCCAAGTTCCCGCGGAGCAGCAGCAAACCAGCAAGACAGAATCCAGGCGATGGTTTAGAGCAGTGGTGAAGGGGAGCACAAAGAAGGCGGTCGTTCTTGAGGGGCTTCTCTCTGTGTAGTTGCTTCAATGTAATGGTCAGGGTTTGCTCAAGAACTGAGTCGCTGTCTTCACATCAGGGAAGGAGGGGTCATCTTGACTAATATTTGAAAAATTAGCTTCAGGGTAGCTACCTATGACACGGTGTTGCAGAGCTGCTTCTGATCAGAAGGGCCAATAATTTCCCTCAAATGCCTAGAATGGTGGTGTGGTTGTTCTCCGAATCCTTACCTCTGCCTTGCCTAGATAGCGTTACCAGCTAAGGCGCGTACTTGGTAGCGTTGGTAGGACTTCCTTCACGAATGGTAGATGAAATTGAGTGCGTGTTGCAGAGAACGGGTTTGGGTGGGCTGGGGCAGTGCCTTTATTTCCTCTTTGGAACTCTTTGTAAAGCAGCCTTAAACTTTTCTGGTCTTAGCATCACATCTGAAGTCGAGTGAAAAATGACAGAGGGAAGTAAACAGAAGTAAGACTAGTTACTTTAAAATACTTAATATTGCCCCACATCTTAATATTACCCCACCATCAGATAGTTGGGTTTGTGCTTTTTTTGGTAGGAAGCAAGATAATAAAAACCAGTGAAGTGCAGGCGTTGAAGGGCAGATAGAAGTGTGCCATGCCATCAGTTCTTTGCAGTAAGGTTGTATGTGTCTGTGTTTGGGAACTGAAGTGAAGAGGCCAGGGTTGTGTTTTATTTTCTTGGACAGAGGCAAGTTGGAAATGAAGTATTTTTTAATCCTTTTTTTTTTCTCCTTCCCCTGGCATTAGGTAATCTCTAAATGAGTGCAAGATTGCTTTTTTTTTTTATTTGTTGTCCCAAGTGACAGAGGTGGAAAGATCTCATGTTCCTCAAAAGCATGCTGTAACTTGTATAGCGTCAGCGCTGAAGAAGAGCTGTGTTTTTTCAGCTGAGCGTGCCCAGAGTCAGTAAGACTCTGGCTGACGTGAGGAAAGGAAGCAGTGTCACTTGTCCCGGTGGGACATAGGGTATTGCCTTAGGATGCTCTAACCTCTTCTCCTGGTTGGATGGCGTGAGGCAGCAGCAGTCTGTCTGTGTTTCTAAGCCTGGATCCAGGCTGCGTGCCCCTCACGACGGCTGTGCCCCCTGTTGCTGTGGGGCAGCTGTGGCCTCTGCTCCCCGGGGAACCAGGCTGCTCTGGCATGGATGGCATTGAGCGACTTCCGACTGGCACAGCGGTATTGCGTGACCGCAAGATTTAGCACTGAGCAACAGCACTAAACGTGTCAATCGCTTCCGTTTCTGCCCCGCTCTGCCGATGTCCCCGTTGAACGGGTGTTTTCGGTGCTGCCCTGCCGGGAGCCCTGAGCTGCCCCCGGCCCTGCGGTCCAAGGAGCGGTGGCTGAGCGGGGGAGGATGTTCAGGACGGGGCTCGGCTCTCTGCTCCGAGTTCGGGTGCCTTACCTGGTGTCACCGGGAGAGGGCTCCCTCTGCTCGGCAGTCACAGCCCTGGCGCTCTCCCGGTCTGCTCGGAGCCGTGGGTAGAAGGTGGGGTGGAGGAGCCCAAACCCCGGAGCTGGAGCCGTGCTCTTGGAGGCTGTCCTGTGGAGGAGAGGCTGCTGCTTCCCTTCGGAGGTTTGGGCTGTATCGCTCAGGCAGGGCTTAGAAGTGCAGGTTGATTGACAGCCCCCTGGGAAGTGTCAGAGTGATGGCCAGCTGCTCTGGAGGGGAGTGCTGGATCTCTGGCGTGTGGCCGTTTCGTGGGTAAAATACCCAGTGGTTTGCGTTGGTTTTTCCGGCGTAGAAGCATGAGGGTGACGAGCTAGCCCAGCAGCCAGGATTCGAACCCGAAAAGGGGAGGGTGTCCTGGGTTCCAGCATCACCCCCTGCTGCTTTTCTGGGGCTTAAGACACCAGCGCTGCCCCTTGGAGCAGGAACCCAGAAAGATTTCTCCCATGCAAACGCGAGTGGGAGCGGAACAGCAAATGGCAAAGCTGGGCTTTGCTCCTGGGCGGTTGGAAACGTGGATTTACGTGTCATCAGCCGGTGGAGGGCAGGAAATCCTGCTGCCAGCCGTGCGGGGAGCAGTGTTGCAGAGTGCCCTTCAGCAGAGGACGCAGGAGGGGGAGCTCGTTTCATTTCCGCAAACTCTGCGCTTGAGGCAGTCTCAGAGCAGTTTGCGCTCAGCGCTGTGGTGAGTGTCCTACCAGACCCGCTTAACTTGAACCGGTCTCTCTCTGGCACCCGGTCCTTTTGTGCTGCTGTTGTCCTCAGCAGGGGCGGACTCAGAGGTAGCTGTCTGCTGCACGTGGATTTGTGCCTACAGATGTTTCCCTTGGGAAGGCCGTCGGGTCTTGTTAAAGCGCGTTCCTTTGACAGACCGGGTGGAGACGAGGTGCTTTGGTACGTGGGTCACTAGTAGGTCCTGGGCTGTCCTCTCTGTCTGTATTGTGCTCTTAAGCAGGCCACTACAGTGAACCATTAACAGGGAGGGAGGGAATGGTGCTTTTTTGGGTTTTTTTATTTGTTTTTGTCTAGGTATTGCTTTGGATTTCAGTATTGCAAGCAATCCCACTGAAGTGGGATGTGAAGAATTAAACTTGAGCACACTGCACTTAACAGTAGCATAATTCTTTCAATGTATTTCAGGAAATGCCAAATCCCAAAGCAATTATATGTCTATAATTTAAGTGCAGCGTCTTTAAAATAAAACCATTGGCTAGGGATTTTCACATGTGTGTGCGTGTGGTCTGAAGGCTCTTCTTGTGTTCAGAAGGACAGGCCTTCATTCAGTACCTGGGATTTGGGTTGGCAGTTTGATTCCTCCCTCAGATCTTCTCGCTGGTTCTTGAGCCACTCCTGTTTTTGTCCCCTGACAAATTTCCCCAGAGCTCTTACTAAGCTCCAGTGGAATCTTCTTCTGTGATGTTATGGAAAAAGTATGGTTAATTATGTTTCCTATCAACATACCGCTGTGCTTGCAGCATTTTTTGGGACTAGGGGCTGAACAGCTCGAGTCGTGTGGCCGGCAGTCTGCTTTTTGGCTCAACCAGAATGTGTAAGAATTGGAGACTGTGCAAGAAAATCCATGGCTGGAATATCTTAGAGCTGTTCTTTTCTTCCCCCTTTTATAAGCCCGTAATGTATAGATAACATTTAGATTGATATCTAGGTTGGAAGGCTTCTCTGAGCTGAATACTTTGAAGCTTGCACTTGTCTCAGTAATTCCGGATTGGGTGAACGGAGCAAACTGAACAGCCTTAGGAATGTTTCGTGGTGACCCTTCTGGCCCAGCAGAATGGCTTTTTTGGACATCTCCCTGTTCTCTCTGTGTTTCTCTCCTCCCGCCTTCTCTACTCTCCCTTGGAGTCTTGTAAACCAGTACCTTAGTGGGAAGGGGAGGATGCCCCTTTCCTGACCCTAAACCTAGCAGCAGAATTGAGACCAGGTTCCTCCCCCCCTGCGAATTTTTATTGCTTGTTCCACTGTTAAAATAATAGCAGCATGTTCTTCTCAGCAGTTCGGTGTGAAATGGCACTTTCTCAGACTAATGAAGGAAGGAGGCAAATGCACTCCCACTGCTGCTGGAAGACTGACTCTCTGACAGCCATTTGGTGATGATGCAGAGAGCTGGTAGTTCTGCTTCTGTCATGATTTGAAACTCTTGAGGTCCAGCCGTGGAAAGGAGTGGGCTGGAGAACTGCTTCTTGCCCAAATGCTAGGAGATGAATTAGTTGGTTAAGTTTTAGAATGGTGCTAGTTGGTAGCGTCAGCACTAGGTATCGATAATCCTGGACTCGTCCCCTTCTGATACTGAAAACTCGCGTGCCTTTCCTGTTATCTCTTGCCCCCTATGCCTGTCTCTGATTAGCATTTCTCCACACTCTTGGCAACTCAGTCTCTCTTAAGGAAAACAAAATCTCTTTTGCCTACCTCCAGCCTGTGCTTTTGTGTGAAAGGCCGTGTAACCATAATGCCGCTTTTCTTTTCTTACTTCTGATAAGGGAAGGAGCAATTGCTGGCGCTTTGACTGCCTGTGTTTTGGGGTCGTTGGCCCCGAGTTGAGTGGGATAGGGCAGCCATCTGTAAGCATCTCGGAGATTCCAGACAGAAGTAGACACTTCAGTTCGCTCCAGTCATTTTTTCTGAGCTTTCCCCAAACTGGCGATGGCTACATATCCTATGAAAAAGACAGAGGGGCGATCTGAGACTGTAGATCCTTTGGTGACCCATTTGTTTCTGCTTCCCCTTGTGTGTCTCATACCACAGGAAATGGGTGTGCCAAGCGGGGTCTTCAGCGTAAGCGTCTTGAGCAGATAAAGCAATAACTCGTATTCTTGAGCGGGGGCCTAGGGGCCATGTAGGTCATCAGGAGCAGGAAAAAGATGAATTTTTGTTTCCTTCAACAGACTTCTCCTGGTCATGTATGATGTATGAAGTTGGATGCACTGAAAAATACAGGTGGAATTTCCTAAACCTGGCCGGGAAACAAGAACACCTGCAGGGATAGGATTGGTGGGGGATGTACCATTAAGGTGTACGTACGCACACTGGGCGAGTGAGGCTGGGAGCTTTGGGTTGCCTAGTGCTTTTGGCCCGCGAGACAGGAGGTGGCAAGGAGGGAGAGAAACCCCGGTGGCTACAGGCAAGGACAGAGTGCTGTCTGTTTTAAATTGTCTGGTCCAGAGTGGAGATGACTGAAATAACGAGATGACTCCATCCTTCCGTCCATCGCTGGGCAGAGTTTTACGATGGTGCTGCAATAAGCTCTTTATTTCATGGCTTGGGTTTTTTCAGGTATTTGTTTTTTGTTTTTAAGTGGTATGGTGAGGAACAAGTTGATAAGTCATATGATTTCCGACTGACCTCTCACAGCAGTAAGCCTATGTACATGCTTTCCAGCAAATCAAAATATGATGGGGACAGAATAAGAATTTCCAGCCGTGACTCTACAGGCTGTGAGATAGGCTTCAGAAAAGGCAGAGGAGCTGAACAAGCACTGAATACAAATTTGAAGTGGTATATATTTATATTTAAGGACTGTTTGGTTCTCGGTGCATGAAAGTTGTGCTCCAAGTAGCGCACAAGCCTGAGCAGGTTTTTGATAGTCCCAAGTGTTACATCCTTAATGTTCCTAAGACAATATTAAATGTTTTTTGAAGGGGTCCAGGTGTGTTTGGGCAGCTTTCTACTCTAGGCAGTGAGTTTGTTACCCTAGCAGAAATGTTTTTTCACCTGGAAGTGTGTTGCAATAATCAACATTCTTTGCTTAAGAATAAATCAGTCCTCATCTTTTTACTTTTTTTCTCCCCTTTATAAATTGTGGATCGTTTGGGGAAAATATTTGGAAAAAAAAAAAATGAAATGTGTTTAAGTAGGTGCTGAAAAATGTTTTCTTCCTAGAAGGATGGTTTGCTATTTTGTTAGTAATCGTCAAGCAAATGAAACCAGAGTCCTGGAAATGGATTTGCCTGTGGATTCCTGCAGTTCGTAATCTGTGGGTTCAGATTTCTTTCTGACAAGACCTGTATTTTAAAAGTGCAAACTCTAGCTAAGACGAGCTAAATACCTAGAAAAGACAAATGGTTTTAAAAGGATTTTGTATCTATTTCTTTTTGGTGGAACTTTGCCTCAGGCTGGGATGCTCAAATGCCTGTACCTTCTTCCAGCTTCTTCCCTCATGTGCCACGTGAACACACATCTTCAAAGTGCTGACGTTCGGGTGCTCTATGTTAAGTGATGAAAAACAAAGCAGTTTTCCTCCTCTGAAGTTTATCAAGGGTTGCAATCTTGTGCAAAACAGTAGTTCTGAGCTGATGTATTTCCCTGCACCAAAGTCAAGTGGGAACCGCAGGCCCACACTAAGGACTAGACAGGATTTTCTGCCTGGCCACCTCCAACGCAGTGGAGAGCACGTTGTGAAACAGGTCTTGTCAGGCCTCCGTTGTGGTGAGGAAGCAGCTTTCACAGACAGACGTACAGAAGCTAAAGATCTGACAAGGCAACTTGGTTAAAGCTCCAGTGTCTGACTGTCTTGGCTGCACAAACCGCAGACTTGTTTGGAGCGCAGATCTGCTGAGGGATATAGCAGGGACCTCAGCGTTTCATGTTGCAAGGTTTTGATGTGTAAAGCTGGGCGGTGTGTTTGCTGCCTTCTTGTGCGGGAGCCGGCACCTGCTTGGGGCACATCCTTGAGAACTTGTAGTAGCCAGGGTCCCTCAGTTCCTGACAAACAGATGTAGTGCTTGGGCTGAGTGGTGAGACCTCAGGCTGCTGCTGGGTAGTGCTGTCTGCTGCAGGAGGAATTGCATCGTGTTTTCATGTCTTCCAGATGCAGACAACATCTCTTAATGCAGCTCTGCATGCTTCTGGAATGTTTGCAACACGTGTGTCTAGCTCACCCTCTAGGACCTGGTTCTGCTCCGAGGCGTTGTGGTGCGTTTCTTCAAACTGTACGCGTGTGAGTGGCACGCAGATGAGGCCAAGTTTTCCTCTGGCTTAGGCCCCTGCAGAGGATCGCGGCGTTGGTGGGAACAGCATGGACTGTCAGCTTGGGCTGGCTTGTGTGTGGAAGACACGTGTGTACCAAATTAGGCACAAATGTGAACGTGGAGATGGTTGGTTTTAGCCTCTGTAGGAACTTGAGGCACACGGTGCCCCACAAACACGCCCTGTTTTCACGTTGTAGCCTTCTCTGGACTCCAGCGGAAGTATGTGAACTGTCACAGGGTTCAGTATGTTAGTTTGTAAAAGGCAGATGTTGATGATTGTCTGCTGTTCGAGATGTAGCTGTGTGGAAGCTTTTCTTAGGCAAGCATCAGGTTTGGCACCAGCATGTGGATTCTTACCTTCAAGCTTAGTAAAAGAGCAAGTGTACTATGAGGAATGATTTTAAAAAGAAACCCAGAACTCGCTGTTAAAGCTGTTTGGAGGAAAACCGTCTGGGAAAAAAGCAGCTAGCATATAGGTGAGCAAGCATCCAACTGTGGTACGTAAGGGCTGGTAGAAGGTGGAGGTGAGCCCTGTTGATCCTAAGTTGTGTGTGGAAAACCGTGCAGAGCAGCGCGAGCACAATGATCCCCTGGTGCTTCAGTGGCTAGATTTCATCCTGCTTTTTAAACTGCGTGGTACAGAGGTTTTTTTGCAGGGCATTTGCTGCTCTTTGAGGGGTTTTGTTACAGCTGGATTCTTCCTCCACAAGTTCCCATGCCCCAGCTGAATTTTGTGTGGTGATGTTGCTTCCAGTCGTCTTGTCACCATTGTTGTTTCTCTCTTTGCATCAACGCAAGGATTGCGTTATAGTTTCTGTCTGGTGCTGCCTTAAAAGCCTGGGATCTTATTGTGTGCTTTTCAATGAAGAGAGGAGGTGAGGGATGTACGTCTTCGGGGTTCAGTGAATAAACTCTGTCATTTCCAAACACTTGACGTTTTTCGTTGAATCGTATCACAACAGATTGCTGTAGAAAAGCCACGTTCCCTGCTGCCTTTTCTTCCTAAATAAAGACGGGATGCTATCTGTAGCGTTGATATTGTGCTGCTCTTCTAGTAAGAAAACATAAATTCCAAGGCATTTTTAGCTTATTTCTTCTGTGTTCATACCATTCTTATAGTTAGGGTACTTGCTGGCTTGCTGTGTATTTTTTCAAATTACACTCAGTTTGGTAACTGGGAAGTGATGCGGCATGGATGTCCGTGTTACATCAGGATAACAAATTTGTCAGTAGCGGAGCTGTACATACTTTGGACTTAAGGATGTGGTACCCATTGGCCAAGGAGTTCTTTGTTTTAGTTTGGCTTTGACATAACTGTCTAAAACTTGTATGAAAACAATTAAAACCAACGAAGAGGACTGACTTGGAAGTAGTTACTTCAGCCAAGACTATGTATCATCATGTGAAGGATGATGCTTTGAAGCTTATCTTTTCATCTGTGAAGGTAGGATTTTTTTTTTCACCATAGACATCTTTTTAATATGTTTTCTGCCTTGATTGTCCTTTGGCCTTTTATTATCCAGTCTCGAAGTTTAATGAGGTCATTCTATAGGTTGTTGTTAGGGCGCCGGACTCATCCTTACACTGAATAATTTCTCTCCTGATTGCTTCTTCCCTTTTCCCGAGGTTTAGCGGAACACCTCCAGCCAGCAATCTACTGTTGTCCCTTTGTTTAAAAGATAGAAAATGGAGGGTAGAAGGAAATGATAAATTTTTGCAACATTTATCCTGGAAAGGGTCTTTCATTGTGCTCCACTACTGGTTAGTTGCCTTGGCCTTCACAGATGAGCTTTCAAAACTCCATGCAGAGCCTGTCAGCCAGGCACAAGTAGCAGCTAGAGCAGACCCTGGACATGGTTGAAGCCTCTTGATGTGGCTGCGAAGTTGGCTTATCTTGTTATCTGAGGGCCTTTTCAGTGTAGGGAGACGCATTTGAATTTTGGCGTGTGAAGCTGGTGAGTGGAAGCTGTGGCTGTAGTAGTTGGTAATGTCAGAGGAGGGCTGCTACAGCTTGAAGGAGAATAGCCAAGGACCAAGAGGAAAGCAATGCCTTTCACTAGCATACGGAAAAGCAGTAGTAAGCCTACAGAAGAGTACACCTCCAAGAATGATGTAAACTAGACCATTTCAGATGCCAGCTGAGGTTTCACTACAGAATACAGTGGGGGAGATATGTTCTGGTTTTGGCAGTGAAGATGGACAGCGGTATTGAGAAATGTGCTGGAAACAAGTGACCAATGTTACCAAGCAGTAGAACGAAGCCCAGTCCGTGAACTCCCTGGAGTTCAAGAGCAGTCAGTAATGATGTGATGGAGCTTATGACATCCATCATGAAAAGCTCCTTCCATCCTGCCCCTGTGGAGGAACAGTAAATACTGAGTTTTTTAGAAGTACTTCAAGGGAGAGACAGAGAACTGCAGATTAGTGAGTGTTTACAGAGGAATGTGTTTCAGTGGTCACAGAATTAATGCCACAACACCTGGAAAATCATGATAACATGGCTTTGGCAGAGGACAAGTTGTGTTTCCTTAATCCCTTGCCACTTTTAACATATTGCTAGGAGGGAAAGAAGAGAAATGGTCTGACACAATGCATTTAAACTTTCTGAATGTCTGACAATCATCTCTATGGGGTTAGTAAAGTAAGAGACTGTCTTGGTGTCCATTAAACCAGCTTAAAAAACCCCCCAGGTGTAAGAGTCTTTCATCTTGGCAAAGAGTGAACAGCATGGAGGCTCAGTCCTTCTGCCTCAGATCAATGTTATTTACATCTGCTAATTCCTGTGAGGGATAAAATACTTCGGACGGATTTAACTAGACTGTACAGATTGGAGTGGTGAAATTCAGTGCTGAAAACCACCAAGTGTTTTTTTTTTTTTTTTTTTCTGCAGCAGCAGAAATATTTCTCAAGTCCTGAAAGAAAAGTCAAGGAGAAGGCTAGAAATGTTAAAGATCCCTTTAACTGCTGTAGGTATCCATTAGCTCTTGCCAAGGAAGCAAGCTGGCACTATATCTACGAGATGGTGCAATCACATCTGCCGTGTGAGGTTCAGCTGTTGTTCATAGGTTTAAGTTACTTAATACGCTGCCCAGGCACCGACTGAAGTCAGTGACTGGTGTGATGATGTCGCACAAAAGACAGGAGTAAAAAGACATCATTATAATAATGACAATAAGAAGTTACCGCCTCTGTTGTTGAAGTGAGTTAGTTTTGTTACCCAGTGTTAACCTTAGAGCTTCTAGGTTGTCGTTGGGTCTAAAGAGGGTGTGCAGGCGAGCATTAATTCTTGCGCGTGAAGGGAAGGTTAACTGACTGTGGTAACTACCTTGGAGTTGTAGTAGTGGATGTACGTGAAAAGGTTGGATCCCGTTTGGAAGTAAGTAAACAGCAGTGGTGTGCACGCGGGCCCGGGAGATCGGAGGAGAAGCCTAGTAAACTTAAGGGTAAGAGTGGTGGGGAAAACGCAGGGCTTGGTTGGAGATACTTTACACTGTATTTCATGATCCTTCTTAGCACGTTCGGCTGGTCCCCCACGGGTGTTTCTGATGCAGGCGTCCTCACCACGGCGTGGCCTTGCATCATATCCATAGTGCACTGAACTGAGGGAGGAACAGGGTCACACATCACACGTGTCTAGTGAAACTGCACGTCTGGAGACGTTTCCCATTTTGTGATGGATGCAAGGTTGGGGTTTATTACTAGCAGCTCTTTCTACACCATCGTTAGACCTATCAGGATATTTCCTTTGGTAGCTCCAATCCCACTCAAATCAGCGTTAGTAAAGCAGGCTGCTAGTGTGCAACCACTCCCCCAACCTCTCCTTTTTTTTTCCTGCTCTCCAAGTTGCCATTGTGCTGTGAAAGTAGTTAAGAAAGTTCCTTCTGAGAAACATGGTTTTGAGTGTCTTTTGTCATGTTGCCTGAGTAATCGAGTTGGGAATGAATGCATTTTCTTTGACTGGACACGTGGATTATTGGGTTTCTCTCTTCCAGTTTGTTCTGCAGTCTCGTCCTAGTTCATCTGCTGTTTCCTGAAGTACTTGCTTTCCTTGCTGCCGGTATTCATTGTCATTTTTCACTTAGTGCTCATGTTTAACACGCTTTCCTAGCTTTTAACTGTGCTTGCCTCTTCTGGAACCCCCAGTAGAGAAGATAAGGTACGCTGTAAATCCAAGAGCATTCTGCGTTGTCATTTTTCCCTGCTGACGGTATTTTGGCAACTGTGTGAGGAAGGGGATGGCGATAGGCTGTTTTCACATCTGTCCTCATGCGGAGGGGTAGAAGCACATGCTGTGAACATGTCTCTTGGCTTACCTTCTATGTAGTGAGTGGCATGCTTGGCTCAAGAATTGCTGTCCAAATAGATTGCTCCGACCAAAGAGCTTTCGTTTTTGCATTTATGATCCGAGCTATTGAAGGGAAAGCCCCTTTCAAGGGCTGCTGTAGCTTTAGAAGCGACGCTACATTTGCTGGCTGTATTAGGGTGGAGGAAGGTGTGTGATGCAGGGACCTTATTGGAACCGTGTTCCATTTGTCACTGGAGTAGTTGAAGAGGATACCGATTCTCGTACGATTTGGCTGCTGTTCATGGTATTCTATCTCACAAGCATTGGGGTTTCTCTTATTTGGATTGTTCCATCTTGATTTTTCTTCAGTGCACCTCCAAAGTTCTGTGTGGATCCATTTGCAGGTGAACAGCCTGTACCTGCTCAGCATGTACCTGCAGGAAGGCAGGACGAAGGCGGGGCGTTTCCCTTTGCTCTCTGGTTTGCCCGTCTGCCCAGGCAGAAGAGCAATACGCAGAGGTCCTCGTTCTGTGGCGCTGAAGGAGTAGAGTGGGATGCTGGGAGTTTAATCTCGGCGCTCCTCCTGCGCGGGCCGTTGACGACTGGGGAGCCAGCGCTGGATCTGCGGCGATTCTAAGCTCCTGTCCCAGCCAGGCAAGTTGCCAAAGCCTGACAAAAGCAGCTGTGCCGTTCGTCAGGGCACACGGAGGGTTCGGAAGCGAACCAGGAAGCCGATGGGATGTGTGGAGCCTGGGTCTCTGTTACATATGGCCGATGCTACAGCGTGGTCGTCTTCTGTACTTGATTTTCGGTACGGGCCTCGAGTGCACCCTCCAGTTTGCCTCAGTTCAGTCCGTGGACCGCGTGTGGATGGGACAAAAGGGCTTGGCAGAAGTGGGGCGGTATTTGAGCAGCGAAGCCTTTACAGCTGGTGTGTCCTTTTCCCCTTGACGGGTTCTTTCAGGCGACAGGTCTGTGTGCAGTGGCGCAGGCTGTCTCCCTGAATCGACAGAGAAGCAGGACTGAAATTCCTCGTCGTTTTTCCGGGAACATCTTGCCAGTAATGTGCCTGTTGTCCCTGCACACTGATTGTTTTCATTTTAGCTTCTATATTGAACTGGGAATCGTATTGGGCTGCACAATAATATCACTTTACAATGCGGCGCGAGTCTTTAAGCCAGCCCAGCTCCCTCCCCTTTGCAGGGGCTCGTGAAGAAATGTCCTGTTATTATTTTAGCAGTTTAAGGAAAATTCCAGCTGCTATCAAGCTGCTTTTCTCCACTTGGTCGCTATAACCAAATAGTGTCAGCTGTAGTATCGCTCCCCAGGCCATCGGTGCTTAATTGGTAACACGGTTTTACAAACAGCTCGGGAGTAAAGGACATGTTTTCAAGCAGCATAATATCTAACGCAGCAACGTGGGATTAAAATTCCGGACGGTATCTTTCTGGGTATTTTACTGCTGCAGGTGCACAGCAGCCGCTGGTCAGTGACAGGCTGAGGGCAGCCTTGCTGTTAATGGAAGCTGTTCTGGTTGTACACCTGCGCTCACAAAACATCCGGCACGGAAGTGGGGGCTTCCAGGGAGCAGAACTGAGGAAAAGGCTCTGGCTGAGCCGGCGTCCTTGTGAATTAATCGCTTGCCTAGGGGAAATACTGCAGAAGGGTACAAGCAATTCTTACAACAGCCTGGTTGTGACCCCGAGGCTGCGGGTGCTGAAGGTACATGGCATGACATCTGCAGGGTTTCCAAGAACTACTCCAACTGCCGCAGACTTCTTTTTTCTGGAGAGGTTAAGGATGTGATGAGCGCAAGTGGATAATTAATGGGATTTGAGGTAACTAGCTGCATTTTTGTCAGATGTGTAACCAGGTAGTGGGTGGGTCTTCTAGAAGAAAACATTCCGTAGGAGCATGATGGTTTCTCTAGACACCAAGTGAGCTGCTGTAACTGTGCCACGTTATAGCATTAGACTTCTGGCTGGCAAGTACTCCCACAGACTTCATCAAGTGCTTAGGAGTTAATTAAGCGCTCAAATTAAGCACCTGCCTGAGAAGTAGCAGTATCGCATGCTGAGTTGCGGTTTTTAGAGAGGAGAAGGTCCTGTCTGAGTGGTACAAGACAGATGATGCCGTTTAGCTGCCACATTTTGCATTAATAGCCACGAGGATCTGCAGCTGTGGTTCTCGAAACAGCGGTGGTTGGAGAGGGCAATGACGACCTGGTGATATCCAGCACTGGGCAAACCGGCGTCTGTACGCGGGTTGGATATGGGGAGCAGCACGGGAGACGTGAGCAGGTCTTCGGAAGGTGCTGTTGACCAGAGCATTCCACGCAAAGGAGGACAAGAGTGCGAGCAGTCGTGTGGATATTGGCATTGGCGTAGAACTTGCAGTGACCGTTGTCCTTCCTCATATGACTCTGAGTACCTTGCAGAACTTTTGACCTGTGTCATTCTGGTTTTTTAAAAGCAAAGCTGAGTGGGTTTACCACTTCGCAGGCTGAAGAGGTTTTTCACAGAAGTGGGAGAGAGTCGCATAATGCTGCCATCAGGGTGTCAGAGCTGCATGTTGGAATGGCTTCTTGGGTTTGTTTTAACATTCCGGGGATCTTCTGCCTGAAATGTATCCTGAAAACTGTATTCTGTGTCCCCCCTCCTTAATGTATAGCTCTTCGTATCTCAGAATGTAGACTTACTTGATTCATTTTCCAGAGAAACTGGCGGATTGAACTCACCTGGATGACAGAAACATATTTCAGATAGCTGAGTTGTTTTAAAGGAAAAAAAATCCCGAAACCACAAACCGAACCCCAAGCTTTTAATCTGTGGGATTTATTGGTTTTGCTTGTTATTTGAGACACACCTTTAAATAATGGTATTGAAGCCTTCTAGAAACAGTGTTAAATAGATTTTTCACTCTTTTAATGAGATATTCAGGCCAAGTTTTTTGACTGCTCTGTTCATACAGTGCCAGAAATGGAGTTAATTGCAGGTACAAGCTGACAGCAGCCCATGCATCTGTTTTTCATTCCTGGGCATGAAGTTACTCTTTTTGGACAGAGAATGCCCCTCAAACTGGGAGGTTTGTTTGAAACTTCGCACTCTGTTTTACAAACACACAAGGTGGCTAAACAATTTGTCATGCCGTTGCATCACAGAAGGAAATCTAGAAGGGTGATACAATACTGGCATTAAAGCTGGGACATTCAGGGGTAGCGCTGCGACAGCTCCTACGGGTGAATCTCGATGTGCACACAAACCAGGCGGTGCAGGACCCAGTAAAGCAGTATTCGAGGAACAGCCCTTGCTCATCGATGTACGTTACAAGGCAGAGAAGTTAGCGTTGAAAGGAAGCCCAAGACTGTGTTAGTGCAGGCTGGCCCTCGAGCTTCTGGGGGAGAAGGCTGGTGGCCTGTGGCCGCACTGCCTGAGTACGGGTGTTTGTGCAGAGAGCGGGCACGCTGTGGCTGCTCTGTGCAGGTGTCACGCCGCGTTCTTGAGAGGACCTTGTCTTCTGGCTCAGAGGGGCGTGTGAGCATCGCGATCGTTTCACACCGGCATCTTGGTTTGTGAGTTGCTGGTATTCTAGTTCAGAGCGAAACCAGACAGATTGGGTTTGCAGGTTTATAGCCATGACTTTAGAACCAAGACAGGCTTGGCAGAGGGGTGAAGCATTTTCAGGTGCACAGCCCAAACCCATTTCTGATGCTCTAGAATATGACTGAAACATTAGAAGATTTGTATTTGTCCTTAGCCTGAAAAATACTCCTGTGCTGCACTTGACTTTTTCACTTGCACCTGCATTTCACTGTGGAAAATATTTATTTTAGTGAGAAAATGTGGCCATGGCTAATGCACTGAAAAGCAGAACAGTTTCTTATAAAATCTGCCTTGAGACCATGAGTTCAAGCCACAACCTCAATGTGTTTTGATGCAATACCACTGCAACATGAAAATAGTGTTTGGTGCTAAGTCCTGAAAAAGAGTGGTGGAAAACGGGAGGTGGGAGGTGAGTAAGAGTTAGGATAAGTACCGATTTTAACTGCCATGGCTGTCAGTGCGGAACAAATAGTTTTTACTAAAACTTGCCGAACTAAGACCTATAAAATCTTAGCTCAGTGTTCAGTGGATCCTGTTTAGTTAGCATTTGGGTCTTAGGACTGCATAAATATGAAGTAAAACAATAAATGACAGTGCCTCCTGCTTTTGGAATCGGATGGGTTTTTACATACTTATGTATTTAGAGTGTCCTATTTGATCTGATTCTTCACAAGGGATCTTCTCGTTTTGCGTTTTCTGAAGAAAAGTTGAGCCACCGAAATGGCTATTTTCTCCACTAAAAAGCTTTCCCCTGAGGATTGTCAATACGTGAATTCATTTGAGTCACGTAGCCAGATGTACAAAGAATTTTATCTTAGAAGAAAACACTTGTGGTAGATGTCACGTCTCCAGTGTGGTAGCTCTGGGGTTTCTGTGGAGCAGGCACTTCAGACCAAGTTTGTAGACAAGACCAATTCCTTGTGCTGCAAGTGGCTTGTTCTCAGATGGATTTGCAGTTAGAAAAGCCAGGTGCAATACTGGTAAACGCTAATCTCGCCTAAAACCTTTTTTAATACAAACAGGGCTGTGTGTGAATTTCTAAGAACGTAAGATTAGCGAGGAAAAATGTGGTCATATGTTCTTAGAGGTATATTTTTCGAAATCATAGAATTCAAACTTCATATCCTGACAAAGTGTTAATGGAATTATGTTTTGAATCACTTTTCAGGGTATGTCGTGCTAGGGTTTCCCCTCGTTTTCCTCCTTTGAGGAAGCTGGCTCCTTCTGTTGGAGAAGTGTTGTCCATGGGGTGGTAGTGCTTGGAGCTTTCCGCTCATGTAAAAGTGCGTGACTTCTCACAGCACATGTGTTCAGAGACTGGATTGCCTCGTCAGGCTGGAGGACTTGGCGTTTGAGAATACACGATTAAATTTGACTCTGAAGGGGACGGTTCCCTTAGAAACCAACAGAAGTTGGAACTGTGTTTCTGACTGCTGTCGCTGTAGAACGGTGACCTAAACAGATTACCTCCCCCTGCCTCCTCAATGCATGGCACAGTACTGGAGTTACCTGCTCCGTATTGTGATGCGTGCAGTGAGAGTGTATTGTAGATACATCGTGTCTAGATAGGTTATGGTCGTGTTTTCAGCACCTTTGTTTTTCCAAGTCCTGTATTTCTGTCTGCCTGTGTGTCTGCGGGGAAGTTAATAAAAACAAGTGTCGAACTTCCTGCATGTTTTCTGTTGTTGAAAACAAATTTTGGTGGAAGTCCATAGATGTAATACCTGCTTTTGCTCTGCTTGAGGACATCTTGTCACAGGATTAGACACAGGAAGTATAAAATTAGTATATGCTACCTTGAAAAGCGGGAGTCTTTGGCGCGGGGGCCCAGGGAAAGGACGTATGTGCAGAATTTCTGTAGGGATGAGTTAATACTTGAACAGTAAAAGAAATTCACATACATGGAAAAGATGATAATTTTCTCAGGTCTACAAATGAATCTGTGGGTTAAAAGCCAAAATGTAAAATAGTGAAGTAGGAGCAAGCACACATTCCCTTCAGCTTACCTCGCTGCCTTAAGCTTGCACAAAGGACAAAGGGGTTTTCAGAGTCTACTTTCTCTAAGAGTAACTCTGCTTTCCTGTCCAGTTCCTAGATTTCTGTACGATTAAATCCTGCAAGTGGTTTTCATTAAAAATTCTGTATAGAGCTACAAGGAATTACCATTCTTCTCTTGTACTGATGCAAAACAAGCTTTTTTCTGAAGAAAATACTTGTAAAACCCCCTACTCTAGCCACGAGGACGATGACAAATGGGTTTGCCTCTTAGAGACCAGCCAAGAACCCAAGGAAATTGTCTGTTTCTCGAGGAGACGCCCAGCCCTTTAACGCCTCAGCAAACAGCCTCCACAGAAGCCAAGGCTGTAGAGCTCGTCCCCTTCCCATACGTTTATCAGAGCTATCCCAGCCCCTCCAAATTCAAGTGTACTCTGCTTCAACTTGTACACTCAGTGATGGTCCTTCTTTCCTAGAGGCGTATCCAAAGTTGCTGCTGCTGACATTCTTTCGCAGTTGAATTGCTGTAACTGTCTGGGTTTTTCATCTTCTTGGCGTTTCCTCGGTCAGGTGAACAGGTTGACTGTTACCTGCTTGTCTAGTGGGTGGGTCCAGCACTGCTTTTTTGATTCCTCCTGCTGGTTAGGATAAGGTTACTTAAGCATTGCTCTTTTTTCGTACCAGCGTAGCAGCATTAGGAATAAGGTCCATTATCCCTTAGGAGATTACACAGCAAAGGGGGTGGAATCCAGCTGGCTGTTAGTCTTTGTCCTAAATATGTAACAACATTAAAATTAGGTCCAGCTTTTTTCCCCTCTTCTTCATACTACCTGTTAGGATGTTGCTTCAGTCTATTCCACTTCTTAATCTCTCCTAGATAAAAGAGTGAATGAGTAAAACCACTCACCCTCCACGTCCAGAACTTGTGCAGGTGGTTACTCTGTGCTGCATCTCACAGGACCAGCGTGGGAGAAACAAGTGACAGCAGGAATGGAGGCAACATTGCATCACTTGAACCTTGTAGATGGGCTTTTCTGGGGACTAAGACCTTGATCAGTAAATTTGCTCAAACCTCTAACGTGACATGTGTTTTCAGGCCTTAGTGATCACACACAGAAGCACACACACACTCGTGTACAGATATCATATAGTCATGTCAAAATCAATTTCCTCGTGGTATGAAGGCAGCCAAAATCAGTGGTCATCTGGCCAAAATTGGGGTCAATTTTGTGTGCTTTCCTAATTCAGGAATAGTGTTGCTCTCAATGAATATTTTTTCTTTTAGCTCCATTGCATATAGTAAAGCCTGGAGTTCCTTAGATACCTTAATCTGTTAACAGAATAGGGTTTAGCTGTTCATAACTTTGTCAAAGCTCTGTCCAAGTACTAAAGCAGCTGAAATAGTGCACTGCTTGTAACTCGGGATACAAAGGTGAGAAAAAGTAACTGCTCAAAGTGTGGGAGCACTCAGTAGACCACCTTGTTCCTTCTTCATTCCTCCCTGCGGGTTCCTTGCAGTGAAATCCGTTCTGGGGGATGTTAGGGGAACCTGGGTTGGTTTTGTGGTTGAGGATTTCATATGAATCCAGTCAGAGACAGTTGTTACGGGAAAGGGAGGGTCAAGGTCGACACTGAAGACAACAAAAACCCCAAACCACAGGTTTTCCCAGTTTTTATTTTTGATCTTTGGATCACATCCTGAATTTGCAGCCTGTCTTTTAAAGCTAATAGGGGTGCAAGCTTTTGCCTGCGGAGCTTGATCTTCCAAGGAAAGGAAATGGGGATGGAGGGTGGCTCTCAGCGGCTGCCCTTGACAGCTGTATTTACTGCCTGAGCAGTACCGCACTGGCCGAAGGTCTGATGCTGCCCGTGGAGGTCAGAGGGGGTTACATCACCCCTTCTGCCTGCAGGATGAGCAGGCCTGTGGCTCGGGGAGCCCGATCCTCATCATGGCTTGCAGAGCTGTGGCCAGCGCTTGCTGTATGGGGAAAGGTGGCAGAGATCTACTCCTGCAGAGGGTCAGGAACGCTTTGGAGTAAAACCCCTAAAGCATGATCCATTCCTGCATGCTAATATCAAAACTGACAACTCATTAATGTTGCACTCTCAATAATATTAAAAAAACCCCAAACCCAAAAGAACAACAAACGCAGCTGGAGTT
This sequence comes from Bucorvus abyssinicus, assembly GCA_009769605.1. Lineage (NCBI taxonomy): Eukaryota > Metazoa > Chordata > Aves > Bucerotiformes > Bucorvidae > Bucorvus > Bucorvus abyssinicus. The sequence goes on along the minus strand of CM020046.1, from coordinate 206,369 downwards.
CTATCAGTCAGTTATAAAGGATCATTTTAAAAGCTGTGGTGTTTTTTAGTTCCACCACCAACTTTTAACCAAAGGCCTCGTACATTTGATGGTTCTTTGTGCCTTAATGATTTAAGGAACCTTTTGATCCTTGAGGAAATGCTACTCTGCACTTGAGTATGTGTCATTGTTCAAGCTGCAGTTTCATTGTTTGCTTCTTTTCCTACTGATACCAGAACATTTTGGCCAGGCTGCACTTGATGATTTACTCAAAAGCCAGGTGATAGACTTTACAGCATCCTTTGCACAGGTGGTGTTAGATGAGAACTGTTTGAGAACTGCCGGTGATGCTAACCTGAGAAGCACGACATCCCTTCTGTGGGTCAAGGCGTTCTGTTCCACTGAGCAGGTTCCTCTCCAGCACCAAGGTGTCGCTCCTGTGCATTTTTCAAGTGCCGCTTTGCTGTTTGCAGTAGCATCCTTTTTGTAGGAGTAGATTGCAGCAGTTACCCATCTCATTTTCTCAAGCACACTCAGAAGAAATTGAAGGAGTACCAAATGCACGTGAAATAGTGAAACAGTAATGTTTAGGTAGCTCCTAATGTAATCTTAGTTTGGCTTCAGGAAAAATTCTTGCTTCTGATACTGTGGTGTGGTTATATGGAGGCGAGCTGCTCTTGGAACTGTCTGGAACATTCACCTGAGGGTGCAGAAAGCATTAAAGGGAGGGTTCGTTGCCCTCAGGGCTGGGTAATGTGGAAGTCAGCCACCTGAGAGTGCACAGCTTACATTCCTGGATTATCTTCTGTCATAGGAAAGGAAGTGTTTGGTGTTTGAATAGCATGTTGCAATGCATTAGCCCCAAGTTTTGCTGTGGAGATAATTGTGTGGGGCACCAGGGTTCTATAATGCTTCTCAGATGTGTTTTAACTCTTCGGTGTGAAGCTCAAGTAGCTGACAGAGTGCAGTGAACAACCATAGGTCAGATAAACATCTAGTAACTTCTGTTTGTTCAAATAACATGTTCACTTTATTAACCCCTTCTCTCTGTTACAGCAATCACTCAGGTTATCATGATAAACCGGTCGAGCCTGAGAAGTCCAAGTTCCTGCTAAGAGGATTTTTCATTCTCTTGTAGCTAGATTCTGTATTAAAATTCAGCACAAGTTGGTAGGTGCTTGGAAGAGCTCAGAGTTGAGCAGATGAAACACACCAAGTAAACGATGTCAAGTCGTCCCATGTTCTGCGTGTGTGTGGTTTTTCGGTTGGTTTTATTTTTTTTGGTCTCGTCCGAGCCTGTCCTTCCTCTCGTTCCTTTTTCACACCGTCACTCCTGGAGCTGTGGCCATCACTGTTACAGTCAGTCTTGAAGAGGTTTTGACACAACTAGGGTTAGAACGTTTTCGGTCTGAAGTGTGGGAAGCTGTGTTTGCAGGTGGGGTAGACTTGCACTGAGGTTGACTACTCCAGGTACCTCAGCTGAGGTGTGACCTACAGGTTTCATTTAGATCCTCTGTCTGTAGATTTTCTTCTGACTTGTGTTGGAAATTGGAAACACAGCTCTGAGAGACTTCAAATCTGTCTGTCCTGCTCTAAGCTGGTTTCCTTTGGAGTAAGACTAGTCCAGAAATGTTTTATTGACGCAGGATAATATTAAAAGTAGGCAAGTTCAATGACGAACCTCCCAGTGTGGTGAAGTGATCCTGCTAACATGAGTATCAGGAGCAGTCACGGAGAAGTGATGTCCTGAGAAAGCAAACTAGGCAAAGAAGGATGAAATTATAAACACAGACACGAGGGGGTTTCCCCTGAGACTGGATGCGGTGAGCAGAAGGAGAGAGCCAGTGTTCAACTGGAGCTCTTAGGAATTTCATTTGCAATCAGAAGCTCTCCTGAGCCCCAAGAACATCATCTTCCTGAGAAGCTTATGCAAAAAAGCGCAGGACTGGGCAATTTGCTCGGAACCTTGCAAAAGCTAACCTCGAGTTTCACTTAAAATCTAACGGATGGCACCAGAAGGACATTTCAGGTTGGGTTCTGGAGTCCGTTGCAGGCCATTAGTTGGAAACAAGGACCAGCTCGCTTCCTGTTGTATGTTAATGTAAATCAAAAAGTGAAAACGGTGGCCCTGTAGCTGACTGTTTTAAAACCATCGGAAAACTCTGACTAATCATCCATAGCTCATACAAACTTGTGATTACTGTGCAGTTGTTGGTTTTGTTTTGTTTCGCTGAGCTGGCCACAGGCATCAGAAGTATCTTCCATTTCTGCTTGTGCAAATCATAGGGCCAGCAATGGGTTTGACTGTTGTAGAAGGTGAAGGACTTTCCTTCTCTGAGGTCATATTTGCCTCCTGTTATTGCCTGGTCTGTGACAGGTCAGCATCTGTCCCTTTGCTGTTGGGTTTCATCTGTTGAAATGGCATGCGTTGCCTAGTGGTGCCGGGTGCGTGGCTGTCACTGTGGTCAGTCTCCTGAGTTCAGGGGAAGTCCTGAAAAATCTCCTGTCTCAGCTTGTCCCTTGAGTGTCCCCGTCTCTTTTCTCCGTTATGTCATGTTGTACGTAGAGCCGATCGTGGGAAATGGAGAGACAAGTTTCTGATCGTGCTGCCGGAAAACATCAGGAAATCAAACCTTTTACCCAGTGATTTCACAGTAATAATAAGAGACAAAGTGATGGTTGCACATTCCTTAAGCGTTTATCTTGTGTTTATTAGGAGACAAAGATTAAATATTTGAATTTCAGGAGGTTTGCACTTGCACTTTATAGCCAGGTGACTTGGATTTGTATTCCTGTGGTGGCAAGTCTCCCGAACAGGAAAGATACAGAATACTGCGTGTAGCTACGGCCGCTCAGTGTTGACCCCCAATTGCTTCACTTCATCAGAGATTTCACTCTTTCCTTCAAAGAAGCTTAAAGGCGATGTAAAAATACTAAATTTTTATTCACATTCTAACATTTGCGTCCAGTAGGTTTCAGCTGTGATCAAAAGGCACAGGTCCTCTCTACCAAGAAGTCTTATTTCATGGCCGCAGGACCTGATCCCTCGTTTAAGGCGTCCGTGTTCCTGGGTTTGGCCTGGTTTTCCTAAGCAGGCTGTAACATAACACGTAAGGCAGTTTTTATCGGAAGCTGAGTTAGGATGCTCCGTGTGCTTTTTCCAAGGTCGGGTTTAATGGCAGAGTGATAGCTGCAGAGGTGCACGTTGTGCTGTACTTGCACTCGTAGGAGATAACTTGGTCTTCCAGAATAAGAAGGTCCGTTGAGTTTAGGAGCAGTCACCGTGATGGTGAGGTTATTTTCGTTACAGACAGCGGCTCAGGGCTTGGACCATCTTCGTACTCTACTGGCATTCATGCTGGTTCCCCAGCGTGACGGGTGCAAGATTCCATCGGTGCATCGGTCGCACACGTGAAGCACGACGTTCAGTCCATGGAAGAGGGCACCAGCGCTTAGCAACTGGGCCTGAGGTGCCTGAGGTGCCAGTTAGCGTCCCTGTGTGCGGGCCTTCCGGAGCCAAGCGCTCTCGGTGAACTCCCTCTTCGTGGGCCAGGCACGGGGCTTCCTCTGAGCGCTCCACCGGAATTCATTGTTTTGGGAGGTATGTCTGGGAGACGTGAATACGATGAAAGCAAAGCTTGCAGTGCGACGCGGGGTGGAAGCACCAAGCAAGCCACACCACCGTTAGAGTGGTCTTTCCTCTCCTCAAAGGTTAAATCTGATGTCAGCAGGTGATCGGATCATCTGCTTTCAGGCTGCGATAAGATCTTCCCCTGGTTCTGAAATAGCCATCTATGTAAATATCGTCTTAAATTCTGCAAGAAATCTTGAGTGTTTTACAAGTGCCGGTGGTTTGGGTTTCAATTTTCACCCTCGCACACTTAGGAAAAGTCCTCGCTCAGCTCCTGGTGCCCTAGTTGGGAGGATTTCCCAACGTCCCATCCAGGTTACTCGAGGTGACTCCTTTTCCTTCAGGACTTTGTCTTAACTTTTGAAATAACAGCCAGCTTTGTTGTGCCGCAAGAGCCATGGGGGGGATGTACTCGCTTAGCTTTCAAGCGCCCAGTTAGCACCTAAAGGTGAAAAGTTACCTTTAAAAACTGAAAAATACCACTCCATAAAGTGTTACTTTGCCTTTTTAACTTTTCCTCATTATTAGGAAAAAAAAAAAGAAATCATGAAGGAAACATAGGCCTTTTGGCACTCTTTCTGCACGGAAAAAGTCCCACTGAAAATTCATTCAGAAAGCCTTTTCTTTTCTCCTGCAGCATTTCAGCTAGAATTATAGATGAAACAGCAACCCCCTATCCGTAACCTCGGTGCTTTGATTAGACTCGCTATGTGATTTCTGTCTGGTTCAGCAGAGAGCTGAGTGTGTCGCTCTAGCAGAATGAGACGTGGTTTAGAGAGAAGCTGTGAGACCAAGGGATGTTTGGACACATGGATATTCAACGTTTACCTCTCGTTGCTTTAGGAATGCATTTCGCTTTTTTCAGTGGTTCAGCAGGATGCTTTTTAAAATTTTCAGCTGCATTCCCAGCCTGGGGGGTACTGGTATTTTCAAGGTGGGCCAACATGAATTGGGACTGACACCTGTCTAAGTAAAAACAATACTCCTTATTCACTCATCAGCCTGGGGATTTAATCTCCTGTTGTTATGTGATAATTGTCTTTCTCACAAAGAGTTTCAATTATTGTTGTTCCAAATGCAGCCTGAACTCAGTACTGAGGACTGTAATGGAATGACATCTTCATTAAGCCTGGAGAAGTAGAATCTCTTTCTACATAAGTTCAGGAATTCTTTTCTCTGTTGGTGAAGAATACTCAGAGTCTGCTGAGGGTCAGCTATCTGCTGTCTTGGTGCATTTGTGCCCTGTCCTTCACAGAAGAAATCGGAGGTGGGAAAATGGTGATTTACCTTTCAAAGACCTAGCTAAATACACTGCCTTAAAATAACCGGCTCTGTCTCGATTCTTACGTGGAAGCCACGTGAGTGGCTCTGGTGGGATGTTGTGCGGTCCTGTTGACACTCTGCGGGCTTCGTCTGGCTTCAGCTGCTAGCCACTGGTTTTGGCAGGGTCCTTCCCTGCTACAGTAATGAATGAGCTTGGTAATATCCGGTGTTTTCTCCACAGGAAGATATTTATAACTCCGACACCTCTTCATCTTTTTGATAAGCATGTAGCAGGCTTTGAAGTACATCTTCGAGGCATATGCTTCCTGGTTCATCAGCGGGGTGCAATGTTCCTGACCATTGCTAGTCACTGGATTTGATGTGGAGAGGCTATCGGGGTCCTTCCGCGTTCATCCAGTACTCATAGGGTCGTGTGATTAATAACGAGTTCCTGTGCTGTTTCCCATGCTTAGAAAGGTCTCCTCACCTCCCTCGGTCGAGATGTTTTTACAGTTTTAGAGAGTGGTAGTATAGAATATTTACAAGCTGTGGAATAAAAGGCTGATTGTGGTATCGACAACAATAATTGCCCATTGTAATGGTAAATGGCTCTTTCTCGGCTCATGGTGTCATGTTCTTATCTCCAGTTGTAGCCTCCATCTGTCTTCCTCTCTGTTCAATCCTGACTGAGGCGCTTACAGCACGTTCAGACAGTTGGGTTCTAGCAGACAAGCTAGAGCCAAACCTTTTAGCTCTTACTCGGATGATGCTGCCAACAGGGTCTCCCTTGCTGCAGGCCACGTCCCTTAAGTCAGGCTTATCCCTTGCTTGTCCCCCTGAGGACAATGGTGACCTGACATGTTACCTGTGTATGGTTACGCAGGAACACAGAGGAATGTGCTTTTTTTCTTTTCATAAGCAGTAGGCTTTTTTTTTTCTCTGCAGTAATGTCATTTGCTACCATGGACTTAGATTTGTGCCGCAAAAAAAGGTTGTTTTGCTGTCTTTTTTTTTTCCCAGCTCTCACTAACGCCTACCTCACTGCATTTCATCACATGCAGCATTTATAATTAAGGAATAACCTTGTTTTTCTCCAGCTCCGTTTAGAGGGGGTTGATTTTATTCTGTCTGTATTTAAAGGTAATGGCTAAAATCTTCAGTGCAAGTTGTTTATTTGCCCGGCGCTGGGTAGAGTGAATGAGGAAGTGTACAACAGCATCCAGACCAATGAGACGGTGTTGGATCAAGAGTGAGAACTGGAAAAAGCCAAGAGTAGGGTGTTTATTAGATAGTGAGGCCAGGTATGTAATAGCTGCCTCTGACAGTGGTGCTGGCTGGTTGTCCCCAGGTAACAGCAATACAGCACAGAGTGGAGTCAGTGTGAACGGCAGGCGGTCCGAGATGGAGCGTGTTCTGTTTCTGACTGTGCTTTAGAGAGAGAATTTGTGGAAGTGTTTAAAGAAGCCTTAAGTCTGGCTTGGTGCATACCCAATTATTAGCATATCTGCCCAAAATTAGTTGGGATAAATGGATGTCTGATTGTAAAAAGAAGTTATAAATGACTTGAGTAAGAGAAATTTCTCATGGATAAGCTGAATTCCTTCAGTTTGTTGGCATAACCTGTTATTTTGTTGGAACGTGCTGTCACTGCAGCAGCAAATTCTGTTCTTCTGGAAACTGTTTAGGTTTTGTGGCATCTGGCAGCTTCTTCACTGTGAGTCTGCAATTGTGTTTGGAAATGTAACCGCGGTCCATCTGTTCCACACGTGCTTTCTACCGAGAGTGGGGCACACATGCGCGGTTATTTCCGATGTTCGTAAATAAGATACCAGCGAAACCCACGGTGTCGAGGCAGGCTCCTCTGGAATGCATTTCATCATCTCAACCACAGGAAGTAATTAAGCCCCCTCCTCACCCCCCTTTATTTTTCCCACCAACCTGCCCACATGCATGTTGTGGTGCATGGGGTTTTGGAGCTCCTTTTTAAAGCTGCCTTTCATTTTCCTGAACACCCAAATGAAAATGGACCGTGGTGACTTTAAAGAAAACAGGAAGATTGCTAATGGTAATGCAGCTGTCCGTTCTGTTTACAGCACACAGGGGAGCATTGACATGGTCTGATGGAGAAATGGGGATGTTTAGCCCGCAGAAATGTGGAAAGCAGAGGTAAAAGGTGTGGAGCAGCAGCAGAGTTGACAAGAGTGCTAGCGGGTTTTGCCCCACCAGGGGAACGCAACTTGAACGTGCAGCAGCAGCTTCAGAGAAGCCTGGTCTCCAGGATCTCCCGGTGGGCTCCTGCCCATCTCCGTGCCCACAGGGAGCACGCCGACTGCCTCGCTATGGCTCTGCGCTGGAGAGCACGTTCCCCTCCTGCTCTCCTTGGGCTGCCTGCTCCATTAGACAGATCCCCCATCTTGAGGAAAAGCTGACCATCTCTGCAACACCGAGGATCTGTAGCGTATGTTTCAAGTAAAGGCTCCCGAGAGTTCAAAAAGGGTGGAGTAAGTGGTGTACAGCAGTTCTACAAAAACGTTAGCACCCCACGTAGTGATCATCACTGAGGCTTAAGTAAACAGCGACTAATGTCCTCGATCAAACCCTTTGTATTCAGCGCCTTTCTTTGTCCGACCTGCAATGGCCCCTCTAAGCAAGCCGGGAAGGCGGAAGGGAGCCCTCAGGCTTGTTACTGGTATGGAAATAACAGGCCTTAACTTCTGCAGTGCTTTTCTGTTGTAGTTATCGTGTGGGAATAACAATTCTAGGAGATGCTCCTAATGCGAAGCCAGCAGAGAAGCTTGGCTTTCACCAACCAAACTGGCCCCGCTCGCAGTCTGTGACACACGCAGTGCTGCCCCACCTGCCAGCTCCTCGCTGCCCAGGGATGCTCAGAGCTTCCCAGGGCTCCCGCAGGTCTGCATAAGTCACACGTGGTAAGGAAACGGTCATTTCTTCTTACCCTGCAAGTATTTGAGTTGCTCTGTGAGGTGAATAGGCCGTATTTTGCCCCATGTTTTGAAGCTGGGTGATAGGTAGAGCCCTGTAATGTAGCAGGTTGCCACCACCATGTCTGCTGACGGAGTGGTCCCTGTCTGGATTGCCTCAAGTCCCCAAACCTTTTTAGGGACACTGCATTTCACCACAGTATTGCTTGTGAGGCTGCTGCATTATCCTTGCTTGGTTTGTAAGCGTCGTCCTTGAGTGGTGAGGCGGCTCTTGGTGGCAGTCCCGATGTCAGAAAGATAGTCAGTCCTGTGCGCCTTCTGCCGAGGCAGGGGCTTGGCTGGTGAACTTGGAGCAAGCGTTTCTGGAAGAAGGACCTTTGCCAGTCCCTATTCACTTTCGTTTTCTCTCCCTTGGTTCCTTGTGTTTGCTCTGGAAAGTGAGTAACTGTAACTTCCAGTAGCCAGCATCCTTGAAGCCACCACCCCTAATTTTTGCAGATTTTACTGTAATTGCCCACTTTTGGAAATAGCAATGATGTGGTTCTACGAGAAAAGAGGTTTTTGGTCCCAGGCTGCTGCTGTCAAGCGTTGCTGAGGGTTTGTATTATCTAACGCCTGATCTCTTCTAGCAGTAGGGAACTGGAGAGAGGGTTTGTCATCTCCCACAGGCTGCACGAAGGTGAGAACAGCTTCTTGCACAGACAGCAACTGCTTCCTGATGGAGGAGTGCTCGCGAGCCTCGTGCATGCCGGGGACAGCTGCCACCGCAGCTCCGGCTTGCTGTTCTCTCCAGCCAGTTCATTGAGGAGGACGGTATTTCTTAACACGTGGCTCTTAATTTACGACATTCCTCTCCTGGAATCTTCTCCTAAGTTTCTGCTCAGAGAAGTGTTGGTGAAGAGAGACGTGTGTCGATATCCCCAGGATGTCTCAAGTGCCAAAGCGTTACTGTGTTCGCTTTTTCCCCCTTTTTTTAAGTAGCTGGCACTGGATCCTAGTCGACTTCTTCCCTGTGCCTGGATTCACAGATCCCTGCCACCAGAGCCTGACGCATGGTGTTGCAGTAGTGCTCGTAATTAGTTCCTTTTGTGAACGGAAGAGGTGCGTCCCAGCTGATACAAGTAGTGATTGCGTCTGCGGCTAATGTCATACAGTAGCTTCACAGCCTTTCCTCGTGTGTCTCGGGTCTGCTTTTATTTTTAGCTTCTCTGACAGCTTTAATGGACTTGTCAGCCTTGACAACTTGGCCCTGGTTACACAGGAGACGTGGCTGTTTGTGCTGGCGAGAGTGCTGGGAAAATGGCAAGGAAGAGTGGACAATGCCCTTCGGAGTTGCTGCTTCTTCAGCCTCTGAGAAATAGGGCGAGACTCTGTGGGACAGATGGAAGAAGTTTAAGTGATTTCAATATAGGTGGTAGATGACAGTATACTCAGGTAAAGCGTGTACGTAACTGTTATGGATACGCTTGTGAGCATTGGTGTGTCAGTGACTAGAATGTGGAAGGGATCTGTGTTAATCTGGACAAGCTTCTGGATAACTGGCCTTTCAGTGGCTTCATGATGTACGCGCTGTTAATGTCCATAATTTAAATCGAGCCTGGCTGTCTTACTGGTACACGAACTTGCAGTAAACCACCAACATCCCGTGCGTAGGAGTAGTTTCTTATTACCCAGGCTAAGATGCTAGATTTGTTGTGAAGAGGGTGGCTCTTGTTCAGGAACCTCTGAAGATAATAGCTGGGTTCAGAAAGCCTGTAGCATTCTCTGGTCACCAGCTGGGTGCAGCTAAAGAGCTTTGCCCCTTGACTTAATTTCGAGACGGATCTCACCTGCCGCTGGCAGAGGAGGAGGTAAAGCCAGGGACCAGAGCAGCTCCCCTCCATTTGCCCTGCTTCAGGAAGCCGTGACGTTTACTTTTGGGAGCGTTCGACGTTGCTGCCGTCATTTCTTCTGTAAGTTTCAGGTCAAAACTCTGCTTGTGGAATTACATGTAAATCTAACGGTAAAATTGGTTTGGAATGTGGCAACTGCAGAGACGAGTTACCACAAATATTTGCAGTCAATGCTGCCTTGTCTGTCTTTGTTCTCGGCTTATTAATTTCTTTTTTCTTTTTAATACATGGGGATTAAAAATTATTTAGGCTCAGCCTAAATGAGATTTCCACTAGTTTTAGTGATAGCTGCCGCATGCCTTTGTCAGCTATTTGAGGAGAACTGTGACCGCGTAAATGAAGGTGATCCCGTTGATGTAGGGTATCTGTTGTTTACACAGTGTTTTCCAAAAACCATGAAAAAAAGCTGTTCCTATACCTAGAACTGTGCGTGGATTTTTGCCTTCAGCACTGTTGAGTTCTATTGACTTACTGAATGAGGGTGTGGTGGGGCTGTTGTTTTGTAGCTCCTGCTCGGTATTTGAGAATGTTTTGAGTACTGAAAACAGAAATTTTAGATCCAGTGCCTATTTATCTGAGAACTGTATTTTTATCTTATTTTTTTAGAAAAGATTTTCACTTGTGTGGTGACTGTTCCAAATATTTTTATGCAGAAAATATTATGTAAAAGACAGTGAATAGTGAGCACCGCAGGGAATTAAGGTTATTTGGCCAGGGTGAGTGAATCTGGTCCAGAAACACTGCTGTTTGGTCAAGTGAGCGAAATAGAAACTGGGTTACACTCTTCCGCACCAAGCTGCGTGCTCCGTTATGGCCTTTCCAGCGGTGCCGTTGCGCTTGAGGAAAGCAGTTAATTCAGTGTACAGCTCAAGTACTTTCCTGGGCTGGTTTTCTGATAGCAGTCTCAGGATAAAGATCTGAGTGGTTTCTTCATGGTTTTCCGGCTTCCTGTTTTATCCATCTCATGAGGTGAAATTTCAGGATGTGATGCAGGGCAGAATCGCGGCAGTTTTACTGTAAATATAGCTGTGCCAGAAGGTGGTCTGCGCTATCTCTGGCAGCTGTCCCCAAACCCCTCGCGTGGCTGGGCACAGTGGAATAGGATTGGCAGTCTCTGATCAGGAGGCACTTGGTGGAGCTGCGGTGCCCGATGAACTGTTTTTCACCCCATGATGCGGCGAGGTTTTTGCGGGTTAGTGCGGAGGCGACGCGTGGACCCGTTTACACGGGGTCTGTCTGTGCTGGAGTTGCTGTGCACCGCAGTGCGGGTGGAGCAGTTTGCTCCTGCGCCCTGCTCCTTCACCAGTACGAGCCTTGAGGTGATCGCAAGATGCCGCCAGGCGCTGCCAGCGCACGTGCTATGGAGGAGAGCAGCCGGTGGGAGCAGCAGGAAGCAGACCTGGTGCTGCTCACCTGCACACCTCTGGTGCCTTGAGTCATTGAGGAGAAGCCAGTCTGAGAGTTCCCAGTTGCCAGGTGTAGGAAGAAAACGCTTTCCTGGTCGTGATGACCAGTTGTCCGGTCCGGCATTCTGCGGCTGCATTAACATCAAGTGCGTCTTTTTGCTTGAGACAGCAAAAAGACAGCTTCAGGAGAGCACAGCAAACGTTAGGAGTGGAGGGGGTCCTCTCGCTGAGGAGATACGTTGGTCTGCATCATCTAGACGTGCTTCCAACCCTTCTTCCCCTGACAGCGCGTACAGGCTGGGTGTGCTTGCGTTTCAGAGCTGTGATCTCTCTCTTTCTTTTTTTGTTTTTTAATATTTGAGCATTCTTCAGCTTGTCTTAAATTGCACGGATTATATGGCTTAGGCCCAAAATTCTCGTTCGGAGCTCACTGTAGGCCATCCCATATCCCATGAGTACAGCACACCTCAGAGTAATGCTTCCCTGACTGCCAAGTACTGTGCAAAGCAATCATGCTGACAGTGTTTCCCCTCCTCTTCTGTTTCTTTTAAATAAGCAAAACCCCAACCAAGAACAGCTTTTGTCTTTTGCACTGGTGCTCTCCTGAGGATAACCAAGTCTCTTCGAGCATTGTTGTTGAGGGAGGACACGCAGGCAGTGTGGATGCTGTCTGCGAGCTGCTCACGCTGCTGAGAAGGCGACACACGGCACAAAGCGTGAGGCGGAACTCAGTGCTCCAAGCAGTCACTGCAGCACCTGAAAACATCTGAATGAGTAAGAGTATTGGGAGCCGTTGGGAAATATTGAGATCCCTTTTTTGTGTGTTTAGATTTGTAAAGCTTGATTTATGGATCTAACGATGCTGTACGGTTCAGGAGATCGTACTCTTATAATGCTTTCCAAATCGTGCGGGGTATGACCCACGTGATGTTAAGGGGAGGAGAAACGGTAGGCACAAACCCCTTGCAGTGGAACACGGCGCTGTGTCCGTGAGCCAGCCCTTTCTGCAGGGGGGCACTTGGGGGGCTGAGGGTGAAGGGTGGAGATGGGCTACGGAGACGTCAGCTCAGGTGGTCTCACTCCTGGACGCTGGCATCTGGGCAGTATTAAAATCCAAATATACTCTTAGCTCATAATTTCCTTGGCAAATTAACAACACTTTGGAAGGTCCTGGAATTTGTGGGGGTTTCATCCGAGTGCTGATTCCAGGCCATCTTCTGGCGTAAAGTAAGCAAACTGTTCATGCTAGAACTGGCAGATTTTTTTTTCATTTCCTTCAAAATATTTAGAGTGCTCTGTAGCTGATCTGCTGATACTAACATCTGCAACAGTACTTCTCTAAGGAATGTAATTAATATTATTCCACATAGAATTAAATGTCCCTCCAATTATTTATGACCTGATGAACTGCTTTCTGAACCCATACTCACACTCAGGGGTCAAGGTTCACCACTTGAATTACGTTAGCGACTCCCATTGAAGTGCACATGCTTTGTAGTCATGCTCTTCCAGCCATATAGCACGTTTTATAAATAAAATACGTGCAAGTCCCCCCTCTCATATAACTAAAAGCGATAGTGGATGTGACTTAGCAACATCACTCTGCGATTACTTGTGTAAAAAACTTAATGGTTTCACTATCAAATACATCTTTTCTCTCTTCTGTCTATATTATCCAGATTTTCAATAAGTCTGCGTATTTACTTCTTAAGCTTACTGTAAAATACACAGAAAGAGAGCAGCGCATTACCAGGACACTTGGGCACTTAAGAAAAGCAAACAAAAGCTTATTTCAGCAGCTCTTCAAAGGAAAATCTTAACTGAATTACCTTAATCATTTTCTCATAATCAGTGACATAATGAAAGTAAACACAATGATGGAACTGATTTTGATATAATTTTTCCCAAGTAGTTTAAGAAGTACAAAGTGCTCACAATTCCATCAGCAGTGTGTAAGAAATTACTTTTTGGCCTTCAAATTACATCTTTTGTTGAGGTGATTTTTCTGACAGTTTTTTAATTCAAAAGGGAACGAGAGTTTCTAAGATGCGGGAAATTTTCTAGCTCAAATCACTGGTAAAATAAGAAGCTTATGTGTATGCTTTCACTTTATTTTTCTTAGAGAAACATACTCTAACGCTCTTCTCGCCTGTGGAAGTTGCAAGGCAGATGTGGTGTCTTGTTTCAGATGCCATGGTGTGTGGGTCTGTTAGTTTTTTGAGATACTTGATGAAGTAATGGGCAGGATCCCAGCCTGTTTCCACAGGTAATCCAGCCGTAATTTATTTGTCAGTAGCATGTTCAATGTGCACATCAGGAGCCTGCTGGAAGGACTCATTAACCAGGCTGTTACACGTCGCCGGCCCGTTCAACTGACTTTTCAGAGCTAGCCCTTAAAGACAAACGTGGGAAGGGACAAAGCCGTTACCGTGTTGTCCTCTCGCAGGCCCAGCTAAAGCTCTGTTACCCAACCCCAGATCTTAGTTCCAGCTGCTCTTCTGGGGCTTTCTAAGACAGCGAAAACTCTCTTGGTAAAAACCTTGCTTAGCGCCCAGGTACCACGAGGAGATGTTGGTGTACAGCTCATGCTGTAAAACTGCCGTGGGCGCAGCAGTTGTGTCGTGCTGGGAGAGCTTCTCCTGGGCTTGGCAGCAGTCAGTGAGGCTGTAGAACTGGCTCCTTGGTTCCTCCTTTGGTTCTGTCACAGGGGAACCCTGTCTTTCCTTTTCAACCGGCCCTTTGAGAGACTCGTAGGAATTACAGGCATGAACAGAAAGTGGATACGTGGGGATTTGCACGGCTCCCAGAGCACAAACTTTCCCAATTTCATCATAACATTATGCAAGTCCCCATATCAGGTTAGGTTTTGAAAGAAAGAGTAACCTATGAGTAAAACAGAGCAGAATGGTGCCTGTCTGGGCAATGCATGTTTGTTTGTTTTCTGCTTCAACATTTTAAGCTCATTATGATTCTTGTAAATGGGTCCAGGAGGGCTGAAGAACTGTAAACAGGAGCCATGTGCTGCGAAACTTTAACTTAGAACCTTTAGTTTCCTTTTTAAAAATGCCGCAGGGTTTCTAAACGACAGAGCGCTTCTCACGACTCGTCCGGAATTCAGAACTGTGGCCGTAGTAGGACGGATGAGGTATGAGGTAGTGCATTAGGGCAAGATTTACTTCTTGGCAAGCTGTCAGTTCTCGGGTTGCCCAGTTGCGGGTGAGCTTGTTTGGGGATGCGTGTGGAAGCCGAGTGCTGTGCTACCTTTCATCAGACATAACAAAACTGCTGTTTTAGACTGGCAAGCACACATGTAGCAGCATGTAAACGCCCAGTAACACAATTCTGGTTTAATGTTGTTCTTTTATGTTTATATATATTTAGGATGTTGGGCCAGACCTACAGCTGTTGTCCTGCAGTTATGAAGCTTTACTGGGATGCATGACATCTCTGTACGTGTGTGAGAGATGGAAATGGGAGTTGCTCTTTTTTTCTTTTTTTTTTCCCCTTAAGTGCAGCTCTCGTTCTTCCCTTTGTGTGTGGTTGCGGCCAAAAGCATTTTCATAAACACTGCAACATGGGTGTTTTTTGTTAATGACATAATTACTGCATCTTGAGTTCAAGTCAACTGCCAAAGGTTAAGGAGTTGATGATGGCAGGATAAAGACATTATCATATTTAAGAAAATGCTGGTAGTTTATTTAAAAGGTTATACTCAGGCTCTCTGTCTTCCTCTGTTAGCTACTAAAAGTCGTCTTCATTGTGTGGGGACATGTTCTCAAAAACTGTTCATCCCTATTTCCTCAAGTTTGGCTGTAGCAACGTTGACCTTGTCTTCTTATCTTGCCAGTTCAGCTAATATATATTTATTTTCTTACCTTTAACACCATCCTTCCATGGAGGTTAAAAAAAAAAAAAAATCAGTCTTTCTTCACCCTGAAAACTGAAATTCAAGGAAGGATTCCACAGCTTTTGTGTCTCAGGAAAGATAACTTCTGTAGGCTCTCACCCGGTAGGGTGCTCACCCATCGTTGCCTTTGACAGGTCGATTGGATGTACAAAGCTTCAGTGCAGCGGCTCTGGCTTGGTCTGACGTCATTGTGCTTTTCAGGTGATGAGATTGGTGTCTCTTGGGATGGTGGTGGAGTTACTGAAAGAGGAGATTCGATAGCTTGGCACAAGAGAAAACGCAAAGCCTTGTTTTACTGTAAGCAAAGCGTTCTCTGGCAATCCGAGGAAACCTTTTTCTGCAAGACCTAAGTTACTGTAATTGGACAAGAACTTACTCTCAAATATATGCACAGAAATATTTTCTTCAGGCAATTTGTGCCTAAAGCTTTGTCTTTTGTACCTTGGGTTTTAGATGTAAACAAAAAGATGAACAAACCCCCCTCCGGCTGCTCTGAATTCCCGTGTAATGATAGGTATCCTGCCTAGAAATCCACTCTCCAGCCTTGCAGTGCCTGGCGTTTGCTTTGGCAGCGGCCTCAAAGCTTTCAGAAATTTCTGGAACGTTTCGCGCTGCAGCTGTGTGCCTCGAGTAGCGGTCATAATTATATCAAGTCGTAGCTTGCAATTTTCAATTCCTTCTCGGTCTGCTCTCCCAGCAGAAATGGTCTCGACTGCTTTTTTGTCCTCTCTTTTTTTCCTTTTTACTTATTTTTTTTAGCTGTTAACTGATGCACCGCTTGAAAAATCTCTTGTTGATTGTAGCCCTAAAATCTGAGTGTCTCGGGGAATTATTTGTGCTTGGGGTCGGGATTCAGCCCGCTATCTGGAATAAATAGTCTGTTTTGCTGGTATGGTGTTGTGTCCATGTGCTGAGGGTATCCGTGCTTTTCCCTCTTGGCAGATGGCAAGTAGCTGTAATGTTTTCTCTCAAAAGTCCCAGGCACATGCCCCACCCTTTGTAGTGGTCCTGAGCATTTCTAGACAGGCTCCAGAGGCTTTTGCTTGCTACCACCTGACTGCCATAACTTAGCGATGTCAGTGTGTCCACTGGCCTCAGAAGAAGCTTGGGTAGGCCAGAGTCCATCCGATAAACCCTCGTCCTTAAAAGTGTCCGAGTAGGGAGCCAAGGCTTTCAGGCAGCTTGGGACTCTTGGAGCAGCCTTGGCGGTCTGAGGCGATGCCAGCTCACTGGAGGGGTTGCAGTGTGCTTTGGAGGCCTGGGACCTCTCGGCAAGGGGAATGGACCCTTCTGCCTTGGTCTAGCTGGGCTGCATTGGGGCAGCCCAAACCCGTGTTAGCATCCTCCTGCCTCCGCGTTTCTGTTTGGCGCAGTCCCTCTTTGGGTGTCTCTGTGCTGAGCAACTGAGCAGTGCCAAACCCCGCGTACCACCAGCACCGGAATTTGGGCATTCTGTAGTGAAAACGCTGCGCCGGTGCTTGGCACCGGGAGGATGGACTTGGCCCAACAGTCGTCAGCTGCAGTTCTGGAGTTCGGCTGGCCCTGGAACAAGCCCCAGTAGGCAGCGTGGATGCAGCGACGTGCATTCAGTGCTGGTATGTGTCGCTGTACCAACTGACTGCTGGAACGGTTTTGTTTACTGTGTCAGATACCGCCTTTTGGTCTTATTTTCCTTTGCCGCCCCGGATGAGAGCTCCAGAGAAGGGCCGTGTCCTGCTGCTGCCTCGCCACGCCGCTCTCCTGCTCTCCAGCCCTCCGTGCTGCGTTTTGGGCTTGCTGCTCTGAGCAGCTTTCTTCATAGCTTGTCGCAGTGCTTGAGCCTCTTTTAACTCCGTGTCTTCTTGGTCGCAGCTTTTGTACTGAAGCCCCTCGGTGACTGGGCCGTTGCGCCTCCATCTGCCATAGAGGCTTGGAATGAGAACGTGACATTTTTTTGAATCAACAAGCTTGTTTTTTCCCAGATGAAGAAAACCAGCCCATGTTGGGAGGAAGGGGGAGAAGATAGGAGCGGCTCCAGCCTTTTTTGATGTTGTCAGCAGTCTCCCGTTTTGCTCGTATGGACAAGGCTACCGGTGCTGGGAAGCAGAGTCACTGCACGCTTCTCCCTTGTAGGTGGAAGAGACGGTCCCTACAGCTGCGTTTTGTTGCTAAGCCATTGGCACATTTGTCGGTTACTGGTCCAAATGGTAACAGGTCAGATTGTTTTTCTGTCACTTTGGTGGAGAACCGGTGTCCAAACAGCCAATTATTTCCGTGTGTTACGCGGGAGAGTCGACGTCTTCTGACCATTTTCAGCGTGTAAGACAGGTTTCTTGCGGTTTGGATGGATTAGAGAAATAAGGCGGCAGAAGCACAGGGTTGCAGTGCTCAAGTCCGGAGATGAACTAGTAATCTGCACAAACCCCGTCCTAAGTACCCGTTTTGTGAAGTAATAAGGATTGACACGGCTGGCGCTGGCTGGAGGAGACGCACGGCTGTGGAGGAGACGCACGGCTGTGGTTATCTTTGCGGCTGCGCTAGCCAGGTTGTGTGGAACGTGGTCTTGAGAAGCCGTGGAGATGGATGTGTTGAATGCAGTTTTGTGAACAGGCTTGGCGACCTAAATTCTTCTAAAAATCACCAAAATTGTTTATGGCTTGGGCCATGGGTTTTGGTTTTGACACGGTGGCTGCCCAGCCCTTGTTGAAAATGGGGATCACTTGAAGAGAAACAGCTTGAGTGAACAGTCCAGTCACTTCAGGAAACAGGCGCTGCGGTGGTGTCTGCTGTAGCTGTGAATCCAAGCGTGTTACCCAAAGAGAACTGGGTGTGCTGGTTTTAAGTGCAGTGTTGCTCAGGTTTTTAAGTCAGCCCGTGCCATGTCGTGAGCACCGCTTGTTGGCCGCTCGCAAACCTGCCTCCTGGCAGAGCGTTCCATGGAAACATCCTCCTTTGTGCAGCGCTTTCCGTTTCCTCAGCTGCCCTCAGAAACATCTCTGTGCTGGCCCGCGGGGACTGCCTGAAGTGGGGTCTGTGGGTCTCAGCTGAGCTGCCTGGGGCTGAAACAAAGGCTACATTATCCCAAGAAAGATAACGTGTTGTGCTTCAGGCGTGTAGCCTGCTGGTGGCCAGTGTCTGACACCGGCTCTGCTATTGTCTTGTTTCCTATTTTAGGTCAGAAATGAAGGCTCTTCCGAGTGCCTCCTTCTCCCTGTAGCCTCTGAGACTGTTTATTTTTAACCTTAGCTTAAGGAGAGGCTTGGAGTTTTGGAGAGGATGTGTAAAATTAGTTTATTAATTGACTGTGACAGTTTCTGTGGTCATTTTTCTTGGAGGCAGTAAGTCTCTGAAAGGATCACAAAATAAATCCAGCTCAGAGCCGCGTAAGAAGGTTGCCTAGATTTCTCATAATAAGAATAACTACTAGTGCAGCATAATATGGAAAAAAAGAATGGCGTATGCTGATGGTTATGAAGCAAGCTGGTAAAAATAGCGACAGTATTATCAATTAGAGAAGAGCCTGTAGTCTCATTGCAAATCCCACTGGGTTTAAATAAATGGCACTTTAGCCCAAGTGAGGCATAATTGTATCGGTGGTGATTATAGAAAATTATGTGCATGAAATATCTTGCTTTCAGACTTTTTTCAGTCTCTCTTTAACGATGTACTTGCTGCTAAGACTTTACAAATAATTGACTGTGTCAGTGTAACCCAGGGAACGTAGGCTATAGTGCTTTGTGTCCCCGGAACCCTTGGGCTTTGCTGGCAGGTACTTGCCTCGCTTTCTGCAGGTCCATATGAAGGTATTCTTTCTGTTATTGTTTTAGTTCTGTAAATTCCATTTGCTGGAGGGAGATAGCTACAGTGAGGGTAATAAATGTGCCTATTTTCTCATAGAACTTCTTTTTGTTTAATTAACACGAGTATCAGCATTTCAAAAGGAAACTCTATCTTCTTTTTCCTCGAGGGTAAATTTTAACCCAGCTGCTAACCCCACTCCAAGATGGACACCACTCCTCCCCACTTTCAGCTCTGTCAAGATGATTTTGCTCCCAAGAAGAACACAGGCCAATTCATATAAACACAGAATCTTTGAAAATCCTGAGCGAAACATGATGTAAGTCCATGTCATAGGGGAAATTTATTTGATTGATTGTTATTTCCACTTTAGTCTATTGTCTTGGGAGGGAGAAGAACTTGTACGTGTACATAGATAAAGTGCTGCAGCGCATTATTTTGAGCTATAAATTCCTGTGCACGGTCCAAGCCTGTGAGGTTCACCATGGGGGCAGTGTCCTTCTCTGCTGGAGGGTTAGCAACGCCGCTGGTGCTTGTGGGGAGGGGGCCGTACTGCTGCAGAGGCTGTGCCCGCTGACATGCCTTTTGCAGACCCCTTTGCTGTCTCCCCGTGCTAATGCAGAGAGGTGCCCCGGAACAACCAGGGATGCTCGATGCACGGGTGGCTTCCCTACGTCTTCTTTTAGGCTTCTAGGTTTACATCTCGGTTGTCCCTTCTTAGTGCTTACGGTGTTACTGGGTATATCAGAGTTCGCAGACAGCTGAAACCAAAGGCTGTCAGGGTTTGTTACTGCCTCAGGCATCTCGGCTTGAAATTGTGCAGCGGCCGTGGAAGAACAGGCTGGTGGCTTTATACGTGAGGTCAGGATGGAGGCAGGCGCTGGGGAGACTCCGAGGAGTGAGTGACAGCTAGGGAGGTCGCCAAGCCTCTTTACCTTTAGTCAGACGCCCACAGATGATGCTTGGTTTTCTCAGTTGCTGATAAAACTGTAAGCATAACACTACCGTAAAAGCATTTTTTCACAGGAGGGTCACTGGAGCAGTTGGTGATGTAATGGTAGAGAGACCCTTGGGTCAGCTGGTCCAGCATAGCCCTCGGTCACGCGTAACAGTCCGTGCAAGCAGTGGAGAGCACTTGCTAAAGGAGCAGGGTCTGCCTGCGACAGGCAGCGAAGGTGGAGCGAGGCACTGCGGGAAGTGCAGGAGTTGGCGGGTGACCCTATGTTACCAGAAGGATGAGGAACATTAGGCACAGCACAGATATTGCTGACCCTGTCTGGCCCCAAATCTCTGACATGTGCCATGCAGGCGACCACGTCCCTCCAAGTCAGGAGTCAGTGTCCGAGGGATTTCATCCGTGTCTGTCTTCTCCTGACCTGAGCGGTTCCCCTGGGATGTTTTTATCTCCGTCGATCCCCTGGAAGGTCTGTCTTTTTCAGCAGCTAGTAAGTCCTTTAAAAATCATTTTGTTCTACACTCCCCGTAATGAAACTCATGTATCTGTGAAGAAACACACTGGTGCCTTCCTCTGCCCAGCTCCCAGTCAGCCCGTTAGGGATTTTTCAGGGGAACAGCTGATGGAACACTTGCCAGCAAACACACTGTTCTTTGGAGAGCAACTTTCTCACCTTGCATCGCTCTCATCCGGACTTGACCCGGACTTGAGGCAGTTGCATTTCACCCTGTTGCTAACGCGCGTTGCTGTAGTGATAATTTCTTTGGGTGTTAAATACCTGTGGCTAAATACCACTGTGTGTTCTGTGTGTTGCTGTCTCTTGGCGTTAGTCACAGTCCCACCCTCGTGCCTAGGCTTGTTGCAGCTCCTGGGCGGTTTTCTGAGAAGTACTGTGAGGAAGCTGTGATGGCCAGCCTTCGGCAGGGTCATTCCCTTCAGCCTTATCTGTTTTGCCAGTGTGGGCAATCGGCTGTGTAAGAAAGGCTGAAGAGTTAACCAGCAAAGATGTCTGGGCATAGCCTGTAAAACATGGAGCGGAGGTCACTGGGGAGTTCCGTGTAGCATGTGCCGACAAAGGGTTTGGTTTAAACCAGCTCTGCTAGCTCCTCATGCTGGGAGTTAGAAGAGCCCTGAGAGTGTGCCTGTTGGAAGTGAGGAGCAAAGGGAGGGAATTGAGATCTGAATTTTTCGTTTGGTTTTTCCTACCATAAACGTGATGATGCAATATTCTCTCCCAATTACCACACCAAAAAACCAGAAATTGCAGTTTTGTGGAGTATTTTTTTGGCAGAAACATTGAAAAACTCCGTTCTCTTGTATGAAGAAGATAAGACAAGACAAAGGGATGGCTTCCAGCGCTGCAGACAGTCAACTTCATAACAGCTTTGCTGGGACGTTCACTATCAATTGATAAATCCCGAGGTGCTGGTGCGGTCATTTCTGTGCATCCAGGACCTCAGCTGGACTTCAACCAGTGCCTTTCCTGACTGTGGAAGCTGTTTGTTTTCCTTGGCAAACTGGAAGCGAGGAGGAGGGGGAGCTCTCTTGGAAAGGTCAGGGTTTTTCGGTTTTCAGTACGCAGCAATGTTTCACTGCTGTGTTTATTTTCTATCCCACATGTTAGTGGTTTCTTTTTTCTTAATAGTACCAGTAACAAATATCAATTCACCAGTAAATCAGTGCAGGGTGCGTATAATGTTAATTAGCATTGACAGCTTAAATCTTCTCCACTGAAACGGTTGTGAAAGCAGGCGACATCCTGAGAAATAAAAGTATTCAGAGCAGCAGAAGCTGGAATCAGCAGGTAAATAACGTCCTGTGAAGTGTTCACAATGCTTGGTTGATGCGCAGCCTAGTCTTGCTTAGGAGACAATGGCCGATGTCAGTGAAGGTTTACTTAAGTTTGGGCTATAGCCCATGTCTTCCTCACTCTCTTTAGAGACCTCTTCAGCTCCTTCTCCATCACTAGACTTCCAGAAATCTCCTGATCGTCAGATTCACAGCCAAACAATTGCACATAGGTGAATGTTGAGGCAACATAACCAGTAATTTGGAGGTAAGAATTCCTCCAGAAGCAGCATGTTTATGTAATGAAGCTCAAAGGAGAACAAACAGCTAAAGGGGCGCCAGCTGGCAGGAGAAGGAATACCTGTCCATCTAAACTCTCCCCTGGTAGCAGCACTCAGAGAAAATCACCATACAGTCCTGTAGCCAAGCAGAACTGCCTGACCTCTCGAGTGCCCAGAGGAGCCGAGGTGCTGCGTGTTGGTGGTCATGCGTCTGGTCTTTTTTTTTGCATCAAGTTTTCAGGTGGATCCAGACAAGACAGACTGTGCCCTTTCCCCCCAGACCCCGGTCCTGAGAGCAGCCTAGAGGCAGAGCTGATGGGGAGTCCGTTGGCTGGGCATGCACTGCTCGGACCCAGCAGAAGTGCCTGCCAGTTGCTTCTACTGTTTAGGACCTTTCTCAGTGGGCTGGGAACTTCTTGTAAGACCTGAGCCTGGAGTTTTCCTTGGTTGCCAGGGAGTAGCTGCTCTCCCCATGACTCTCTGTCCATACTCACTAGCCTTCCAGCAGCACAGCCACATTTTTTTAAATGTCTCTGATAGTATCTCTGTTTCTCTTTGATGTGTTACATGATGCAGCTCTGTGGCAACTGATGTTTTGTTTGTTCCTGATGGTTTGATTCGAGTAGCAGCAAGTCTCCAGTGAACTTACAGTTCAAGCGCTCTTTGGTAACACACGTTATTATCTGAGTGGTTTCTGACCTCTGTCTTGCCTAAAAGCCTTTCTACTGGTATCTTGGCACAGGTCATCTGTAAAGTGTCTCTTGCAGAGTTTTTGTTTTCTCCAAGGTGGATGGTCGGGTTGATACTCCTTTAGAACTCCAGCTCTGCTTTTCTTTTTTTTTTTCCTCTTTTATTTGAGGTGGTAGCTGTAAGGGGATCTGGAGCTGTACAGCTGTCAGTCACTGCTTCAGACACTAAACTTAGAGGTGTGTGTACTGGTGTCCATAGAGTGCTGACTGTTTCCTCCAAG
Organism: Bucorvus abyssinicus; assembly: GCA_009769605.1. Lineage (NCBI taxonomy): Eukaryota > Metazoa > Chordata > Aves > Bucerotiformes > Bucorvidae > Bucorvus > Bucorvus abyssinicus. The sequence goes on along the minus strand of CM020046.1, from coordinate 183,578 downwards.
CTGGGAAGTTACTACTGCAGCCTTTCAGCTCTGTACAGAGTATTTGTATGCACAGGGCAAAGTCAGTGTTTGTTGTGAGCCTGTTAGAAGGACAGGTTCTGATGGAGGGGAAGCTGCTTTCTGAATCACAGCTAAGGCCTAGCCTTAGCTAGTGTCAGCTTTTACGGTGACGCAGATCTTCCAGAATGCAAGGAGAAAGCTCCTTCGGACGCTGTGCAAAGCCACGGTGCCAGCAACCGTGCTGGGCGTAGTGCAGTGTCTGAGCTGGGCTGGGCTGTTCGCACCTCGCTCATTCCTTTCGCACACGTGCAGTGTCTGGTAGCAGCTGTAATGAAAGCTGTGTTTTCAGTAATACTCAATGTTTTTGTTCTTCTCAGCGGGAAGACCCGGTCTAACCACTGTGGTGTCTGGAACTCCTTGTCAGCATTGTTTGAGCTTGAGAAGACCTCCACCTGCCCTGCTGTGAGCTGAGCTGAGCTGAGCCATCCCGCGGGGCTGTCTGCCACATAACAGGGCTTTCGGTCTTGGTAGGAGTAGTGAATAGGGGGGCAACCACAGGTGCATAACTTCTGGCTTCCTTCTCATTTGCATAATAGCAGCCAAGTCATTGAAGTGGAGACTGGTCAGGCAGCCAAGCATGAAAAAGATAAGAGCACCTCATTTAAGTGTGCTGCCTTAAATCTGTTTGGTTTAGAAGTATATTTTTTTCTCCTCAGAAAAATTGGATGTGTAAAATGGAGCATTTGTGAGGTGGAGCGAGCAGGTGTGCGCCGTCTCCCCCCCGTTCCACTTGAACCTTCATTTGCCAGGTATTTTTGTCCATCACCTGTTGCTTCAGCCTCATTCCCAGCAGTCGACTCCGGCTTTGTCAGTTATTTTGAGAAAACTGGGAGCGGCCTCTGGCCATTGCTTGTGTTTCTCAACCCCTTCTCTTCCCTGTCATGTTCTCCTCCCCAGTGTGACATCTCTGTCTAAAGCAGCTATTTTTTCGTAAGAAAATGAAGAAGGGGAGCAATGAGGCTTGTCTTCAGCCTGTGTTACATTAAAGCACTGGCTGGGTCTGGTGGGAAGGGAGTCAACCTGCAAGGCTATTCGCCGTTGTTGAGAAGCGGCAAATACAGAGGACCTTACTTAGTCACCAGGAAAAGCTTTTGTTGTTGGTCGCTAGGGTGGGCATGGAGAATGGTCTGGTCAAAGAGTGTCAATCAGATGGGAGTCGTGCCTAACGTCTGGGTGATGGTAATGCGGCGGTAATTACCGAAGGTTTTGTCATTGCCACAAAGATGGGAGAGGGATTTTTATCTCCCATTTTTCCATCTGGGTGTTGTGTCTCATTCTACCTTGGGAGCCTGACCATTTGATGTGAGTTTTGGAGGAGCTGTTGGTCGTGGAGGTAACTGAGCCTGTGGGGCCGAAAATGAAACATCGAGTTGCATTCCTCGACAGTCGTGGCTGAGGTGTGGTACTAGTAAGTCTTCTAGATGCCGGTTTCTCTTCTTGCTGCTGAACACGGGGGCTGTGTTTTTCTCTGACCTTTTTGTGCCTTTCTGCAGGACAAACTGACAGCAGCATGGGCGTAGGTGCTCACTGTGTGATACCTGAATAGATGATTGTGTTTCTTCAGATGGCTCTTTTGCGTGGCTTGCAGCTGCTGAAACGGGAATCAAGGTCTCACGGCTGCTCTGGCCTGCATGAGGAGACCAGCCTGGCCTGATGATAGTCCAGCTTTGAATGAGCAAAAAGGTACCCCCCAGCCCATCCTGAAGACATCTCCTTGTCATGAGCTGTGGCCCGTGAGTTCAGCATGCTCCCAAAGTCCGCTGTGGGCTTGTCTCGAGTTAACGGCTGCAGGTCCAACTCTTTCATGCAGAGGCACAACACACAGAACACAGAGTTACCTGGTCTCATAGGTGGTGAGCTGTGACAGTGGCACTAGGAAAAACCTCTGGATTTCCTCCCTGCCCTGTTTTGGACAGGCAGCAGCGGCTTCAGCCGGAGCTGATAAAGCAGTGTTGGGTAAGGGACAGGACCGTGTTGCTGGTAGCTCGGACCGTTGGAAATGCCGACATCGGTATTTTGTCAGCTGTGGGCTTCTCAACACAAGCCAAAGCTGCGATAGCTCTGGAAAGCGTTCCAGAGAAGTGCCTAAGCAACTCAAGTGTTCTTTAAGAAAGTCTTTTGTTCCGTGGAGTTTCAAATACTGTGCAGTGAGTGCAGTCATCGCAGTTCCCTGCTCATTTTATTAAACAATGAAATGTGTGGTATTAGGGTCCTTAGAAAGGTATTTCCTGTAGTAATTTCAACGGTGTAACCAGCCATCAACAATTTTATAGCAGGTCTTACAAATGCTTGTGTGTCCCAAAATGTTCAAATAGTTGAAAGCTTAATCTCTTTCTGTGTAATTCCTGATCTAATTCCTTGATGTCAGTAACGGTTCTTTTTTAACACAGAAACACATGCAGTAAAAATATTTCTAAAACGAAGTTGCACAAGTAACAGCATGGTACACCCCGAGCACCCCAGCGTCTGTGTGCCCTGAGCTGTTCCTATTGAGGTCTTGGCTTAGGAAGCTGGGGGGGCAGAGGGCTTTTACAGAAATACGTTTAGGCTGCAGAGATCTCCAAAGTGCTGAAGGACTTTGAAATGGGCACAGTCACAGCGGACACAGTTCTGCCCGTCTGTGTACTCCCTTCTCTTGAGGTCAGCATTAAGATCCTCCTTGCTTACCATGCCCTGAGCAGCCAGAGCTTGTTCTCACTGAACTTGAGAAGTTTGGACACTCTTTTAGATGTGGCACTGTGGCAGTACAAGAAAGTTATGAACAGAGAACAACAGATTTTAAGTTCATTTGTGTTTTGGCCATGCCTTGCTGCTGAGGTCCTCTGCTCTCGGGATGCTACACGCCTCATGTAAAACTGCAGACTGACAGAGGCTGTTCAGACAAATGGTGTTGCCTTGCGCCTTTTGATGCCGTTATTTTAGGTTCAAAGACAGTGAAATAATTGTCTTCTACTTGCCTTGTTGTCTTTGTAAAGTACAAGGTGGATCACATGATGGTTTTACCTTTTGGTGTTGCTGCTGGGTTTTTTTTTAAATCTAAACCTCCCCTTTAGGCAGCTCCATGTGATGTTTATTTAGAAACGAAGTGCTTTCCCTTTATGTCCAGGTGGAGACATCTGTGTGTGCAGTAGTGCAAATCCAGCCTGTGGTTTCAGTTGATGTTTTGGGTGTCGGCTTTTGCCTTGTCACGGGAGTGTGGTGGAAGAACGGCTGCGGAGTAGAGGACTGGACCCTGAGGGTCAGACTCAAGCAGCTCATTGTACAGCAGTGATTTACTTTTTTCCTGTTTTTTTTCCTTTTTGAAATGGAGGCAGACTTGTAGAGGGATGCAGGTAGTCCTGGTTTAAAGAATTACAGCGATCATGATCTGGTGTTGTTGCAGACCTGGTTTAGGTGGGTTAGCCGGAAGGGGCAGGCACGCTTGCCGCGTTCGGTCTGGTGGGAAGGGAGGAAGGGCTGGGAACATGGATGCTCCGATCTGATCCTGGCACAGGCAGCCTGCAGAGCCTCGCCGACCTTTGGTGGAAGCAGCATTGTGCTGTGCTGTGCTGTGCAGGGGGTGTGTTTTCTCATCCCTGAGAGAAGACTCGCTAAGGAAACGGGGTTGACCAGGCTTCTGATGTGCATAACTGAACATAAGCGAGCAACTGTTTGCCCACTCCCCAGTGCCTTTTTCAGTGCTGTGCCTCTTGCGGGGTCACAGGCGGCCTTCCTGTGTTGGCCATGCTGAGCCGGAGAAGTTGGGTAATCCCAGCTTCTCAGGCTGGAAGCTAAGGCGCAGAAAAACCGAGCAAATTGCCGAGCTCGTGCTGCGTATTTGTGACAGAGCGGGATGCTCAGCTTGGATCCTCCCAGTGCCTGCCTGCGGCCGTGGTCTCTAAGGTACAGTCCTGCCCCGCAGGCTCTCCCTTCTTTTTAAAGCGTGCGTGCATCGTGCAGGGAGAACAGACAGACGTCTGATGGCTTGGAGCAGTGCTCGAGTAACAGTCCTGCCTCGGGACACCACACCGTCAGCACGTGGCACTGGGAGGCCGAAACTTCAGATGTTTTGAAATAAAAATTACTTGTTTTGAGACGAGGGAGAAACTTTGGGACCGAGTTCTGAGGCCTGTCTCCCCACTAATCCTGGGGCAGGTGTTTGCAAACCACAGCTGCTTTGCAGAAGTGAGGGGAGAATGTGCATTCCAGTCCGGCTTTCTGCTGGACTGGAACGTGGAGCCTGTTTTTGAAAGAGTAACAGGGTGGCTGATAGATGTTCTGCCCATTATCTCGGTTTGATAAAAACATTCTTCAGGTCAACAGGGCTCTCTGGAAGTTAAAATACGTTGTTCTGCTTCCAACTGTGGCTCCAGTGCTCTCAGGACAAGTCTGCATGGGAGAAGATGTAGGAAAATCAAGTAAATGAAGCCCTAGGGACCTATAACAAAATGGGGAGGAAAAAAAAAGCCGTGGAGCCTGTCAAAATGAGAATCAAGGAGCCCCAACCCAAGTTCATTAAGAGCTTTCCTTCTTTCTGCTTCACTAAGGCCTATCAGTGAAGACCAAAAAAGCATGCTGCAAGCGGAAGGCGTCTGAACTGGAATGTGAGAAGGGTGTGTGGGGTGGTGGGGAATAGTAGGAGCTCTGGGGAGAAGGAGAGCAGCTTGAAAGGAGCAGGGTGGTGTGGAAGTAGATGGTTTTGTGAGCGGAAGTTTGAGCGTTGTGAATTGTGTTTATGGAATTAAAACCATCGACCAGCAGTGACCAGCGTTAACGTCACTGGGAGTTCCTGTACCCAGACCAGTTCCTTTTAGAAAAGCTTCCCTGCTGGTGTCCCGTACTGTAACCGTTCCTTTCGCCATTGCTCCCGTCGCTCCGTTACACGGTAGCGTCGGAAAGGGGGATGCTGCCTGGCGGGTGGGGCGCTCACCCCGGAGCACCCTTCAGGAAGCGTGCTGAGGTGCGGACTGAGTGGTGGGAGCGGCGCTGTCGCGGTTGTGTGCGCGTTGCTGGAGGTGCATAAAAGTTATGCCAATGAAATACTCGGCGCTCCTCTTTTCACGGGCTGTTGTAAGCTGCAAGTGTGTTTTCGGTACCAGTGTGTGGTTTGTAATGCTCTGGCTTTGGGAAGGACCTGGTACAGAGTTCAGGAGGTAACTTTCCGAGTTCATTTAAACCGCAGCTTTTGGGTCATGACGAGTTCAGTAACCCTCGTTAGACAGGAGTGGCATTCAGCGGGTGCTAGAGGATTCTTCGTCGCTCCTCCCGGCTTGGAGAACTCCCTCGTCTCGCCTGGCAGGAAGCTGGAACAAACATTTACGTGGCCTTCAGGAATTCCTACCTAGTCACACCCCGGAACTTCAGCCTCTTTACGTGGGGGGAACTTGTGCAGCGTGGAATGCCTTGATCTTCTCCTCGGTGGTGGTAGGTTGGAGCGTGCGGAGGACGGCAGTGTCAGGGAGGGAGACATGGCCGTTCTCTCTCAAATCACCCGAGTAACAAACGCTCGTACGATGGTCCTGTCAACGCTGCTGCTTCCTGGTGAACGCGTGGCCGTGTTCAGACGAGAACCGTGTATAACTGGAACTTCAAAAACCTCTTCAGCGCACACTTAGGTCTCCAGAAGCTTGCAGTTCTTTATGTACGGTTCATTTAAGTGGTTTTTTTAAACCAGTTCAGTACAAGTGTGTGTCTGCAGATCCTTGCGGTTGCTTTTGGACAGTTGAAGTCAGGTCAGTTACCAGCGGACTGTGTTTGACGCTGAAATGGGCCTGGTTGAAGCCGCTCCTAAGGCTATTGCTGTGACCTTTTGTACGGTTTTAACGGCCTCAGTTGAAAATCTCCCCAGAGGTAAATGGGCGCGCTTTCCCGTGCGGGCAGGTCCCAGGAGGGAAGGTGGTCTCCGGGCTGGGAGAGCGAGGTCGAGGATGCACGGAGGGAAAAAGGCCAAGAACCAGAGAAGTAACACAGACGTTTAGGCGGGACATAAAGGAGTAAATCTTTGCCAGGGAGGAAAAGGGGAAGGACTACCAGGTAGCTCTTTGTCCCCGCCTCAGGAACCACTTGCTTGGATGCTGGGGGAGGCTTCCGGAGCCTGCAGGCCTCCGAATAGCCTGCGCCTACTTCTGCTTTCTTTGTGTCGCTGTTTAACAGTGGTGCCTTCCTTCATCCTTGATCCAGGGGCAGTGTGTACACAGTGTGTGTGTAGAACAGGGCATCGCAGGCGGTTACAGTCTGCTACGCAGGACACATCTCATGTTTTCTTTCTGCTCTCATTGGTCCCGTGAACTTCTTAAAAATATTTTTAGGCCATTAGGAACATTGTTGTGAGGGTAAAATGATGCTAATGTCTGTCTAAAAATGTATCTCTAGGTGAATGAATGCTTCATACGTTTCTCGGGTATTACTTGAATAATTTTGCTGGATTATTTTTCGGGGAGGGGGGATGTGGGGGTGTCTTCTCTCCCACCCCCTCTTTATGACAAGAGAGCAGCCAGTTAATGCTAATCTCTGCTCCAGGTGACCTTGCTTCTGTGTCACTTCAACCATGGAGTGATGCATTCCTAAGGCTTCATTCAACCTTAATATTGTTGTGGATGCTTTTTCTCATGGGCTTTGAGAGAATGGATTTATTGTAGTCAAATCGAGGCTTTTAGATTTTTTTTTTTTACTTTGTAAATGTTGACGCATCTTCTACAGAGCAAGGAGGGCTCTGTCACTGAGAATAGTGCATAGGAAATAACATACATGTGTCAGATGATGCTTTTCTCATCTTGCAGCTCTGAGAGGTTAGACTTGCTGAAATAGTCCCCAGGCAGCCAACCCAGCAAGGAAGGTACAAGAACACCCTCTTGGAGTTGTGTCAGGGGTTGTGGAGAGCTGCTGCAGTACACCAGTGGAGCACCTGTGGTATCTGAGCTCTGCGTTTGAACTCCCTGCGATTTTTGACCTGGACAGGGCCACCCAGCCATACCGCACGTATTTCAGAAACGGTGCAGCTTGATTCCTGGCGTGGCTCAGTGTGTTCTCCTGCAGAAGCGATGATGTTTACTAAAGTGTTGTACGCTTTAGTGTTCTGCAAGTGGGTCAGTGATTATTTCGCTGGTGATTGAAGGATGAGAGGAAGACAAAGTTTTTAAGGAAAGGTGAAGTCTCTTATTGGAATGTTAGATTTAAGTGGTTAAAAACACACAGTCTTTCAGGCACCTGCACCCTTCTTCTGGTTCAAGAATGGAGCCACAAACTGTAAGTGCAGTTGGCTAGAAGAGTTGTTAAAACGTGGATTTACCGTTGATTTAGCATTAACCTCTGCCAGAGGAAGGAAGACATCGGCAATGCAGAGTTCTTATCTGGACAGGAAAAGGGCTTTTGGTACTCCATTTCTTATCTGTCTTTTACATCTATTTAATTGCGGGGTTTTAGTCCATATGTTAGCCTTTAATTTTTTATTTTTACGGTGCAGCAGATGTGTTTTTGAAACAGCTTCCATCTAGTGTCCTTCTGGGTAACAGCTGGCCAAGTGGCCAGCAGTTGGCCTGATAGCTCTACAGCAGAGGGTGGGAGCTGGGATGCCGGCAGGCTTTTCTCTCGGTTCCGGGTCATTACCATCCATGTCAATACGTGAGAACTTACCAAAGGGAAATTTTCAGGTGCTGTGGCAGAGACTTGCAGAAACCATTTTAAAGGACCACATCTTTGAAGGATTTTGTCCAATATTCAGTGCGCTTGTCCATCTCATGGGTGTTTTCTGGTTTTGATGACTGTTTGAGTTCAAGGGCACTGTGTTCAAAGGCTAGCAAGTCGTTTTTAGTGTATGGTATCCTATCTTCTGTTTTATTTTTTCCTTTTTGCCAGTTTTTGTTGAGCAAAATTGGTTTTCCTGTTCATGCTTTATGCTGTATTGACCTCCTGCACCAAGCAGTCGAAGCATGTAGTTGTTCATTTGATTAGTTGCTGGCTGAAGGGTGAGGTATTAAATCTGTTCAAGTTTGTATTGGTACACTGAAAATTTGGTATTGTTCCATAAACATGGCCTTGGCCATAATTCTGGAGATGCACAGTAAGCGCTTAGGTGACTTTGGATATATAATTGAAATGTGTGTTAGTGGAAGTCACGTTTTGATATGCTGCTGTGATATCGTACATCTGCAGTGGTGATGGATTTTGAAGAGTGGTTGAAGGGTTTGTGAAAGCAGAACAGGCGTTAGACAAATTAGCTACGATCGGGTGCGGACTGTCTCCTTGTATTTACAGAACCCTTAACCCACCAGTGAACCCAAAGCTTGTGGCAATAATTAATAGTAATAAGTGTACCTTTTTTTTCCCCCTAGGTCACTAGCAAGTGCAGGAAGAGAACTGAAAGACAGCTTTCTGCGGGCCCTGGCAGAGAGAGAGGAAGCCAATCGTACCGGGAAAATTGCTGTGAGTACCTGTGCGATCACAATCTTCCTTACAGCTTAAAAATATATCGAATAGGAAAAGGAGGCGTTTTACAGGAAAACTTCGGCTGGAAAATTTGAAAAAGTTTATTTGATTTAGGAGAGATTTCTTGCAACCCAGAAATTTGTTGATGTAATTCTTTTTTAAATAAGCAAAACATGAGAAAACGCTGCCTGGAAGTCTACAAAAGGTAAGTGATGAGCTGAAGGAGTTAAGAGGGAAAGCATCCAGCGAAATGCATTTTGTTGTCATAAGAATTTGTGGATTCCTGCCTTGCAAAATTCACTCCCATGTGTGCTTTAAATAGAGGAAGGTGCAGCCCGATTGGGAGAGCATCTTTCAGACTCATCAACATGGGTGCTGCTGGAGTTTTCCTGCTGAGTTTTCGTGGGGTGCTTGGTACGTTGGGTCTGGCACAGGAAAATGTTACGAATATGGCCATTTTTATAGGTTTTTTTAATAGCTTTAGTTTCATGGTTTACATTCAATCTGCTTCCATTTAAACTTCATAAAACAACTGAAAATGAGCCCAGAAGGGTCCTCCTGGTCTTACTGCTGTGTTCAGATAGGATAGTGCTGTTCTGTCTTTTGGACTGACTCTCACGTTAAAGAAAAATAGTAAAAGCGACTGCAAAGGCAGCCCTGGGCGCTCTGGAAGTCAGAAGTGATCGTGAGCTTCTTTCCTGGCTCTGCTTCCTGAGGAGGTTGATCAGGCACACACGAATGATTTTTCTGCTTTCCTTCAACTCTCGTAGTTGAAGTAAAAGCAATACTCACCTCCCTCCCTCCCTCCCATAGTTCTAGGGTTGGAATTTATTCTTTTGTGGCTGGCTAATTAATCTCTAGAATTTGCGGAGTAAATGGTGCCTGAAGGGTGGTTCTGCAGCATATGTGAGCAGGCTTTCTCTTGAGGCGTCAAACGCCTTGTGGTTTCAGCTGCATGACAAATGTCCTGGGAAGTGTGTACTTGGGCTATTTAGGGATTTCTGCGGGAGAAATAGGACACAAAACGTTAAACGTGTGGCAGAAGTGAGATAGGGTGGGACAATGCTGTGACGCTTTAGCCTTGGAAATGGAAACACTCTGTAGTTTATTCCAGATATTTACCGTAACGTTACCAAAAATAGGCAATTGCTAATTGTAGCACCTTACTCTTGTGGTTCCCTTTCTGGGTGTAGTTTTCAGAGCATCCCGTGAAGAAAATGTCATTTCTTCATGTTACAGGTGGGGGCATTACTGAGACGCGCAGAAAAGGGCTGTCGGTTTGTACCAACAGATAGTTCTGGCTGTGCGTGAAGGCTGAGCCCAGCTCTTGGGGCTGGCTGAGACCTCCCAGTGCTCTGTCTGTGCTGATGGGGTGCTGCGTGGGTCTGGGGGTGGGCAACGAAACGGGCTTGTCTGTTCCTGTAGAGGCCTGTGGCCGGCGTTGGGACGAGCTGGGGTCACTAACAGGCTTCTCAGTCAAGTGGACGCAGTGCAGTAGCGTTTGTTGAGCACCTGAGAGGAGATCCAGTGCAGTCTGGGAACTCGTAGAAGTTCCTTGGGTGAAACACAACCCTGAGAAACCTGGACAGAAAAAGGTAGAATGGGTTCCTATGCTTAAGATGTTTTGTGGTTTGTTGTTTTTTTTTTTAAGCTCCTCGGATTTACTAAACCAGAGGAGTTTTTGGGATGCTATTTTTCTTTGTTTCCTTTTTTCTGATGCTCTGAGACATGTCTTTATATGTTGGTACTAGTTTGGTTCCCCTCTCTGCTCTGGTGCTGTGTGTCCTTACGCTGCTGTCGCAGAGGGACCTGAAAGAAGCTGGTGGGAGCCACCATGGCCGTGTGAAGCAGAACTGGTGTTCGGAAAGCACTAGTCAGGTTTTAGCGCTCTGCCTGCTGCTTACGTGTGGGGCTCTAAAAAATGAGGGTAGGTGAATTAGGCGTTAGCCTTTAAAATGAAAATAATAAAGAGTGAGTGTCCCATCCAAATGGGAACGGAGACCAGCTGTCTCCAAGCTCCCAGGCCTCCTGCAGTGGTACAATTTCTAGGCCCCCCAAACAGCCTCTGGTTATGTATGAGAAGTTTTTGGAACAGCGAGTGTTATGACATACCTCGGTACAATGAAGCCTATCAGGTGTGCAATTTCAGCCTCCACTCAGACTCTCCTGCAGTTTGCTGGTTTATGGGAGACCCCGTAATGTTTTCTTACTACACTTCAGTGTGGGAATGCATTTCAGATAGTGACTCAGAACATAAACCTCTTGGCTGCCATCAGAAGTGGCCGCAGAGGACGCTTCTGTTTTTCACCATTGTGTACCTAATGAACCAACAGAGAGAAGGAATTCCCCTGTGAAACCACGGCTGGCTGGGTTTTTGTCTGGTCAGTGCCACCTGTGCTATGACTACAGGGCTATAGATAATTCTGTGCGTTTTAGGGGTTGCACTTGGGCTCTAAGACCATGGACGCAGGTTGCTAGAAGTCCAGCCTACCCAAAGAAAATACGGCCTGTTTGGAAAGCCGAAACTGCTGTTGAGCAGTGCTTGCAAACAACAAAAACCCAGCATAACCCCCACCACCAAACCCCACAAAATCAGAGCAATGCCCCCCAAAAAACCCTAACCAAACCAAAACAAAAAAGCAACAGAAAATTAGGGTAAAATGTCTCTCTTTTTGTCATGTGGTTTGGGATGAGGAAGATGATAAACATCCAGTCTTGAAAACTGCCCTTCACTTTGCCTGGAAAAAAAAAAAATCTCTCAGCTGTGCTTGGCCTCTCTGGCTTGTTCTCTCCTGGCTTTTGCAGACCATCCATATATCAAGGTGACCTGGGAGGTTAATTCTCTAAACCAAGCCTGTCATGACAGAAGTGTGTGTATTTTCTTATTATCCAGTTCCATTCAGAAACTCGATCAGGAAAGGTTTATGTGAGAAACAAGCTGCATGAGGTGGACGGTAGTTGTAGACAGCGAGCGGGGGTTGCTGATGGGTTTTGGCAGTACTGGGGAATTCTGTGTGTTCTCATGGATGAGGACCCACCTGAAACCCAGCACCAGTCTTATGATCAGATGGATTTGGCAGGCAGACAGGTCTCGGCTTCTTTGCACAGGTGTATGTTTACCCTGTCGAGCCCTCACCTACGCTCTGGTATGCGTGAAATATTACCTGTTTAGTCAAGGTGATAAAGGGCTCCCTGGGTACCATGGTTCGTATTTACAAAAGCCTGAGGACCTTATGCAATAGTTGGGAACTCCTTTTTGTGCCCGGAGCCAGCCTCTCAGTGTGAATACCTCGGGGTGGTGGGGCAGAGAGGAAGGCTACGGCAGCACTGATGTATCTGAAGACATAGGCACCCCGTAAGCTTGAACGTGGATTTCGTGGCTATCAGAACAAGTTAGAGTTACCTTCTCGCAGGCATCAGTGCCAGCATCAATAGTGCTTAGGCACCTCAAGTACTTAGGTGGAGCCTGTTGATGGAAATTAGGGACGTTAGTAAGCTAATAATTCATCCTTCCTCCCCCTGTTTCACTGCTTGTGGGGAAAAAAGGTTTCCTCCAAGAAACCGCCCCCCCAAACCAACGGCAAAACCGCTGATGTTCGTGTTCTCAGTTGTGTGAGAGCTACAACCAGGAGATCAGATGAAATTCATGCCTAGTGGCATGGAACTTGTTTGGTTTTCTCATCACTGGGTGTTGGCTGTGAATGCAGTGAGGTGGCTGTGAAATGTGTATTATTGAGGCTGTGTAAAAGCACAATGGTTACAGCTTGTGCCTTTAGAGCCATGCAGAGCAACCACTGCCGCTGACTCGGAACGGCTTGTGAGTCAGGCGCTTCCTAATAGACCAGTTTCCTGTGGTGAAAACTCAGTGAAGCACAAGATCGCGGTGTGTAGGACCAACACTCTCGTGCTGACGTGATCTTGTTTCCCTTCGCTGTTTCCCTACGTCTATGAAGGGCTCTCTCTCCAGAAGAAGAGGGTGTCATAGAAAAGTTTATTTCTCTTTTGACTGAACCCATGTTTGCTTGTTTAATAAATCGCTTTGCAAATTGCGTGAATCATGCAGGTAATCAGAACTTAATGGCAAACAAATCACTTCTGCCCTTGAAGTACAAAATACCTGTCAAACCCCATGTAACTGGAAAGAGGGTCCTGTGCCAGAAATGGAACGGTGTTTCCTGGATGTGGATGCAATCTTTTAATCTCGCCTCTTGAAGGTTTAGCATGCATTTCTCTGTATATTTTGTCTCCAGAAGTCATAGGTGTGCTTGTCTGCTGCTGTCTGTGTATGGCACGTGCTAATACATGGTGGGCAACAGGTGGATGAGGGTGTAAAAGCACCTGGAGATGGGGCCGTTGGATCCAGAGCACTCTGGACCGCACAGACAGCTCTTAGGGAGCCGGCTCTGTGTTCGTGGGGTACATCTGTTATTTCTTGTTTAGGATCATGAAGTACTGGCAACAGAAAGGGGACAAGAAATCAAGCAGAGAATGTTACTTAAAACGTTACACAGCACCCTGAGGCAGCTCGCCAGTTCACTGTGATTTTCCTTTGTCTTTATCAAACCTGTTCTGGAGAAATACATCTTAAAAAGGTCCAGTTGATGATATTGTTATTCTTCCCCCCCCCGCCAAGATTCCTTCTCTGTAAGTCGTAGGTGCAGCAACATGGAAAAAGCATTCTAGTTTAATTGTAATACGAGGATGGTAGATTGTTTTAAATGCCTAAAAATGGCATGGTAAGATTAAGTGTATGTTTTCCATGGAAAAGCTGCAAAACTGATACTCCGTACAGAAAATCACGTGGAAAGAGAGGAAAAATGTCACTTCCTTCTTTTCTATGATTTATCGAAAGTTAGGAGAGCTGAGTACATTTCATAGAACACTCTGATGGAACCATTTCAGTGATGTAACAGCTGTGAATAAGTGCAAGTTGCCTGTGCTGTGGTGGAAAATGGTCATCTTTCCTATCCGCTGACAGCAAGACGTGGGACATGTTATTGGAGTGGTTTCAGCTGTCATCAGAAGACCTCAAGGTTCCTTGAGAATTCTCATCAAAATTGATAATTTTATTAACTGCTTTAATTCAAGGCCAGTTAAACTCCTTTTGAAGTCCTTGTAGTTGGTTTTACTTTCTTAGCAGCAGTTCTGGGTTGCTTATAAAGAGGGCTTGAGGGGTCTGCTGAGTGATTGTGTACACGAGGCTGTGCCTGCCTTAGCGTTGGAGTCAGGGTGAGGAGAGCGATTTTGAAGCAGTTCTCTCAGAGGAACCCGTGCCCACATGCTCGTCTTGCATTGCAGAGCAATCTTGAATGCAGTTACTGACTTGGATCGGAAAAAAAGAGACGTTGGACAAGAAGCCAGGCTCCAGTGGCACCATCCTATTACGGAAGGGCAGTTCTTGGAGTCAGACTGGTGCTGCTGTGATGTGAAGATCCACAGATGTGTACACTGAGGGGACATGGGGGCTCTGGCTCGCTTTCGTTCCTGAAGCCTTGCTGCTCTTCTGCGTGATTGTCCCGTGCTAATGTCGCCTGAGGCCTCTCCTGAATAGAACCTAGATGAGTGCCAAACTTGTGTTTTCAGTAGATCTCTTACATACAGCCAGCCCAGTGAAGAATACTGACCTTAAGGGGAGATAGATGGCATTACAAGTGCAGTTACAGAAGCACAGAGCAAATACGCGTTGCAGCTCAGCACATGGTATTTGCTGTCCCGGGGTTCACATGTACGTGGGGTTTGGAGGGGCTTTGGTGAGTGTGACAACTGTGGGATGCAAGTCCTGGTTCGACAGCAGGACAGCTCTAACCCCTTCCCGCAGTGGGGAGTGGCAGCGGGGCTGCGTGGAATGGACCCCTGCCGGTCACGTTCGGGGGCTAGGCTGTTGTCTTTGTCCAGAGAACTGGCTCAGGCGCCGACCGTTACTTACTCACAAATATATTTTTCTAACCTGAATTTGCTCTCTGCAGAGCCTTTTGCTTATTAAATATTCTAGAAAAAAAGAACAGTTTCAAGTCAGAAAATGTCAGTTTGAAACCTTTTAATTGAGGTCGTGAAGTGGCAGGTTTGCCTTAAGGACGTGCGCGTGTTGTCTGGGGTGCTTTTCTGTGGGTGCCCTGTGCAAAGCGGAGAACGTGTTCTAGCTGGCTGCTCACCACATCTGTCGATGGCGTGTGTTGTCTGCTTGGAAGTGCAGGTTGAAGTCATGCCCCTGCAGAAGCCAGTGGCTTTTTTGATACCACTGAGCTAACTGGAGCCAGAACCCCATCTCCTTGTATGTGTGCTATGAAGTTATAGTCTTCCTTGAGACAGCGCTAAAAAACCCTCAGCGTTGTGCGTAAGGACCTCGGCTTCCCTGTTGACCTCGGTATTTCTCTGCTGCTGTCAGCCAGGTTCCTCCTCTATTGGGTTGGCCGCTGAAACTGCTCTTTAGTTTGCTTCGTGATCTCAGCAGCAGCTTTCTGCAGGTGCACCTTGTACGCCCAGTGGGTGTTGGAGCACTTAAAACCGGTTACACACAAGAACCCAGTTGGAAGTTGGTACCTGTAACTCCGGAGATATCCTGGGCACGCACAAAACGAACCTGAGCAAACGCCTTGGTGAAACGCCTTGTCAGTTCTCAGTAGATAAGCAGTAACAGGTGATTTAACTGGAGTTTTCTTAAATAGGGAGCACATCTTGTAAGGCCCTATCAACATTTGTTCTTAGGCGTCGTATTTTGGGTTGTGTGGGGTATGTAATGTGGGCATAAACCAAATAAGCAGCATGGTAAAAAGATATATGGGCAAGCACAGTGAACTGTGGTGGGAAAATGGCGATATTTTCAAAAACAATTTATTATATCTTTTTTTGGTCACTGACTTTTAAAAATCTTTATTGCCCACACATATGTATTAGTATTGTCGGCCCTTGAACCTTTACAGTAGGACTATTTCTGCTTTTCCTGTTTGTTTGAAAAACAAACCCCAACCGTCTGGCTGCCTAATGTTACCAAACACAATGACTTTCATGTTGTAAATTATTACCTCTAAAGGACGCAATGGAGAAAAGCAGAAAGAGCTGATGCATGAAACCTTGTAGTGGAAATGAATGCAATAAACAGCTCCTCTGTCAACAGGTCATTTCAATTGCTCGAACTAACTAATGGTCTGGTAAGCGAGACCCAGTGAACAGCAGCTGTGAGAAAAGGCATTCAGAGCATTACTGCGAGCAGCGTGATCGGACAGCTGGAATGAGACCTAACGGCCTTTGAGGGCGTTCTGAGTGTTCAATGCAATATTCCTAAATATTTCCCTCCTCAGAGTTTGAGTGACATTCTTGGCCACCTCGGCTGTACTGTGAACAACTTCATAGCTGTGCTTTGTACGTGCTTGTGGACTCTTGGATGTCACCGAGAGCAGAGTTTGTTCCGAGGGGAAAGGGTTGCTTTTCAACAAAGCAATTCCTTGTCATTGAGTGTTTACTGAGAGAGCCAGCTGGTACCATGACATGGAATCAGCGAGTCTTCAGATGGTCATGCAGATTCTTGCCAAGAGCCGGTGACCTCCTAAGTCAAACCATTGCAGAACTAGTCCGTACAGCATATGCTTTCCTTGTGATACGTACCTTTTGCGTTGTACAGTAATAAATGACCCCAGCACGTGCATAGAGTACGACTACAGGTGATTTCTTGTAGACCTAGAAAACAACTGAGGTCAACCATGTGCGTCAGTTGAAATCCTCCATGAATGACAAAGACCACATACGTTGGGTTTATCTTACAGGACCTTGAAATGCGCTGACACTGCAGTACGTGGGGGATGTCCATCTTCATGTGGAAATCCCTCTGGTGTGGTTGAAATAGAGTATGTTCTCAATAAGATGCTGCTCTTATGCAAGAGTTCAAGTGGAATACCAGAGCGCTGTGTTATACAGTAGCCATCCTTCATACTTAGCCAAAGCCTCGGTGCAGAGAGGGTTCCTCGCGGAGGGTGTTCCAGTGTGGCAGAGCTGCTTTTCCAGCAGGTTTGCTAGCACTGAAGGCTTTGCAGCCCCCGAATAACTTGTCAGGAGTATTTTCTAGCTAGCTGGCTGCCTCCAACTGTTGTTGTGCCTGTTTGGTGCCACTGCTCTTTTGTCTGAAGGAGGCTCTTGCCCCGGGGTGCTCTGAGGGTTGACTCACAAGATGAGGGAATGTGCATCAGGACAAAGGCATTAGGATCATAGCGGGGCTGTGGCACGAACCAGCTTTGATGAGGGTGGGAAAGCATAGATACCCTGCCTTCTGTGTGGGTTTTTCTTGAAACTGAAAACTCATGCTAAGACAGTCCAGAAAATGCTCTCCAGCAGGCAGGGTGCTATTGTGTGGAAATGAACCTTTCCCTTTGATGGTCTGGGAGAGCACCAAGTATGGATCTCAGTACGAGTGGAAGAGCAAGGGCGAGAGAGAGCTTAGCATGGTGGGTATTCTAAAAGTTGATATTGATCCGTGTTTGCTTTGAGGCAGAGTTTGCATTGCTTGTAGATAAACAGAGCTCTATTATAGGCATGTTAGATGGCAGCATCTCAGCAGTGGTTAAGGTACAAATTTCATTCCAGCTGTTTGAAGCTTACTTAAACGGCAGTTCTCACTAGACAGCAGAGCCTGTTTGTTCACCACAGTCTAAGTTCTCAGCAGCTCCCCTTGGGGGGGAAAAAGAAGTCTACTTTTTACATCTTCAATCTGGTGCCTTTATCTGCGAAACAATTTTCACCGTCGACAGCAGAATCATGGAACTGCACAGTGTAGTGAGCTGCCTGGGAGGGAATTATGAGAAACATAATCATATACAGTGAACTTGTAAAGGAAGCGATTTAAACCTCAACAAATGACAGAAGAAAAATATTTTGCGTCAAAGCACTTTGCAGCAGCGCTGGAACTAAAATTCCCTTCAGACACGTCAATCGTGGGGTCACCATGTTTCTGCAGCGCTCGAGGAATGGCTCCTGACAGCTGGTGGGAAACTGAAACCTGCCTTGCTTTCACAGAGCCAGTAGAGTCTTTCTGACAGAGATGTAGCCCTCATGCTTAACTGCTTTATGATTGATATCCATTTTTATGGTGTTCAGTCAGCAGTGTTGTTCCAGTAACCTGTTTCGGTTTGGTTGCCCTGGGTCATAAACTCCACCGTACAAAAACAAACACTCGAGAGTCAGATCTGGCTTTCTGAAATTCTTCTAGGCACGTGTGCTGGTGTGTGCACTCCTAACAGCCCTGGAAATAGAGCAATACGAGAGAAAACAGATTGTAAACCTGAAATACACCAGTCCTCCCTCCTCCTCAGCTTGAAAATAAGTCAAAGGAGGGCACCAGGTATCAGATCTTTCTCTCTACGTTGAGAAAGTTGTTTTTCTTGAGTAGTGTAAGTACCTCCCGTGGTAGTGAAGACACCTATTTGTGACCTCACTGCAGCTGGAAGGTTCCCAGTTTGCATGGTGAAAATGCTGTGAGAACTCCCTTCTCTCGAAAAGGTACAGTAGTGTTTAATGACCATCAGCGTGGGAGCTCATAAACATGTCAGTGTTTCCAGGGCCTTGGATCCAGTCACTGCAGAAGTGGTCTACCAGAGACTTTGCTGCCGGTGACCCTGGTTTAGGCTTTGACGTCTTTGTATTCTGTAAACAAAAACTGTCTTTTAGTGCTTCTGGCAAAAAAGTCCAGGCAGTGGGGGCCGGATGCTCTGAACCATTCATCTTCCATCTAGAAGGCTGTCTTTCCGTGCCACCCCTGCCCCCTGCCTTTTTTTCTGCCCTAATCCGTCCCCGGGTGCTCTGCATGTTGGTCAAGAGGTGTTCCAGCTCTTGTGCTTTGTCTGATCATCAGGGATGAGCACACGGTCTGTTCTGGGTAGCCTTTCTGCTTTCCTCTGCTGCCCTCGCACGTTACCGTTACCCGAATCGCTGGTTCTTCCTCCCTCCAGGTCCCCGCCTTGGGCCTTTTCTGCTCTCTGTCCGCTGCCCCACGCTGCCTTCAGCTCTGGTGTGGAAACCTGCCCACCTGCCTCTGGTTTCCGCTTTCCCTCGAAGTGGGCATTGGCTTGGCTGTGAGGGAGCTGCGTGATGTCTGCGGTGGCAGGCCCCGGCGGGAGCTGGCTGGTATTACTGTAGTGATGACAGTTAATAACACGTAGGAGTCCCTGTTGGTGGACAGTTGAGTTCTGGTGCTGTGGAAGCTGGTTGTGAAACTGTCGCTGACCACGGTGGGACCTGGGATGTGCTTGTTAGCATCAGATGAGTTAAAAATAATTGTTTAATGGTAGTTACCACTGATGATGCGAGGCGGGATGCTGTTTCTGTGGAGTCCTCTGGACGTGCCCCTGATAGTGTTTATAAATGTTCCAGCGTGTTCTAGGAGCCGTAATTCCGATCAGGTCCTTCCAGAGCCTGTTGTCAGTCAGTGTGACCCCTTCTCCAAATGGGAAACTGCATGAACTGTGAGACTCGGCTCCCCTGAGACTGTGAATGTTATTTCTGTCCGACTTTTTCCATCCCTGTTCAGCGGTTTCAAGCTTTCATCTCCCTTTTACGTAATGGCCTTTCAAGCAGGCGTGAAATTACACCTGTCAGTGACGCATGTTCTTGTTACTCCGGCGTTCTGTCATTTGCACCAAAGGAGTTACGTGGAGGTGTGTCCTGCCATACAAACCAGGCAGCACTTGCTTTCTTCTAACTTCAAAATCTTCTTTTTTGTTATCCATGGCAAAGACGAGCGGTGTCACCCATGCTGGAAGACCAGGCAGGAGGGATGTCTGTGTCCCTGGGTCATTAGGTGCACAGTAATGTCTAAGTTCTCTCCCGGTGCTTGAACATAAAGACTTAATTTTGTATCCTCATCTTTCCTGTGCTATCAGATGGGATTTTAGGCACAAACGAGGCTACAGCACTCCTGTCAGTCCCGGGCTGTTCTTTTCTGTACCTGTAACACTCTTTAAGTGTTCTTCTTTTGAAGCGCGTGGAATGGAGACACTGAGATGTTTAGTCCGATTTTCCCCTATATTGTGCCAATGGCCCATGAGCTCTCCTGCTGAGCATCTGGCTTTGTTCTTGTTGCACGCTGGGAATATTTACAGCTTTTTTCCTGGATCACTTGAGAGAGAGCAGTTGCACTCTAGTGAATTTGTAACATGCATCTCTTTAATAGAAAAGGCTAGATTTCTTCTGAAGCATTTCCATTGACAGATTTCCATGTTTCACCTCTCTGTGGTTTAAGGCAAAAATAACATTTGAGTTGATTCGTAGTTTGGTCTTTTAAGACATGTATTTTCAGTCATGGAATTATTTTTGATGTGGGAAATATAAGCTGTGTCTATAGAATCATAGAACGGAATCAGAGAATAGTTTGGCTTGGAGGGGACCTTTAACGGTCCACGTGCTCCACATCCCTGGCACGAGCAGGCATGTCTTCTAGAGCATTTCTGAGGGTCTTTCTGAACTATTCTTTCTTCTTGTGCGTGATAACAAGATACATAAATTCCAGTGCTTGAGGCGGGAGTTGTTAAGTCCCCCTTCAGATCTGGATTGCCAGAATGATTGATTGCGTCTCTCGGCAGTATTACGCGTGCTTCTGGGCTGGGGGTGTGTGTGGTCTGCGTGGCAGCAGAACAATATCGTCGGCAGTGCTTGGCTGTTGTGTTCTGCTGCCGTTCGGCCGTGTGCTCCCTGGGTCTGCCTCCCTCCCCAGGAATAAAACACGGGGAGGACAGTCACCTTTTTTGACTGTTTTCTCTGCCTTTCACCGTTCGGATTTGTTTCAGCTTGAGCTCAAGTATATGCTGGTTTTGCTCCGTGAAGGATAGGTAGGTAGCCATAAAGTACATCCTGGCTTTCCAAGAGAAGCCAGCAGGTGTTACACTGGCTTCTTAGGGCGAGCACTGAAGTTGAGATTGATTGTTTCCTCAGGGCTTGCATGGAAGATAGGTCTGCGGTTTATGTATAAGAGGATGTGAGACAAAACCCAGAAAAAAATTAAGCTTCAAAAGTATTAGAAAAGTTAATTTCAAAAAGCCTAATAGATAACACATTGCATCAGGGACTGCAAATTGAAGTGAGCAGGAGACCTCGGGTGTTGCCAGAAGAAATCCGCCACAACAAAGGCTCACTGACAGGAGAAAATTGGACTCTGTTTTACTTCACTCGAGTGCGGCACCAGCCGAGCATTTGCCCCGTGGCATAGCTGGTCACGTTCTTGGGCGCACCGGGATAGCCTTGCGGTGCCAGCAGCCTCGCACAAGCAGGTGCCCCCGAGCAGCGCCTGTTTTGTGAACACACAGAACAAAGTTAGGGCTTTACCAGGTGCAGTTCCCACCTGGGCTGGAGCTGGGAAGACCGTCAGGGTTCAGGAGGAGCAGTGGGAGGGCGGCAGCCTGAGAGCCGTGCTCCGGCCAGCAGCCGTGCAGGGCCTGCTCTGGGCCAGCTCCTGGCCTCCCCTCTCAGTCACCTGCCAGCCCGCGGGAGCGCAGGCGTCTGGGGATGGGGGAGAGTCTCGGCTAGCCCCCGCAAGCCTGAAACGTAACGTGTCAGCTTGCTTTTGGCTGCCTTTTTATGCTAGTGAAGAGTTGTCTCAAAACGCGCTGCTTGCGCACCAGTGGGTTCTGTGAGCAGGGGAAACCATTTATAGAGCCATGAGCTGCAAGATCATCAGTCGAGTATTAGATGGCTGTTGTCAGCAGGAGCTAATGAAGTGATAGCTCTGTGACATACCCAAGGACTGTGTGTAGCAGAGGGAGATCTTTCAGGAGCTGTCCAAGCATCTCCTGCACCACCTGCAGGATAGGTTGGCAGGTGGGAAATGCAGTTTGAGCAGAGCGTGCAGGATTTCAGGTCACTGTAGGGCAAACTGCTTTTCTTCAAGTCTTCCCAGCAAAGAGAAGCACCGTGTTGAGCCGCTTCACATCAGCCACAAGTTCTGACCCTGTGGTGGTGTTTTCTGTTGTATTCCTCGTCTCAAACGGCAGAAGCTGATCCATGGGATGCATTTCCAGTGCTTGAATTGCTAAATTAGCTGATGTGGCAGAATGAAACAGGCAAGTTTACATCCAGAAGATGTTCTACAGTCCTTTCTGGCGTCCTCCTGAGAGTTGCCCTTAAAAGAATACTGGTCACTTGTTACTGCTATTACTTGTTACTGCTATTACTAAAACACATGGGAAGGTCGGCTGTGTTTTTATGACTGCACGTCATGTTTAGGCAAAATAAAAAAAACTACTTGTTGCTTTTTAACCAGCAGCCATTGCGTAAGCTCTTACTATTGGCAGAAGAAGATAGAATACAAGGTAAGATTTAAACTTCTACAAAGTAAAAAGAGTTAGGGGTAGCTTTACTGAGACCGCTGGTGTATGTAAAAGAAATGTTCTGGCTTCATCAGAATGATGGGCTGTCTTCCATTGCCCAGAACGCAGCAGGAAGAAACTTCCCCATGCTTTGATTTCACTCTGAGGGATGTTATTTTTCTCTTGTGTCTCTCTCTCAGAACCCATCCATTAATTGCAGAGAGTGAAGTTTGCTTTTTATGGAAAATGTCTGTGAACAAGTGAGAAAGGATGGACCCTTAGTACACCGAAAGAATGCTGGAAGTTCTATAAACAGTGACATTTATCAAAGCATGCCGGGTGTCTCGGTGATTTGGGCAGAGCTTTTGCATATTTAACCGAGCACGAATTGGGCAGAGCCCATAGACACGTGTGTGATGACGAGCACTCACAGACCCATGTGTGCAGCCGGCTCTGTGCCATGCCAAAAGACAGGCACGCGCGTAGGCATCAGGCTGGGTTGTGGAGGTGACGCGTACTGTGAAAGTTATCCTGTCCCGTGCTCTGGCTGCCAGTGGTCCTTATCACCAAGAACATTGCTGCTATTCCTGTGAACAAAGAGGACCCAAGAAGTGGAACGGTAACTGGTAACTCACTGCTTTCTAGTTCCCGGCAGCTGAGACCTGGTAAATGAGAAAGGGAGCGGAGTATAAAGAGTGTTGTGCACTGTTCACTGAGAGCTGCTTGAATGGAAGGGGAATGGATTTGTCCCAGCTGGACAAAGCCACATCTGAGGTAGGTTCCTGCTCATGTGGTGGGACTGGCCTTGGGAACTGTAACGAGTGTGGTGCTTAGTGGACGTGATGTCGTGTGGCTGACTGTCCTGGGGTCACTCAGTTGATCCAACACTGTTCCATGTAATTTCTCCCTGTTCTTATACAATCTTAAGTATAGTCGTGAAAGAAATGGTAGCAGTTTGTCTTCCTGTGTCTGTAGTTGTTTCTTCTCCTCCCTTTAAAAGATGAGGTCTGTCTCCCTTTTTGGTTGTGGTGGGTTTTTTGTTTCTTTTCTTTTTTTTTAATGGAGGTGTCATTGATTGATGCTTACTCTGACTTACCTGCTTTTCCTGAAGATTGATGCTGAGGGTATAACAAATGAACAATATCACAGCCTTTAGAGTTTAACATGCGGGGAGATATGATCAGGCATATCCATTCTTTCCTTCCTTCCTGCATTTCCTTTCTCTGTAATTAAGAGCAAGTTGCTGCTTGTGGAATAATTCTGTGTGCTCCCTGGAACAAGCGCTTATTCAAAACCTGAATGCTAAGCAAACTAAAGAGGGAACTAATTGTAAGAGGGAACAAAGATTTTCCTTTGGGTGACGTTAATCCTTTCCTTTGTAAATAGGAAGTGGGGTCCCCATCAGTTACAGACGTGTGGGCCCAGCTTTTGGCCTGGCTCACGAACTCGCCCCGAGGAGTAAAGCGGCGACAGAACTTGTGTGGGCTGTTCAGATTAAATGTGGCACGTGGAATAAGAGTGTGGGACGTGGCTCTGTGCTCCGTCTCCTGTCTCTTCCGGAGGGCCAGAAGAGGACCGGCTCTTGCCTGGGCTCCCCGAGCCAGTGTGTCAG
The DNA here is from genome assembly GCA_009769605.1 of Bucorvus abyssinicus. Lineage (NCBI taxonomy): Eukaryota > Metazoa > Chordata > Aves > Bucerotiformes > Bucorvidae > Bucorvus > Bucorvus abyssinicus. Next base: position 160,220 of record CM020046.1, on the reverse strand, counting down.
CACGTGCGGCACGGCCTCGCGCGGGACAGCAGCTGCGGGAGAAAGGGCGCGAGGCTGGGCAGCGGTGAGGGCCAAGAGGGCATCGCTTCTGCAGCACAGCCGGAGGTCAGCAGAAGTTGGTGGAGAGCCATCAGATTGGTCTGCAGCTGAGGGAGAAGCAGGCAGGTGTAGAGAAACGCAGTTGGGTTTGTGCGAGGAGTGCAGCAGGAAGGTAAAACGTCTGCTGGAAGATGTGCAGGGCGTTTCTTCTCTGGTGAGGGAGTCTGGCTTAGCTCCTAGGTTGCTTCTGTGATGCAGCCACCCTTCTGAGTTACAAGTGAGGGTTTTTGTATTGGTACAATTGTGGTGCCACAGGTTCTGTTCAGCATCGGGAGATACCAAAATAAATGGATTGTGAGAGTGAAAAACCCCAAACCAGTCTTACATGAGTAATGAGGAATGAAAGCGGTCTAATGCTCTCCAAAGAAATACCACAGTAGATATCAGGAGGGTAAAAATGTACTCTTATCTGCTTTTTGTTTCATGTAATCAAACCGGAAACGTTAAAAAGTCGTTGTCAGCAGTTGGTAATAGGTACAGTGTAATATACGGTAACAAGAGGAATCGGTAGACGAGTATTTCCTTTCATCGGCATCGAAAGCAACGGCTGTCAGTGCCTCTCCGTATCCCTGATGCTCCCCACAATGGCTGTGTTTGTCTCTGGTCTGTAGACCCAGAACGTTCAGCAAGGAGCAGACCTTGCTCAGCAGAGGTAATAACCTGGTCAGTCATGCAGCTGAAAGATCAAGTTTAAAGTAAAAATGAGGAAGAATTCCCAGCGCTATTGTGTTTCAGCTATTGCCCGACCATTTGCTCTTCATGCGAGCACCAAAGGCCGGAGGGGAGGTTAACGGACACTTTCTTAAATCTTGTTAAGGGAGCTTTGAAAACAGAGAGAGCGTGGATTCGCCTTTTAGGTGACCTAAACCCAAATGTCACATAATTAAGGGTCTCATCCTTCCCACCCCCATTTTGCCTTTTCAAAGGTTCATCCTCAATCCAAGATCTGTTGTGAACTTGTGCTTTATCTTCCATTCTCATGGCTGCACGCTGCAATGGTGTCGTTGGAAAACAAGTTTGATAGAGCATCTTGGGCGCTGCTGGGTTTTTGGGGTTTTTTGAGATGTTTTTCACCTTACCCCTTTCCAAAATATGCATTTTTCTTCTTAAGGGTATGAAGGAAGGCCTTGCTTTGGGTCTGACCCTGCACTGTTTTGGCAGATGGGAGTTCTGTCACTGGCTTTGGTGGGAGAAGTGTCTCTGCGAAGGAGGCTCTGCGGTGCTAGACCTCAATGCAGTGCACGTAGCGTCTTTGTCACCCTGAGCACGCACATTGCCATGGAGCCTTGTCTGCACCAACAGCCAGCCCTTCTGAGCAGTGCTACCCGGTGGATGTGGCTGTGCCAGGTGAGTGGGGGCTGGAGGACAGGGGCTTCCCACGCCGCAGCGTGCAGGGAGCCTGCAGCGGCACCTGCCCGGTGGTTCCTCACGTGCCTTGCAGAACCTCAGGAACGCTCCTGGTTTTACTGCTGGCTGGAACGGAGCGAGGAGGCTTTTCTTGGTCCACTGTCAGGGTAGAGGGTTTTGGTGTAATGTCTCAGATGAATTAAGGGGATGTAGCAGCTGAGAAAAAAACCAAAACATAAAAGAAAAAAGTGTCAGAGGCAACAGCAGGGAAGAGATGGTTTGGGAAGGTGTCCACATGTTTCATGATTCCTGAAGGGTATGGGAAGCCACCAGGATTTTCAGAGCCTCGGTTGATTAGGTGGCAGTTGAACGGTGGTAGCATTGCACGCTCGCTGGACGTTACAGCTATGGAAAGAAGCCTTTCAGCAGAGTTGCACCCAAAGGGGTGGGCTGGGAAGGGGCTGAGAGATTGATACGCAACAGAGACGCAGAGGAGGAAGGACACTGAAAAGTGATCATTGTCTCCTGATCTTAGGTGGTCTGAGTTGCTCTGCCACAGCCTTGTCTTACACCTTCTGGCAAGTGGAGTTCTAACAGATGCTTTTGAAAAAATCACATCATCGATCTGCCTGTATCCCTGTCAATAAGTGGAGGTATGGGGTATCTCTCCTTGCACAGGGAAACGTACCGCAAACTGTTCTCACACGCAAAATGTCACAGCGTGACACAGCGTGGTGGGGACAGGTGAAAAGTGCGTGCACCAGGTCAAAAGGAAATTACGGTATCTAGACCTTCGAGGTCTTTCTGCTGAGGCACAATGACATGAATTCTAGTTTACAAATTGCGAAATTCCCCACCTGTCTCCGGGAAGAGGTCTGTCACGCTTCTCAGGTTTTATCCTGCCTCCACGTGGACGGCCGCAGGCCTGTTCCCTGTTTCACTGGCAGGTTTGTGCTCTTTGTGGACAGTTTATCTCCAGCGGAGCCTGCTGAGGTTTAAACGTGTTCCCTAGGGTGTTGTCAGAGCCCAATCCCTCCACCGTCCCCTCTCTTTCCCTGCAGCCGGCAGTGCCGTGTGGCAGCCAGGCTGTCTCTGAGCAAGGGGACGTCCCTGGAACGTCCCAGCGCTGCCACGTTGGGCAGAGTGGCAGCGCTGGTGCTGGGAGCAGAGCACGGCGTGGCTGAGAAGCCCAGCTGGAAGGTCACGCTCACTGGGGAGCGTTTGAACAGCTATGTGCTGAAGGGTACAGGTTTCCTAACGGTGTCGTGTGGGCCAAGCAGGCAGTGTTGAGAGTGAAACCAGAGAGACCATCAGTTGGGGGTAAAACTACCTTTGGAAATAGGGAGGTAGCGTGGTAGTAATGGAGCTGTGACAAGAGGGGGCAGGAACACTCCACAAAGGTGGAGGTTGGGTTGAGGTTCCCTTCTTGCGGGGGAGTGGAAAAGCCATTAGCCAGAGAAGAGGAGACAATTCGGTGCATGAAAAACAGTGTCGCAGGGCTTGCGCCAACGTTAACGCGGGATATTTGTATCGTGAACGTGATTTAAATGCGTTAGTTTCTTTCCATCAGGCTCATAACAACCCTCAGTGTCCCTGCCCCTTGCCGCTGCATCTTTCTGTGGCTGGAGCCTGCAGATAAACGGAGTTTCTCAGAAGTTCAGACCTGTATGTTTTCAGTGCTTTTATTCCCTCTCTTCATTACGGAAGAGCTGCTAGCACCAGTAGCAGCTCACATGCAAAAAAAGTAAACTTTTCTCCAACGGTTATCTGGCATCTTCTGACAGCATCACCAGGTTTTGCCAGGCTTTGAGTGTTTGTGCACGTGCAGTTTGCATAACGGAGTGGAATTAGAGGAATGGAAAATGTCAGAATAGCGGAGCACAGCATTCCTTGAGCTTGCCCTTCGGGTCTGTTTCCGGCAGGTACTGGAAGTGCAGGGTTGTCAGGAATATGGATAGCGATCGTTGATGTGCAGTCGAAACGCACCCAGAACTCTTCTGTGTTCTCCCTCTCCTGTACTGTTTGTGAGTGTTGGAGAGCTCTGCTCACCCCAGCCGTGTAAACTCGCTGCTCGCCTTCGGGTTACTGCGGTGCGTTCGGGGGTGTGCTGACCTGGACCTGCCTGTGGGGTGCCATGGACAGCTTCCCTCACGTGTCTGTTGGCCAGGGTAGCCTTGTGGGCTTGCTCCAGCATGCGAGAGCTGCAGGGGTTGTCCCTGCCGCGCGGCTGTGCAGAGCTGAAGGAGGGCTGGGGCGCTTGTAAATATGACCAGTGTTTCATGTGAACAGTTCGGTCACGGTGTCCTGTCCTGAGCTAACCCTGGCCTCAGGGGTCAATCGTACTTCAGGCTGAAAGACCTGCTTTCTTTAAACTTCGTGAAGAAATAATTTTAAAGAAGGAGCAGATGAAGCATCACTTCCTGTCAAGTAAACCTTGAATAATGTGCAGAAAGTCGGACCCTTGGCTGATGGGACTGCCGCGCAGTCCGGTGAGCTCCCCGGTGAGCAGCAGCACTGCCGTGTCTGTAAGGTACTCATGGAAATCACGAGGCCGCCTCCAGCCCACGCCTCTCTTCTGTGTGGGTAAGGCCTTGGGTGTCCTGCGCCAGCGGGGACACGGTGATGTGACAGGTAGTGGGTCTCTGCTATTGCACATGCTAAGAATCAGGGGTTTATTGTTTCCTGGAACGCAACTGATTTCCAGCGCAGTTGAGAGCACAACTTCATTCAAGAGTTTCAGACGCTCTCTTACTCCTGAAAAAGTAGGATTATTACTCATGCGGGTTTTGTCATTTCTCATTACGTCACTGAAGAAGGAGACACCAACGTAACCCCACTGCTTTATTGTGGATAGTCCCAGGGGAAGTGGCGTTTCTGATGGCTTTCCAAAACTTGTCAGTGGGCAGTTCCTTGTGTTTCCAAACCCAGGCCTTTAATTTCTAATGCCTTTAGGATTGGACTTTTTTTTTTAGCCTTCTTCCACATTGGCGTGTGTCTTGTGTGTATTCGTGCTGATACATCAAGTTTTCAAGACTTACGTGTGCTTTGAAGAGAGAAACGCATTAGCTGTAGCTACAATTAAGACAATTCTGATATAGCACAGAATAGATAAATGCACTTAGAAAAAGGAAAAAAAAAATCAGTATTTTAAGTATATAATATTTTTAAACCAGTTACCAAAAATGTGTCTTGTTTATTCTGAGACATGAACGTGTATGATTTGGAATTCTCAAGTGGCTACTTCTGTGCATTATCAATACAAAACTTAATGTTTTCTTCCAAGATTCAAAGCTACAGGTGATTTTCTCAAAACTAAAATCACAGCATAAAGGACTTGGTTGGTTTTACCTATTCTTAGGTTTATTGATTACAAAAACCCCAAAAAACACCTTGAAACATCTGATTTTTAAAATCCATCAATCAAATCACGTTTCAGCATTTGCACATTTAGCAAATCACGTTTACTAAATTAACGTGAATTTTACCGTCAACAAGAGACACAGTGTCTTAAACGCAATACACAAGCTTCAACATATTGGGTAGCTCTGTATTTCTTCCTTGAGCCTTTCACTATTATTATTTTGCCTTCTAAATCAGAATAGAGCAAAATGTCACCTATCCAGAAACTCAGCTTGTTAACCCTGTGTTTGATCATTGTAGTGTGGCAGTGTTAATACGCAGAAAAATTACTTGGAGTAGGGATTTACTGAAAATACAATGTTTATGAAATGGAAATTATTCTGTGTTCTTAGTATTCAAAGCTTAATCAATACAAATAGCAGCAGCAGACTAGCCCGGTTATTAATTTTAGTGCAGCCAGCAGTCTGCTCCTGTTAGTAAGAAGGTGTAACCAGACTTTGTGTGGTGTCATTTCCAGCAGCGTAGTCATGGATTTAATCTTCAAGATGAATCATTCAATCTTGAGACTCTTAAAACTGCGTTAGTCGACTTCTCCTCTCTGTGCTCAGGAGCCCTGTTCAGAGTCCCAGTGCTGGAGAAAACCCTTTCCCACTGACTTAGGATGATCCGGATGGGCGATTTAGTGGAACGATCGATCCCACCTTGACTCCGTGCCTTGTGAGCTGAGCTGGGAAGCAATGCACAGGATACATAGGGGAGAATTAGCAGGTGTGGAAAGGTTCCCTTGGAAGCACACCTGATGTCGGTCTGCCTGTGGCTTCTGTAGGCTTCAGTCACCTGCAGAGATCATTGCCGGCTTAACCCATGGAACCTGCTGAACTTGCTTGTGTATGAGTTGGTTCGTTGTCTTATACTGAGTTTGTGGAGTTGAAATAATTATTTCTCAGTTTTCCCTGGTGAAAATCTGTTGGAAAGCCTCTCCTGATAGCAACAATCCTCCTCCTGCAGTGTGAGGAGGACTTTCTAGAAACCATTCGCCGATAAGTTAATTAAAACAGAAGATTTCCAGTGCCAAACCACAACTGCTTTCTAGTGTCTGTAATCTTGCTTTAAACTGATACAAATGCATGTGTTCTACATCTGTACTGGAGAGTTCAGCCCTGACATTCCTTCCTCCAGTGCAATATTTGTGAAATGAAAGAAGAAAGAGAGGGTTGGATATGCTCCATACAGATGGGCTGTTCAGTCAGCTTGGAAATGCTTCCACCATGGTTTCGGTGCGCAGGCACCGTTCCTGACCACCTGCCTTCAGTTTGAGTCGATAACTGGTTGTGACTTACTCTGCTCTTGCATCAGTTAGTTGCTCTGGGTCTACTGTGGAGGGCAAGGTGGAGGGAGCAGAGTCTAGAAAGCACAGCAGCTCTTACCCTTGCCTCTGAAAAGCCCCGTGCTTAGGCCAGTCACGGGGCTGATGTTCACCTCAGTGCTGGCCCTGGGTACCTCCCTCTGAGGGCTTTCCTCTTGACTTGGCTCGGGGGGATTTCTGTAACAAAAAATAGTCCCTTTTTGTTTGACAATAGGGGTCACTAAACATGGTGAATGTGTGGGGAGCTGACTCTTGCTTTTAGCAGTCGGCAGCAGTGACATGATGAGCTTGCCAACAGAGCAAATGCTGTTTCCCATGCAGAGCTGTAACAGTTGTAGGGTATTTTTTCAGCAGGCCATAAAAATAAAAATACTGTTTATTATATGACTCTGAACTAGTGTTGACAACTAGGGTTGTCAAAATAAGGTGGGATAAAATAAACCTAATTTTATCTTTTACTTGACGCATGAAATTAGATAGATCTGTTTATCATATTTCTGGGGTTGCTCATTTTTCATCATAATGGCCTACCCCCCTTTCCTTTGGCTCTGAACATAGCTGAAACCTAGCAGTTATGAGTATGGGTACTGCCAGAGTAAATTGTGCTCGCTTGGGTGTTAGGCAAAGGCTGTCAAGCTGTGTTCCTTGAGTTAGATAACGCTTAGGGGTTGACTCTGCGTGCTCTGTTCCCTGCTTTTCTATCCAGTGTGTATAAATCCAGCACAGACTGGAGCCCAGTGCTTCACAGAAAGACTGCTGGGTTGAGTGAACACACTTGAGAGTATTGCCTGTGGGATCACCACCTGGTTCGGGTCTCCTGGGTTTCAGAACATTGAGGACCATTTGTCTCAACAGCTCAATCCGGGCAGATTGATCAGCCCCTTCTGTTGCACAGAAAAGCACGTCAGAGCTGGATGCCACAGATCAGGAGTATAAACATGTAGGCATCAACATGTGGTCTTTGGAGCAAAGATCTGCTTGTTCGATTTAGCAGATATTTCTGAGATACCAGGCTTAGGGACTGGCTGTTCCCAGGAGGTTCCTTGGAAGCTGCCGATAGAAGGGAGAGTAATAAGCTGACATACTTAGATGAGCACTTTGAAATTCTACTTCTGAAATCATTTGTACAAATTGCCGGCGTTTTTTTTACGTATCACAGGCATAGATGTTACTGTCAGACCAGAATTTACAGAGTAAATTTGTAGTAACCATTGTCTAAGAGGGGAACTAAATGGGGTAAGAATAGAAAAACAGGCAGTGAAACGGCAAATAGCTTCTCCCTGCAGATCCTGAAGATCAGCAGGTAAAGTAAATCACGGCAGAACATGACAACCTCCTCCACAGCCAACATCCCAAGTGGCTGCTGTCAAGAAGGAATTTGAGAAGGCGGATCGTGTTCTGCACCAGGGCCCTGCGCTGCCCTGGGGTCGTACCTTCTCCCTGTGAGGGTGTACAGGCTGCGGTGGCGAGTATGTGGGCAAACGGTGACCGTGTGCTGCTTGAGGAAAACAAACCCAATTAATGCGGTCAAATGTGAAGGGAAGGGAAGATGAAACCTCTGACTGACACCCTATCTTTTTTGATTAGATAAACTCTAACCCTAGCCTAGGCTCACCTGGGATCGCAAAAGTAGGCGAGGGATGCTGTAAAGCACAGAGAGGCTTTAGTAGGGGAAGATTTTACAGTAACGCTGTGACTGTGTAAAACAAAGCCCACGGACTGGTCTGGATCAGTTTCAGCTGTCGGTGAATTGTTTCTTGGGTGCAGAGTGCAGAGGAAAGAGTATGTTTTGCAGCTGAACCTGCATCAGTTCTCTGAGTAATGCCTAGGTATTTATTTGAGGTGTTACCCTTACTTCTGTCTTACCTGTTGTTCGGAACATGCAGAGAGTGCTTGGCGATTCCGAGGATTTTCTTTCCACTCGTACAATAGCCAACTGGGTGCGCGTAGTAGCAGCAAATTACAAGTAGAGATCTGCCTCTGATGCAGAACAAAACTCACTCAAAATCTGTGCGAAGGATCTTAGGGCTGATGTGCCAGTTGCTTGTGGAGGTTCTTGTAGGATGCATCGCCGAGGACCTGGGCGTTTTTTCTGAGTGGAGCCATATCACACAACAGTTATTGACCCATAGCTTCACTGTCTATAAAAGCTATAGGGAAACTCCTAATGTTGTAAAGCAGAGTCCTCCAAGGAGGAAAACCCACCAGAATGAATGTGAGTTTCTGCCTTTTTTGAGACTCCTTGTTACGTGCGCTGTCTCCTTCTTCCTCGCATCCTTCCCTGGACACGCTCTCCTGCCTCGGGAATCGCAGCTCGTTTCCATCCATGTGGGGTTCACGCAAACGCTTTCAACACTGTCACTGTCTCACTCTTGAGGTTGTAAAGAAGAGTCCAGGAGCAACCTTTATGAACTGGGCTTTGCACCAGAGGGAGTGTCGTTATGTCATTGACTCATGTTGTTACAACCACAGTGTGGTAAGGACCTGGATGTGGTGAGTTGCGCTGTCCTTCATTAGACTGAATGTTGGGTTTAGCATAAGCAAGTAAGCTCTCAGGCATAGAGACTGGTCTTCGTTCCACTCTTTTGTGGGATATTCGTTGTCCAGTTTGTCCTGTAACAACTTCTGGAGCTGCTTTAGTGGTACGACCGAGCGAAGGTGACACGGAGCAGTCGGAGCTGTTTCGTGCTGTCCGAGCAGCACACAGCCATGCTCCCCACCTTCCTCCACACCCAACACTGGGACCAAACACTGACATACCCTGAGCAACAGCCTAGGCTGTTCTCCACGTCAGCTTTCCAGTGGCTGCAAGTAATGTCAGAGGATCTTGAGAACGGCAGAAGGTAGATCCTGGTGTGCGTCGGCATCTGTCGCTGGTACCTGCTCCGCTGTGACGAGGGCGGCTGTTTCGGAAGGAAGTCTTCCTGGTTGTTAAAAGAACGAGTGCTGTGTGAGGAAATGGTATCAGTGGGTTGGAATGGGTTGTGTGTGCGGGCCAGGAGACCTTAAATATGGTTATTTGAAGCTAATAAATACATTCTATAACAGCTTCTGGAAGGCCTTCCTGAGGCGAGGCACGGCACTGGAAATGCAGAGGGGGAGACCAGGAGCAGCCTGAAGCAAATAAAGAGCTGTAAAATTATCTGCCCAGGAATTTACGGTAGGAAAGAGAAGGAATGTAGAGAAAGAGCCTCTGAGCCGTTGTGTGTGTTCTGTCTGTTGGATCGTGCCCTCTCTCTGGCATGGGCTGTGCCAGTTCTCAGTGAGCTGTGTACGGAGAGGGTCGTGCCAGGCTGGGCTCACGGGCCACGAAGACCGGGGCAGGTAAAATAAAGCAACGGGGAGAGTGTCTGAAGGGGGAACAAAGAAGGAAGCAGGGAGGGAAGGACGATGCTAACACAATGTAAATGCCTAAATCCACATTCTTGGGAGACTTTGGCTGAAACACTGACTTTTAAAGAAAATATTTGGGGATCATTATTACAGGAAATAAATTTAATGGTGTTTTAAAGTTGTATCTATAAAAAGCTAGAAAGGATACCGAGCAGACAGTATGGGTCTGGTGAGCGGGCCCTGCAGCTGTGTTGGCTTCACAAATGTTTTGCATGTGCTGTTCTTAAAGAGCAAAGAGAGCGAAAGGGGGTAAAAAAAACCCAACACAAAAACCTTTAGTCCCCTCCTCTTCCAAACCATGAGAAGTTTTTGTCTTTTTTGTGTAATACTCATCAAGTATGGTTTGCATTTTTCCGTTAAATGTTTGGAATAATTAGTAAAGACTTTGACTGCGAGAAGCAGCTGTTAAGAAAATCAGGCATAAAAAGAGCCCGACAATATTTGCAAAGTGAAATTGCAATTATGTAAATTCCAGCTACTGGATTTGCAAGCATGGGAGCTCGGGGGAACAGCACTGGAAAGCCCTCGGTTACCTCGGAGAACAATACTCATCTGCGTTAGAAGGCAAGGCCGTGCCTGGCAGTTTGCTCGGGAGCCTGAAATGGGGCTGTGGGCGCGTCCGCTCGCTTCTTCTATTTTGGTGTGGAAGTGCAGTGGCTGGAAGTTTCTATCTTGAATGATTTCCTCTCGCCCGCTCTAACGAACAGCTGCACAAAGTGGTGCAACACCGTTTAGAGTATTTACTGGCCGGTGTTCAGCTGAGATGAAAAGGGAGACACTTAATCTAATCTTGGATGTCTTGGTGTTTGCACTTGAAAGTTTTCTTTTATGCAGTCTTTGAGCAAGTGCAGAACAAATTAATGTTCCAGTTTGGCCCTGACTGACCTTGGGAGAACGATTATGCTAGGCAGCTCTTGAGGCACGCTCTAAAGAGCCGTGTGCCGTAGACTACAGTAAGTAGAGAAGCATATATGGTTATTCAGAACTGCGTTTAACTGTCCGTCTGAGCGGTACCTGAGGAAGTGCACCCTGTGAAGTAAGTGCTGAGCTCATCGGCTGGCCTGTCGTCATTCAGCAGCAGTTTAGACCAGCACATCAGCCTCACGGAACGCATGGAAACTAGAGCCAAAGTTTTTACGTCAGGTCCGTTTTGATAACTCAAGCCTGTATCGAGGCACGAAGGAAGTTCAGCTCTGAGTGGATGCGAGCTCACAACGCAGCGTGGGGGCCGAGCCTGGCCTGTGTCAGCCTGAGACGTGGTCCAACCAGCAGAGAGTCATTTAGTTTCTCAAAATTCGCTGTGACACAGTTCCTTGTAATCTGCTCAGTTACCTCCTGCTTTGGGCAGTCACTGCAAGGTCTTCAGGACATGAGGAGGTGTCTCTGAGCTAGAAATGTGCTTTCACAGCAGTCTGAGAAGTAGAGGTGGTCTTTAGGGAAACCTGTTATGCCACAGCCTATTCAAAGGTCGGCGAGATGTGTGAAAATGAACAATTATTGACGTGACTACCTGAGAATGCTTTAACAGGCAACTAAATATATGCTACGTGGGGATCCTGTACATTACTGCCCCAGTGTTTTCTGCTGTATTGAACAAAAAAGAGCCAGATTAAAAAGCTTTATTAATGCCTGTTTTCAGAGAAGGTCCTTTTCCTATGGGGCAATTAGTTTCTGACTAATGTTTGAAGGGCTGCGGAAGGCTTGACCTGTGCGGTGCCCAGAGGTGGGACTGGGGGTCCTGGGACACTGGTGACGGGTGCATCACCTGAAGAACTTCCAGGTTCTCGAATCTACTGGCAGTCGTTTGTGAATATGGCTGCAGGTTATTAAGCCAAGTGTTGTTTTTGTGCAAGAGCAGTAAGAAATCTGCAGTTGTATCCTCGGTTGGTGCAAGTCAAGTGTTCTCATGAGCACCGGTATGTTCGGTGAAGGATGAGATCTACAGACATCAGTAAAGCCGTTGTGCTGGCTTGTGTGGTACGCTTGGGAGAGACCAAAATAGAAACTAGCTCTCCTTAACACCTAGGTATGTGCTTTAACAATAAAACAATTTGTTTTCCACCATCCAAATTCCCAAGCACTGTTTTGGAAAAATATCTAGTAGAGCAACTTCTCACGTGCGATCCTGCTTGCAGAGCAGACACCTTAACTTATGTGCAACAAATCAAGATAAAGATTGCCGGTGCATACCTCGCCGTTCAGCCATCTGCTACGAGCAGTGGTTTTGACAGATGCATTTTTCCCTAGAGATTGAATTTAGTTCATCAGACTTCGGTTAAATTTGAAGGATCTGAGGTAAAATTCCAGGGCTCCGTCCATTAGCCACCAAGCCCATAGCGTCCGCTGTCAAGCAGTGCGATGGGAGGTGCGACCGAGTGCTTGGGAATTGAAGCAGTGCCAGTCGCGCTGCAGCGCTGCATTCATTAAGTCATACCACACACATCTGATAAGGGAAGACAGAATGCTGTTGGATACGTTCTTGCATACGAGAACTCCACAGGTCATGGAGAGAGAGCTGTTTTTTATTTAATAGCCGAGGTATGCAGGTGCTAATTTGAACCATATGTTCATGAGGCCCAAGCCAGAGTCTGTTACACCACAGTGAAGTGGTGGCCTCGTGTTCCTGGGGGGCTGGAAGGAGGCTGGTTTTGGATTAATCTTTATGTACTGACGTCTTTAGGCAACCCTGTATTATGTTGCTCAAATTGTTTATTTCGGTTTTGCTTAAAAAATTATCTTCCTCTATCTCCTCCATCAATCGGAAGCCCTTTTAATGCTATTTTATTTGAGAAAACGCTTCTGGGAGAGGTTGAATCGGTACTGAAGTAGCAGCAGGTTGTTTGGCGGAGCAAGATCCCGCTCTCCACTGAGTCCACGGTGTTTGCCTTGCGTGTCTCCCCTTGGAGCCGCGGGGTTTGCGCTGTAGAGGGGCTCTGGTGCAGAGCGCACCGGTGAGGGCTGAGATGGTCCTGGCTCCGCTGCGCTCGGTCCCTGCAGGGAGAGCGGGGCAGCTCGGTGGGACCCCGCTCTGGGGAGCGGTGCAGGCAGGAGCTGGGTGGCCAGTGCGGAGCAGGTGGTGCTGCCTCATGGAGGTGCCGTTTGTGTACTTTTAACTCGATACGGAGAGAGCTGCCCTGTCGGACGTGTGGCTCCTCTATAAACAGCACTCCCAGAGTGCCTGAGCAAGGGATTTATATATACAAAGAGTTTTCTCTTGTTCTTCTCTTGAGACAGCAGGAAATAAATGACGTGTGACTCTGTGCATGATTTGCTGCGTTTCAGGTCAATGCCTGCAAGAGACAGCAGGCTGCATCGGAAAGCTGAGCAGTGGGTTTGGTCTGTGTCGTGGTGGTGCTGGGACAGACTGCCAGGCCTGCCATCAGCAGTGTGGAGTCAGCCAGGACAGCTGCCCTGCGCTGGTGCAGGCGGATCCCACACCATGGACATCATGCTCAGTACAGAGGGGGAAGTTTGCTGAGGAGAGGGAGGTCTCCTGCTTGGGCTCTTGTTCTTGCTTGGGCTCCTCCTGACCCTGCTTTTCTTCGTTCTGCTCCTGCGGACGGCTTTCCCGTTTGTTGTGACCACCGTACGTTCCCCGGGCTGAGGATCCCTTTGTGTGTTTTAGGGTGGCGTTTGGTGTTAGTTTGGCTGTTTCATTAAATCCGTTTTGACTGCAACCCGTGGCTCTCCTCGCCTTTTCCCAGTCGCCCTTCCCAGCTGTGCAGGGGTCATCGTGTGATAGAACCGCCGCTGTCGTTCAGCACTGGGAACGGGCTCAATGTAGACAGTCTGCAAGGGTGACCGGTCCAGGAGTACGTTCCAGGTTCAATGAGATGATGGGGAGAAGACCAACCAGTGTTAGGGTTTGATTTCATGGCAGGTTAAGAGGTTTTTCGTGCTCATGACTTTAAACGTCATTACGAGTTTTTTGTTCTCTTAGTGAATGGTAACCTATCAAAACCAACACAGCGCTTCACTTCTCTTGGGTTTCTGCTCACCTTTTTCTCCTACTTCGTAACATTTGTGCATTCTGGGAGGTTTTCTTGCTGTTGTTGCGTAGGGAAATGGCAAGAACTGCACTAATGCCTACACGGAATTTTGTTGATCCCTTTCCAGTGCTCATTTGGGAGTCTGTTATGGGGCATGGAATCATTAAAATAGCAAGGCTGCTTTCCAAAACGAGACCGAATTGACCAAATCAGCAGAGTTAGAGCTGTTAATACCATTTGGAACTGAGCTGTTGTTAGTGCCTTTAGCAAAATCATAGACGTACGTAAAGGGCTTGTTTAAAACAGTTGTGTTTTTACTGTGTGGTATGAAAATCAGTTTCACCAGGAGATAGCAGCAGCCTTGCTGTGATAACATAAAAATAATCAGCTTAGAGCTGATTTGGAAATGTAGAATAGGCTTGCAGAAATGGGTGGCCAGAATAAAACGCGTCTTTTAAAATATGTCCGGGGGGACTTAAAACTGAAAGGTATGTGAGCAGATCTGAAGGCACTGTATTAGATCAAAATTTAATGAACCTGGTAGTTGAAATGAAAACCAGAAAGCCACATTGGTATTTTATCTGAAATCAATCGTTACTTCTGATAGAAAATTAACGTAGCCGTATGAATTACCGTATTGGTAGCTGTGAGGGTGGGGAAACCTTTCCGCATTTCTTTTTTCGAGATTAAGTAAGTTGCTACCATATTCCTGTGCCGGTTTTGGACATAAGTTTCACCGAGTGCCCTTTCCTTGTCTCTGGTTCAGGCTCCGTTTTTACCTTCCAGAGGTTGTTCTGCCGCCTGTCTGTCTGAGCTCCGAGTCACTACGTGCCGTCGCAGACGACGACTGTGGCTGGTCCAGCAGCACCCGCGTGTTCGAGCCTTTATTGTCCTGGCTGTCCCGTTCAGGCTGGGCGCTGGATGTGTTGTGTTCCTTGGTGATCTCTTCTTTTTTCCTTTTCTTCTAAATACACATGTTGAAGGCTGAGGCAGCCGCTGTGGTTCTGGTGACAGCGTAGCTGTTGGGTGAGATACCATTCTGCTTTCCTGCCTGTTGGTCCTTCGCTTGCCTTGCGTGCTACACTTCTGCCAGCTCCCCAGGCCCCAACAGCTGCAGAACTGCCACCTCAGCTGGCACCTCGTTGTCCCCTCATCTCTCTGCAGAGGCTCTGTTTGGTGTTTTGTCAGGACCTGTAAGCTCATTCCTGCAGAACTGGTGCCCACTATACTTTTTTGCATGAGAATGGGCAAAGGAAGCATTGAAACCCCAGTCACTGTATTATCCCAGCGGTGATTTTTTAATCGCCTCTCAGGGATGTGTTGGTCACCAGCAGGTCAGTATGAAACGATGAGGTCAAAATGTAAGTTGCATTATTCTGTACTTCCTTGGGATCAGACTTTTGGCCCAGGCACCAAAAATTGCCAGGAGAAGGCTGAGGACAGTAGTGAAGGTTGTTCTGCCAAGCACCATTTGCCCTTTTTGTTTTCTTTCGGTGGAGAAGATCCCCTTTCCAGAAGCTGTCATTTCCAAAGGCAAAAGAAAACGTTTTTAGTAGGGTGGAATCTCCAGTTTTGTTTCTGTCAATCGCACTCAGTGTGGTTACTGAAAGACCTAAAAGCTGAATGATGAGGTGGGAGCTGGCCATGCAAGTGCTTTTAATTTACTGTAATTGGTGACTTAGGCATTGGCCAATGAACTTAATGAAGACAGACTATGTGTTCAGCTCGGCGCTGGTTGCGCTTATGCAAACCACCAATGGGAAGGTATTTGAGCTTTGTGATTTGCCTCTTGTCGTATATGCAGATGTAGACGCAGCACCTTCCACATGGGCCAGTCATGCGGTGAAGCTCTAATATCCAGTCTTTGAATTCCACCAGCTCCGTTGCTTTCTTGGTCTATATCGTTGTCCTTCTAAAACAGAGTAGAGTTGAAAGAAATAAAGTCTAAATGCCGGTGTAGTGGGTCAGGTAAAGTTTTACCAAACAGCACTGTTAAAGTGTGTGATTCTCGGTTTCATACCGAAGAGCTCTGGTCATCTGTTCCCCATGTCAGTATGATTTGCACAGGGGGATGTACACCGTTTCTTCCCTCAAAACCCATGTTCTCGTGGGCTGTTTTAGCAGGTGTGTTTTGAAACTTGCTGTATCGGTTCCCTGATACCTCTGCTTTTTTTGTTGTAATCTTTTGTTCAAGGACATGCTGAATTCGATGGTTTAATTCAGACTCCAGCAGGAACAGCATAGGTATAATTTTCCAAACTTTGTTGTGCCTGAGAAAGACCTCATGGAATGCTACCCCTCCAGCCCCGTGCTGAAGTGCTTACCCACCCTGGTGTTCGTGATCCAGACTGATAGTGGAGTAAGTACAAAACCTCTGAGGGATGAGCGATGCTGATTCCTTGTCAAATTCCTTACACTGGATATGAGCAGAGGGGTCCTCTGGGCTTTTCTGCAAAAGCCCTTACTTCTGACAGGCATCGAGAAGATGAGGCAGAAGGCGGCTTAAGTTTTTCTGAAAGCTTCCAGCTGGGAAGATCTGTTCCTGGTACTGAGGCCTCTCGGCTTTGACAAAGGAACCCCCAGTTCATCTGACAGCTCTTCTACAAGTTCCATCTCAAAACCAGGATCACGGTGTGCTGCCGTGTCTGATGTCTCCGCAGTTCCTTTTCTCTTCAGGACGGGTGGATATGCCTCAGAGAAGCGGTGGATCTGTTGCTGAGGGACGAAAGGCAGAATCACATAGACAAACAGGAAAATGCCTTTTTGGGGGCGTTTTGACAGTGTTTCTCTTACGTTTTTTTTTCTTCAGGACAGCAACTTGACTCGGTTTTAGTTTAGTCCAGGACTGTATGTTCAGGACTGTGTTCAAAATGCCTGTAGCTAATGATGCTGCTTTTATTTTATTGGATGTGTTCTAACCTTACCTTGAGATCTCTTGGGCTTTGCCCTCGTCCTAAGCACGCTCCGGGAGTCCCTGGCGAGTGTGGTCATCATGCCCCCTGACTGCAGACCCTCTCCCTAGCGCCGGGAGACCAGGAGGGCCAGGGACCAGTACTGGCTCTGCTCTAACAGCAGCTATTCTCAAAGGTATGGTGTACCAAGGTGCCTCTGTTTGTGCAGACTGTTCATGAGAGAACTCCAAACTATTGCCAAAATCCGAGTACGTGTTATGAAAACACGGCAGATAGTTTTGTACCCGGCATTTGTTTTTAAATCTAAGGACGGGGCAGCCCTGTCTATGCAAAAGCCTTTACTGCTCTTCACAGATAAGTGCAGTGAATGCAGAAATAAGAAGCATCCCAGTCCTTTTTGCACCTGAGCGACTGGATTAGCTTCATTATTAACTGGTAGATCAGCAGGGGGTGAAACCGGAACCGCGTAGCTTGTCTCTGTGTTGTCTTCACACGTAAACACCACTGATCCTGTCTGCCCACGTTCTGGCATCAAAGGCCATTCACATTTCTCAGCATGTGATTGTGGTGGGCTCACAGCTATCTTTTCAGATGGCTTCTCAAAATAATCCCAATTTTAACAAAATTGTATGTCCATTGCAGTAGTTGTTTTTGAATTCGGTATAGTGATCTCAATCCTATCCCTAGTTAACAAGTTATCCAAGAAAAAGCATTTAACTCCTAGAGTTTACATTAATTGCTGTGTCTGTCATGTCCTCAGCTATTTTTGAGGGGAAAACCCCCAAAACAACAGCAAAAAAATAAACCCAAACCCCACCATACTTGAACTGATATAAATTTTTATTTTTGCTGAAGTTTATGGCAAAGGACTGATGATAAAACAATGTTAAGGGACTGTATGTATTTATGTCCCCACAGCTCAAACTTGAAACAAAAAGGTAGGGAGAAGAGCTCCCTCTTGCACTTTCTGTGGAGATAACTCAACCAGAGTTTGGAAACTAAAAACTAAAACCAAACCAAAACCAACTAACAAACCAAGACTCGAAACTGGACCTCCATAAAGAAAAAAAAAGGAAATCTGCAGAAGTGAGCTGAGCTGTCAGGGTACATACGGAGCAGAACGAAGGTGTTCTTCAGGGATTAGCTTCCCGTGTAGCATTTCTAGAAAAACAGATGTTGGCTGGGCAGCACTTGGTCCAAACGGGGTGGGATGACGGAGTTGGTGCTGTGACTCGGCGCTCCCCCGGAGCTGCTCGGTGGATGTGTGCTCTCAGCTGCCTGCTGGCACTACCGTGAGACTCAGACGGGCTGGACTTCTGCGCAGTCAGGAGAGGCAGTTTTCGGTTTTGCAGGATTCCTGCATGTTTAAAAAAACCAATCCCTGTAAAGCAACATCAGAAGAATTTAAGAAAATGCCTTTTTTTTTTTTCTTTCTTTTCAAAACTATTTGTTCAAAACACTGACCCATTATCCAAATAGCGGTAGCATCCTTCCCTGCCTTCACGTTGCTTTCCGAGGAAGTTGCTCGCTCGAGAGACAAGTTTGACGTGGTGCTTGGTTGAGGAGGATGCACAGGGAATCGCGGGATCAGCTGCTCTTCTGCTTCCTGTTGGCCTTCAGTTGTAGGAGTCAAGTCAGAGGTGGAATGAGCTCTCCTCCTGAAGAGCCGAGAAAGGAGGCACCTCTCTCAGCTGGATCTTTCTCCAGCAGACTTGAGGCCGGCAGCTGGGAAAGACACGGTGTAAAGCATGAGGCCGGTCTCTGTTCCGGGAAAGCAGAAGGGGGAAGGTGGAGAGTGAACTGGTACTCACTGCAGTGGAGAACAGGTCAAACCTCACTCACACACAGTCTTTAAGGAGTCTTCTCTGACCGAAAGCAGTGTGGGGTGCCATGGGCCTGAATTTCTCCTTCTGCTGAAAGAGAAGTTGATGGCAGAAAATAGTTCATCTGTTGTTCGACCTTTGATCCTCAGACTTCCGAGGATCACAGGCATTTTATTCTAACCCTTTAAATGATCCAAAACAGACTCCCAGTTCAACTTTGCCTTTTCTTTTGGAAGAAATGCTCTTCCGATCGTTTCTTCACCTGAGGATATCTCTCCATTATAGTCTTAGCAGAACTGGAAAGAATCAGATATACTCATAGCTGAGATTTAGATATTTCTTTTGCTTTGTGTGGTTGGACTGGAGAAGTGATTGAAGTGACCTCTAGGTTAGGGCGTGTGTGTGTCCAGAAGAGAAACAGAGCATGAATCACGAAATTCCCCCTTTTCTCTCTAAGTAGTGAGTGTTTTCATAAGGAAAGGTCGACAGATTGATGCCTCTTTCCTGCTCATCTGAAAGATGTTTATTGGGGCTGAGAATCTGATGTGGGATCTTGTGCGTGGAGATGTTAAAAGCAGGCAGCAGGTATTGCCAAGGAACCCTCAGGTACCCACTGAGGCAGAGGTGTACACTACTCTTTGTGGTGGACAAGTGTCCTGCAGAGGAGTCACAGGGAGAGCGGGATGTCTACAGAAGCACCTGGCTCCTGAGGGACAAGCTGTGACCTGGAGGAGCTGGGAGTTGCCAGCAGCGTATCAGAGTTACGATTAACTGTACGCTCAAGAAAGATGCTTATCTGCCAGATGGCACCCAGGACCCTCAGGGTCAGGAGACAGCAGTGATAGCGTACACTGTCCATGGTTAAAATCTGGTGCAAGGGGTACACGGAGGTCGTGGCATAGGCAAAGAGGGCAGAAACGCCAACGCTTGTGGAAACCAGGGATGGGCAGTGTGCAAGACCAGGGGTCCAAGTGGCGGCACCCAGAGAGTCTCTCTCTCCCACCCCCTGGGTGGCCATGGGTGAGGATACCCAGAGGGGGCCTGAGTTCACCTTGTCTCTCTCCCTGCTCCTGACAGAGGCCAGGTGTAGCACGACAGCTCAGCTGCATCTCAGGAAAACTGCCTGAGACGGGAGAACCTGATTCCCTCGGAAAGGGAGATGATTTGGCGTACGTGTTCTTTATGGCACAACCGCTGGGTTCTTGGGAAACCACAGACCCTTGAGCTGTTTTCTTTTCAAAATACTGGGACAAGGACATTATTCAGGGTGTGGATGAGGTTAAAATAACCCAATTCACACGGTAAACTGCAGTTGTTTGGTCACGTCAGAAGTGCAGGGAAGATCGATTGCACGAAGGTGTGTACGTGGGGAAGCCTCCGTGCATTCAGCTCACGTTCCGACTTATGTTCAGGGGTAAGGCCGTCCTGGTGCTGAGGTGTCTGCACTGCTTTCTGGTGTTCACGAGGAGAAATGAACTTCTGTAAATTACTAAAATTCTAACTCCCTTGTGTGCTCGTGGTGTTTCATATGGAACATAAATTCTCTGATCTTAAACAAAACAGTAATTAATGTCGCAGCTACGGTGGCTGCCTGTGCCCAGATGCGGTTTCCTATGCTCTACCAGTGCAGCTAGCTTGTGGAGACAAAAGCAGGACACATAAATTGCCTTTTATTACCAGCTTGTCCTGTTTATTTTCACATGAAAAGGTTAGGACAGCTGCAGTAAGTACTTTGGGGAGAAAGCGCTGGTCTCCGTGGGGTCCTTGTGTTATTCCCTACATCCCAGTTATGCTCTGCAGCACCGTAAAACCTTTCCATTTGGAAAAGCTGCTCGAGTTCTGCACTTGGCGGCCCCGAACGACAATAATTTTGCTTCTGGCTGTCACTCGATACTGCAGATGCGGTGTGCTTACAGCGGAGCTGGGCAAGTCGCACACGGAGCGCATTCTTTGGAATCCTCTTTGTTTTATCATCACAGAACAGCCCACAAAGGTTTGTGTTATTGCACCTGAATAAATAGTGCTCTGCACTTCACCCGTCGCGGTCAGCGCACGTGGCTTGCGAGGGGGACATTCTTGGGCTCTTTCCCTGATGCTCCTGCTGAACAGCACGGGCCCGGCCCCGGTGCCATCTGAGCAAGTGTCACCGCGTGCCTCTTTGTGGTCCTGCTCTTGAAAGGCCAGCTGCTGGCCACCGGTAGCCTTTTGTGCAGCAGTGTTTTTCCAGCAGGCAGGAGCAGCGTTCATCTGCGCCGTTCGCAGTTACAGCTACCAGCAGAGTTCTAGCAGCGCGGACTTGCCAAATTCTCTAAATATTTTAATTTCACTGTAATGCGTAATAACAGGTGTACAGTGTCGTTGCCAGTTTCTGCTTGCTGGCTGGGAGAGGAAATTATTCTTTGCAAAATGAGAATGCTATTTAATTGATATTTTAAGGTAGAAATGGCTAATAGCAAGTGCACAAGCTTCAGCTCTCAACAGTTATAGTTTGATTGCTGTTATTTCCATATTTAAAAAAAAACCTTCCTTGGAAGTTGTTCTCAACCATCTAGAACATTAAGAAATGTGTTATTTCAGAAATAGGTTTTCCATATTGTTCTTAACGACTTGCCTGCAGGTATCTCTTTTTTTTTTTTTTTTCCCTTTTTGCTTCCCCGCCCCCCATCTTCTTGAGTAGCTGTTGCTATTTGGGTGAAAACTCCTCCTTGTGCAGTTCCACCATGGCTGCTCTGCAGATACTTGCTCTAATTTAGAAGTCTCAGCAGGCACAAAAGCCAGATTTCCATGGTCTTGGCTGCAGAGCATTTTGGGGCTTACATGATTTGACTACTGCTGAGCCGAGGTCTGATTTAGGAGCCAACCTTTATTTTTTTCTACATAGTTCTCATGGAGACGAGACATTTGTACTCGGCAGGATATGTTGCCAAAATACGGATTGCACCCTCTGCGCTCCAGTATTATGGAAGAAGTCTCAAGATTTCTGCCTTTGACCGGGTCAAACGCTTGTGCATAGACAGGAGGAGGTTATTGTACACGTGTTCTCAGACCTGTGTTACTGTCTTGTAGGTTCGGTCTAGCAGAAGAGGATGTGGAAGCTACAAGCAGAAGGGGAGGGGAAGGCCTTGTCCCTCACCTCAAGTTTGTCTTCTCAGTAATGCTCCTTCAGAGGATCAGTTTGGGTTTGCCTCAGCACCTGCCGCAGGCTGCCGAGGGCTGGAAATGGCCTCCCACACGTTAGCCGGCCTGTGGCTAAGTGACACTACCCATCTGTTTGGACTTCTCTTTAAATGGCTGCACAGAGCCCAGCCCTGGAGAACATAAGCTCGCACCCTGACCGATTCCCGCAGGCTGATCACAGGGCTCACTTGTTCGTACTTTGCCGTACCGCCTCCTTGTCTTTCTGGTTCTGCCTCGCTCGTGGAATGTAGCCTTAGGTTTCATTTATTTATTTATTTGAGACCTGTTGAATGTCAGAAGTTGGGTTTGTTTATTTATTTTTTAAGGACTTGTTGACTATCACAAGTTTAATAGTCATAAGCAAAGACCCCGAGGGTTTCATGGTCACCAGGCAAAGAGCAGAGAGCTCGGTAGCATGGAAAAATTTGTTCAGCAGAGCTCAGAATTCCGGCCAACAGATTGCCGCAGCTTGGCAGCGGAACGGTTCGTTCGTCTTCCTGCGTTCGTCGTTGATGGCAGGACTAGGTCTGTGCAGCCCCGTTGTTTTCAGTGATGATCTCGCTCACGTGGAGCCTCTTCAGGAGAGCCAGGTAGCCTCCCAACCTGGACTAGCAATGGTGACTGGGAATGCACAAGGAAGACCGTTCATAGCACCAGATGACGTTACACTGCGAGGCAGAGGAGCCCCTTGCCACACTGTGGGGCAGGTTTTGAATTCCTGAGCCCAGGCTGAGCTCTCACCAAAGTCACTGCAGCTTTTGCTGGAGGGAAGAACTCATTTTCGTCCTTCTCGGAGTATTATCTTTGAAGCCTGTTTCTCTGTGGAATGCTTTAGGTCATCCCCTTTTGCCGCACCCAGAAGGAGAAATGATCTTCAAGGACGTCAAACTGTTCCCGATCCCTTTCAATCAGCAATCTTAAGCTGCCCCATAACCTAGGTGAAAGGTACCTGTTAGCCCAGGGCAAACCCTCTAGCAAAAGCGTAGCTGCCCGTCTGATCGGAGCATTGGCTCTTGGTGACGGACGTAGTCGTTGGGCAACGCTGCTGTCCAGCTGGATGTCACCAGTGGCTTCCGAGAACGATCTCCACTCGGGATAACTGCGTGCACGGTTTTGGAGCTCAGGTTGTGCACGTGTTTCTCTCGGCCACCTACCAGGAAATGGGGTTGAAATCTGCAGATATGTTTACAACTGGAAGCTGTGGCCCAGAAGCTTTGCTGGTTTATATTGTCTGAGGTGTGGTCCCCTTATCCTGTTACCTGCCAAGATCTGAGTTTTAGATTCCATTTCTCTAGCCTGAAGACATTGCTGTGTTTTGCTTTGGAGCAGTATGAACACAAGCATTTCCTCGATCAAAAATGCAGTTTACACAGTTTTCAGCAATTCTTTCTCCCGAGGGAGAGCCCAGGATTTCTGTCTTACTCGCTCTGCAGTGTTTGTATTTGGGCAAGGATTTGGAGTCTTTGTGCTCAGTTTCTGAGGGCTCTTTCAGGTTTCCTGAATAATCCTTTTTATATGCCCCATTTCAGAAGGACTGTGTGAGAGCTGCACTGGGAACTGCAGTCAGGCTTTGCTCCTAAACGATCCTAAAAAAGTCGCTTGTAAAACAGATGTGGTCAGCGCTGTCGTCTCCAGCAGGCAGGTAGTGCTGAGATAAGGGACATGGCTTTTGTAAGGCTGAAGGGCAATTTATTATTATCCTGACTTCTAACTGCACGTGTCCCAGAACAGGCACGGAACCTCCACTGCTGCAGGTGAGAGCAGACCATTCACATTGCCAGAACATCTGAAGAAACACTTGCAGAGAACGAGGCTGGAGATCAGAGGAGCCTCACAAAGGGGTTAATCGCTTTGAGTATTCTGCAGGCGTATCTGGGGACTTTGTACTTGGCTTTGGTATTTCTCTGACAAAACACGGGACTTCACGTTTAATAGCAGGGATAATTCTCCTGTTTACATAGCGTAGTATTTCATCAATGCTTAATTCTTTAAAATAGAGAGAGTAAATCTAACTACAGGTTGAGAAGGTGCTTATGCCGGAATGCTTGGCTGAGGAGGGTGAGAGAAGAGATTAATTTCCAGCAAGATGGCTCCCATCAGCTGTAAATGAAGAAGGGTTTGGACTGCTTGGTCTCATCACTCGGTTAGGAGCTTGGAGAGGCAGCGAGCTCTTCCCAAGTGTCTGAAACGCTCTCCATCTGCGGAGCAGGGCTGAGGAACACCGTGCTGTGAGCTGCCTGAGGTTGAACACTGAACTGTCCAATCTGCATCCCCCTCTTGTAGCACTTGGGGTTCCTCACCCAGCAGGTTATCGCTTCGCGTCCTGTCTGCTCTGAAGGGAAAGAGAAAAGGCTCATCCAGCACTAGCAACACTCCTTTCCCCTGGAAGTGGAAGGAGTGATCCAGAGCCCCAGGCATTACGTGGCATCTGCTGAGCTCCCCTTCCCTTGTCCATCCCCTCTTGATAGCCCGCAGACCTGCGGGTTCTGCATCGTTGACTCACCTCAGCAAGAGCAGTTGGGGTTCTATAGTGACCAGCCTTACGTCAGATAATATGAACTTTACTGAAAAGGCAATGCGCTGCACTTTGCACCAGCTCGGAACAGTCTGTGGAGATTTTTCTAGTTGTGGCCCAAAGGGGAGTGGAGAAACTGCTGTGTGGTGGCTGACATGTCAGTGTATCTGGAGGAAACTTCTCTTTGGTGCCAGTTTGGGGGTGGATTGTGAGCTAGACTTGTCACATGTTGCGCGTGGCATGCTTCTGCTGGCTGCCTCTTCTGAAGTGTTATCTAGCTTTGAGAGGTTTAAGTGTCGGGATTCTTAGGTGCAGATGGAAGCTTGCCGTTTGCCTTCAAGTACTGAGAAGTGTCCTGGTATCGAAACCACTGCTGTGAGAAACAGGTGGCACCAGATCAAATGATGTTTACTGTTGGAAAGACACGATTTACACAATTGTGTAAGGAATTTGCAAACTATGCTGTGCTTACACATCACGTGTAGAGAACTCCTACCAAAAAAAAGAGAGAAAAAAGCTAAATAAAATACACAGATCGTGTTCCAATCCACAGTCCAAACCAAATGAAACTCTGTTTTGTAATCGAGTAATTATCCCTAGCGAGTTTGCGGCCATGAAGCGTGCTGTGGTTTTGCACATCTGGCAGCTCTTCAGGCTTCGGGGTGGCGGTGGGAAGAGCAGAGGGTTGCGAGGCAGGAGGTGGGGCTGGGAGGGCAGAGGAGGTGCTGCGGTGCTCTGGGTGTGGAAGCTCCGAGTTGGTTTTCCTGTCCACAGGTATCGCTTGTTACCTTGGGTGAATCGCTGAAGGCTGTTAATCAACCTTTGGAACGGGGTCGCTTCCACGCTTAGTAAATGCCCCTTTATGGTTTCCCACAGGTGTCAGGGAGCAGCAGGAGCCCGGAGCTCCTCTGCCGAGGCAGGGACCGTGGAGCCGAGGGTGGCAGCTGGCGAGCAGGGCGCGGACCTCACTGGCTGGGCACTCTCACAACGCCCAAGCAAAACCAGGAGAGCAGGTCTGGTGACAAAAACTGGGGTCAGCCACAACCCCGCGGCCACCAGAGCAGCTCAGGCAATGTCCCAGTTTGAGCCAAGACTTCCTTGTTTTGGAAATGTGCCCAATAGAGTATCGGAATTATTTCATACTCGCTCCATAAACCCGGCATCACATTGGCTAAAGGCAGGAGGGAGATGGTGTGGCTGAGACGGGCCCCTGGTACCTGCAGAGCTTGTCTGAGCACTTGGCTGCTTCACTCTATTGTGGAGCTGTGAAACTCAGCGATCTTCTGTCCTTACTGAAGGGGATCATTTTTGTGGGAATAAATGTAAAATCCATGTTTTGATAAAGGCTGCACGACAGCTCAGGTTCTGTGTGTTGGTTTCTGTGGGCAGCACGTGCTGGGGACGCTGCGCCAGAGCCGGCTGCAGACCCAGTGCAGCTGTGTTCCTGTGCCCAGGGCAAGGGCTCCTGAGTCACAAGAGCTACAGCAAGTCAGGGAGCAACTGGCCAGTTGGTTAGGAGGCTGTAGTCAGCGGCGATTTATAGAAAAATAGGTCTTGTACCCATGTTCTTGAGAGCGAAGCGCTGTTCAGAACTGTTAGTAGACATGTGATTTATTACCTGTTCGCGTTTGTACGTACATGTCTGTCCTGGACATCAGAGTCTGCCAAAGGTTTACTGAGAGGACTTCTCTTTCCCCTCGGTTACAGTGGCAGCACGTTTCTGCAGTGGCCTGTGTTGTGGCCTGGGCTTTCTCTTGAACTTTGGTCCTGTCCCGTGTCTTTGCAGTCAGTGTGCTCTGCAGGTTCTTTTCGCCTGACATCCTTGAGCCGTGGCTTTCCTGTGCATTCACACGGGTAAAATTCTTCTATCGTCCCTCAGTCACTCCAGCACCCTTTCCCCCGCATTGCCGAGCAGAGAAAGGTCTATGCGAGAGCCTGTCAGCCTTCATCTGCCCCCGTATCCTGCCTTCCTCTGGTGGCTGATACTGGTGAGACTTACTTTGACTGTCAGGATCATCACGTCCCCAGTCATGTCAAACTAACTTTGTCAATTTTCTGACAGTCACCCCCTTTGGTTAGGACCTCTCCATAGACACCATCGCAACGCAAAGATGTAGTGGGAGGCAGCTTTTATTTCCTGATATATTTAGTAACAGATGTGTAAAAACTTACTCCACTGGCCCTGAAAGCTGGTCAGATAAACACAAACATGCAATGTTTCCATCTGGGTGTTGCCTGTGCTTTACGCAGAACCACTCTGCGTTTCTTGGACTGACCGTCGGTGGCTTCTGTACTAACCCAAATGTGTACCTTAACCGTGTGTCTGTAGGCTTCAGCACTGGCTCTTGGTCCCCACGGCAAGTGAAGATCTAGGACAGGAAAGCTACCGGTCCCTTGAGGCAACAGTGACGCCCAGTCTCTGGCTGGAAGCGTTGGGTAGGGTCTGCAGCCCACAGAGCGGTGGCTTACAGGGCGCAGGTACCTCCCAAAGGAGCTGCGGTTCCCGGGCTGCTCTGGCTTGTTGCAGAAAGCCTTTCTGTGGTCGGGCAGGCCGTGTCCAACTGCCCCTGGAGAAGTCCTCGGAGTGTGTTTGCCATTGCCGTTCCCAGGTGCCAGCTGCCTGAATTAGCACCTTCATTAATCTGCACTCCCTTAGAATAAAAGGCAGTAATGTTAATGGACCCACTGCTGAGAAGCCTCCCTGACACAGCAGGCACTGCTTTCTCCTCCTGAGATACCTGTTGTCATTTGAATTTCTGTGAAAGCTCTTGATAGAACTGACCCACCTTCATAAAAACCCCACTTGTATTTTGAGCGAGTTCTGGTGTAGCTGTATTTTCACCTTCCTGAGGTGAGCCAAGGCAGAGAGGGAATGAGAGGCCAGGCCTGACCATCAGTGACCCAACATGCTTTGAAAATGGGTTTTTAGTGTTGGCGCTATTGACTGAAGGGAGCATCCTGCTGAAATCTGCCATATGGGAGATGTTCAGGTTGTGTTTGAGACATCTGGCAGCGTTGGGTTAAATGCATGTCTAGGGAAAACCGGCCAGAAAAGCAAAAGCAGGCAGGGCAGTTGAGCAGGGAATGGGGACGGCTGTGTCAGGTTCTCTTCTGCAAGCAAACCATGAGCAAAAAGTGACCGCTGTCCCTGAAATCGACGTATGTGAGATGAAGAGCAGCAGTTTCTTCGTGCTGAAGGTGCCCCCGATCAACATTTCTAGAACTTGAGCTTGAAAAATTGATTTGGCTTGAAAATTGCTACACTTAAAGCAAATTATAGGTCTTAAAATGTTCGTGTTATTTTAGAGTTACAGACTATTAAAAATAATCACCCAACTTTGAAATGTTGGCTTTGATCTGATGCTGCTTTGTCTCCCCTTATCTAAAGACAAGGGCTTGTTGTTCAGAGCGCTCATCCTCGAAAGCTTGCAAATCTGCTGTGTGTTTTAAGAAGAACTTAATGTAGTTGATGGGAGTTGCTAATTTACTTCTTGTGTGTATGTGGGCTTCAGCTCTGCTGTGCTGTTTGCCAACGGTTCAGGGATCCATCTTGATCCTATTAATGTCCGTTGAAGATTGGGTTTCCGTGTTGATCTTTTTTTATCCAGAAATAGGGCTAGGAAACTTTTGAAAATTGCTTTTAATTGGCTGGATGCGCTTTGGAAAGAATGTGGCTGCGCTTTGGAGAAGCAGAGCTTTCCCTTCAGCCCCCGCCGTACAGACCCAAGGGTTCGGGGCAGGGAGATGTCAGCATTCGTCTCCCATTTATGTTGATTAGTTGTGTTATGGTTGTGGCTCCTCTCTCGGGGATCACAGGTGTTGATGGCGGTGGAGGAAAGGCTACCTGGTCTTTGCAAGTCTCCGTGCAGCCAGCACATGCTGGGAACATGCTGGAAAAATACCCTTAGTCTCCCCTGGTCTCCTTGGGTGGTATGCTGTGGGTGTAAGGAAGCACTTTTGAACCAGGCATCTTACTGGCGGCGTCAGAACGGGAGGGGCCGGGGATGCGTCTGAAGTCCCGGTGTAGGTCAGTTCCCAGGTGTGCGTAGCCTCCGCCTCGGGCTGTGACCGCAGCACACCCCAGCCCACCTCCACCCTGTGCGTGGGGAGGCAGTGGTGGTTGCATGGGCTGGAGAGCTGGCACGCTGCGCTCAGCCCCGAGCCACGGTGTTTGGGGACAGAACAGTGAGATTCCTCCTGTCAACCCCTCGGCTCTGTCAGTCAGGCTGGACGTGGCCAGAGCCGCTGAGGTGGTGCGAGGGGCGGGAGTGGCGTAGAAGACAGACATGTACTTCCCAGTGCTCTCCCGCACATGCGCTGCACGCATTGCCAGTCCTCCTGAATCTGCCACAGGCACGACGCGGTCTTCACAGAGCCTGGAGCCACGAAACTCAGCGCTGGTAGGAGCTGGTGGAGGAGCGAATGGGTGATGGTTTCACTGGCGAGGACGTGACTCCACAGCAGAAAGGCTGTCATGGAGCTCGATCCCTGGGCAGCCTGGGAGGTCAGACTCAGCAGCTTCTGCCAGCTTCAGTCCAGCTGCAGCTGCAGATGGCTCTTGCCCTGCAGAAGCCCAGAGATCCAGTGGGCAGCCATGCGTCCCGGTTTCAGGAAGGCAGCTGGCCTGGAAGCACTCCTGGACTGCCTTTGACTCAGGTGGACTTGGCCACAGGTCAGCCTGTCTTACCCACTGTGTTTGTCTCCCGTCCTGAGGGGCTGGACCTGGTGGCCATGGTGATTGCCCCTAGTCCATTTCAGACATTCTCAGGCTCAAGAAGAATCTTAACACCTAAGAATTTCAGAGGACGTAAAAATAGCCTTGGATTTTCAGGCACACCGCTGCTTAAAACCAACACGCAAACATTACTCTCCTGGTTTTATCATCCCTGAGCACAGCGATGCCCAGAGAGCCCTGGTGATTCCACAGCCTGGTGTGAATGGGACAGGCAAGAACATAAACGGTCTGCTGCCTGTTGGGTAACGGTGTGGTTGACAAGAGTCCTGTTCAGTGGAAAAGTAGCTCCACAGCTTCTCTTCTTCTGCTTCTCTTCTCATTAAACGTAGAAGTTACACAGCCTGTCAGACCTTGTGCGCATCTCTAATGGTAACTAACCTCATTGGTCCACGGATGCCAGCAGTGCCTCCAGACAGGTGGAAGCAGTATGGTCTAGCAGACAGGGTATTTGGGTGGCAGTCGGGAGATTTGATTACTGCCTTTCCTGCTGAGCTGCTCTGTGATGGCTGGGGTAGTTGCTTCACAGGTTTGTGCTTCTGCTCCCCCTTTGCCTATCTTACCGACACAGGAAGCTCACTGGAGTAAAAACCATCTCTTAGGTTGTATTCATACACCTGCACACACAGTATGCCTCCAATAACGTGGATGCCACTTTCAGTACCATCTGTTTAGAATGGTTTTGATTTTAAAAAGGTGCCACAGCTTCCAGGAGAGTTTGGATATTCTTGCCTAAAAAACAATGTCTGTAGAAATTGATAATTTTGGAAGCCCCGGACTCCTGAGCAGCTTCACTTGGGAGTGTGAGGTGGGAAGGGGGGCTGTAGCTCCCTGCTCTCCCCATTAGCATTGCCCAGGAGTAATTTACCGCTTCACGTGGGAGAGCATCTACTGATGCCACTTCCTCCACCTCCCTCTCTCCCATTCCCTCCAGCATCACGTCCCCGCTGCAGCCAGCCTTGAGCTGTCCTTTCAACGTATTCCCTGTCAGATGCTGGAGTATTTCTCATCCATTGGAGGAATAAGAAGAGGTACTTAGCTCTTGAAGCTGGTGAGCTGATGGTGCCTTGTGTCAGCTTCAGGAGAAAGGAGCCTTGCTGATGGACATACAACGCCAGTGGTGTGCTGTTACTTGTGGGCGTGTTCCTTCAGCACAGAGTTAAGCCAGGAAACATTTGCTGAGATGTGCTGATCCGGCTTCCTTTTGTCCACAGACAACAATACAGCTAATGAGGTGAATAATTGTTAGCAGAAACCTCTTGTAGCAATGTTGGTGGGCTGGAGAGCCTCTGTCGTTCCAGTGCATGCCTCCTGTCCCCCACCTTGTTTCTGGCTAGGCTGGATTTGGTGGGAAGTAGGCATTAGGTTCTGCTGCGGTCCCAGTGCCCTGAGCCTGGGCTGCAGCTTTTGCAAGTCCACAATAGACAATGACAATGAACATTGTACTAGTCTACGTGGTACTGCTCTAACCGGCGTGTGTAAACTGGGCTGTGGGTTAGAGTGCCCCATACCTGCTGTTCTGGGGGAGACCTTGTCCCTCCTTCATATATGACCAGGATCTGTGTCCCTAAAGGTGTTCTGCAGCTGGAACATAGTGAGATGTAGCTGAGCGGAGATATTCTGGGACAGGAGCACACCTGATTAGGTGGGAAAAGGAGATACAGACAGAGAAGGTTGTCTGTCTGTCTTCCTCCTCCTTACCATGCTCAGAACAGAGCTTGCCTGCAGGAGAAGCTCCGTCGTGGGTAACTCGTGATCTGTTTCTCTGCACTACCTCTGTTGTTTTCTTAGTCTGAGCCTTACTCCAGCTTGCTAGCCCTTGCCATCTTTTTCGGGTTTTTCAGTCTAAGAAGTCAGGTCTCTTTGCACTCGGCTGGAGAGCCTTTCTGAACAGCAGTCCATGTCCTCTTCTCCAGAGTGCTCTGGGTTGCCAGTCAGAGCTGTTCGTTTTCACAAAAGGTCTGTGGTTCTCATCTTCCTTCCAACGTCAGAAACCCTTTTTTCATGTATCGACTGCCGCCACCTCAGCTGCTTCACGTAGCCCCTGCGAGGTCGGGCTGAGTTGGTTGGGTTTGGGTGTGCTGCTGAGCACCAGCAGTGAGCCTGAGGGAGCTGAGAGCCTGCAGCGGAGCCCAGCCGGGGCGGTGCAGCAGAGCTGGAGCTGCTTTAACTGGTCTTCTCACTTGCTGTGGTTCTTGGCACTTCTGGGGAGCAAATGTGGAGGTTTGGTGGCTGAGACAGTGGAGTTCCTTTGCAGAGCAGATGGCCGTGACTTCTTGAGGAGCATCCCGCTGCTCTCCAGAACGACTGGACTGAAGCACTGGAGAATGTGGCCAGCGAGGCTTAATAAGCTGTAGGAAGTTGTTACTGCTGCCAGGTACCATTCATCTTCAGACAGTGATGAAAAAAAGACCCTTTTTATACTGATTTACCTGTTGTTTTGGTGGTGGTCTGTCTATAAAACTAAGGGTTGGTTCTATTTATTCTGTTGCGGTTACACGTGTGAAAAATTAAATAGAAAAGTTTAGCCTGTTGGAGAAAATGTTTGTCCAAACTCCCATGGCTGAGCATGGAGCTTTCCTGGGAACCTGTCCAGGGCTGCGACCGTGGGGGTCAGGGTTCTTGTGGCTCCTGAATAACGCATCCTCAGGGGATGTGTGTGCCCAGGGCAGCATGTGTGGTGTGCCCCGGCATCCCGCTCCTTGGCTCAGAACGTGTTAGATGTTCAGTAATGATGTAAACTCATTGAAATGAACCCAGGCAGAAACCCTCCATAGCGTGCTCGACCAGGTTAGAGCCAGCTGTGACATTTGATTACTTCTGCGAAAGTTTTGTATCTTGAGCTTTCCTCAGACTCAATGCTGTGTGGACCGGGGGAGAAAAAAAAAAAGTAATTGGAAGTGTGATTTATCAAGAATTTAAAACAATCTGACATCCCCCAAGACTTCATACTTCTTCAAAACTCTGTATTTGCAAGTACACAAAAGACATTTCCAGATGTTTTTCTTCCCTTTATGTTTAATTTATAATTGAGAAATATTTGCATCTACCACAAATAATTGCCATACGTGAATTATATGCCTGAATTGCTCTGCATCAGGTCAAGATGTGGGTTTATTTCTTAGTGCTCCACTGTATCACTGTGTCTGTGGCAGCGGGACGGAACAAAGACAGGCTGGCACAGATTTTCTCGAGAGGCCCCCCCCCCCCCCCCCCCCCCCGTTTTTAACCCGCAGTTGAACTGCAGGTGGGAATTTCAGCATGCAAACGTCAGTCAAGCTGCAGGTCTGTGTTACAGAGATGGACAAGCACTCGGTTTGCATCTGGAGTTCATTTTCTGTATGCAAAGCTGCACCTGCAGAAGGGGGATCCAGCGCTCCCCTGACCTGCTCTGCTGCGAGCTCTAGGAGTCTCACCAAGTGACTGACAAGGCTTTGAAAAGTTGCTGGGGCCCTCTTGGAAATTGCGCTCATTGAGAGCTCTTAATTTTTTTACCTTCCCTCTCCGCTGAGAGCCGTTGTGGAATAAGCGTTGTTTAGCGCCGTGATACTCTTTTTTGGAGGTGGTTTCCTCTGCCCTTGCTCTGGCTGACAATTTAAAATGTTTTCCTGGCAGCTGATTTACTTGTAGTGTAATTTATGACTGGGGCAGCGTGGGCCCTAACGTTTTCTTGCTCCTCTCCCTCCAGTTTCATCCTGTTTGCTGACTTCTACAACTAAAAAAGACAGGTTTTCTTTGCCCTCTCACCTCCCACTTCAGAAAGTTCCCCTGAATCTCCGTCCACTTAAAAAAATTAAATTTTCAAAGATTTCTTCACTTAGTGTTTTGGTGCAGGCTCGAATAACTTGGGAGCAGTTTCAAAATGATTTCCAAAAAGACGTGTTTGCTTCTCTGCGGTTCCATTGGCTCAGGAGCTGACAGCGATGCCTGCTCTGCAAAGGTGCAGTCCCACAGAAACGGGACATAAAGAGCTGTCTGAGGAGAGGGGATGTCTCAGAAGGGTGGTGATGTCTGTCACCCCGTCTCATGGGTTTCACGCAATTTTTGGCCGCTGCTTGAATCAAGTAAGAACAATTCCTCCCTCCCTTGTGTGTTGTCAGAGCAAAGAGCTGGGGATCCGTATTGCTTTGAGCTTATGCAGTGCTTCGAGCTGCATAGTGGCAGCTTTCTGGGGATGCCCCGTTTTGAGGTGGCCCCTTCAGAGCTGGCAGCTCAGCAGTGCCCGTCTGCAGCTTGCCGCCGTGTCTGTTCCTGGCACTTGAAAATCAGTCGAGTGAAAGAATTTTCAAACCTCACAAGAAGAGCATGGTTTGGAGGCAGCATCTGTATCTCTCTTCGGTCCTGTCTGTAGCCTCTTTCCTTCTCATGGTTTGTTTCTCCAGAGCCGTCTCCTCGGGTGTTCAGGACTGATGCAGCCGCTAATGAGCAGAGTTCGGTAACTCGGCACTGCAGCTGGACAGGGATCAGACGTTCCTGACGTGGTGAAAGCAGCATGCCTCCTCCCAAGCCTCTAATTATCAGGGAAAAGTAATTGTCGGTTCCTAAAGCATTACAGTGGATTGCTTACTTCTGGTATTTTCTGCGGTGTTTTCCAAAGGCAGTGAACCTTGCTGGAGACTTTAATTATCTTGGGCTGATGCAGTTACGTCAATATTTGTTGTCACATAGCCGTGGAAAGTGAGGTCGATGATTTTCTCTTCAGAATAATTGTTCTGCACTAACCAGTGTGACAGCTCCTCACAGGCAGTAAGTGTTAGACTTCTCTGTATAATTAACTCATGACCATTTTCTAATTGCTTAGGTTCAGAGACTCGGAACATTAAAGTATTAGAAGTTCCTGGCTGGCTTTGTGAACACCCTCCATAGGACAGCGTTCTACATTCCCTGTGAGGAGGGCAGTCACGCTGTCCCCTTTTCCAGGTATAGCAAAAGTGTCGTAGATAAAACCATGCGTTTCCTGTCAGCTCTGGGACATGTCGCTTTGTCTCTGCTCGGTGCTCCGCTCTCTTGGTCCTCCATGGACATGGCAGTTGGAGGTCCTGCAGCACCGTCTGCTTCCCTCTGGCAGCAGATAGCGTTCCGGAAAGAGTACTTGATGTAGGAAACAAGGGAGGAAGGGCTAGCGATGGATGCGGTGTTCACAAGGCAGGGTCGGCGTCAGAGGATACATTTTTAGGAAGCGGGTGGCATGCAATGCCAGTGTATGAAAAGATGAGTGGGTAGCCAAATTGTCTTGAATCTTCCTCCAGTGAGAAGGTCAAGCTAAAAAAAAAGGTGGGTTTGTGGAGAAAGCTCCCCTCCTTGGCATCCCTCATTGCCACTTGGCATCAGGAAATCTGCTTGTTTTTGTGACAACGGGGAAGGAAGAATTTCCCTTGTGACGGATTGCTTTTTATAGTTCAGAGGAGGAAACTCGGGGTTCCATCTGTTCCGTGTCATAACTGGATTACGTTTTAAATGACATTTGTTTGTAAGCCCCCAAAGGGGATCTGTGAGAAAAGGACTTGGAAAATATTCTGTGTCTTGAATCCCCAGCTGAACTGTTAACTAACTTACATTTGGAAGACAAATTCCTGCTCTTAATCCCAGCCATCCATTCAGAACAGTTGAAATAGCGCAGAACAAAGTTTGCTTTCTTTATTTTGGTTACTGGTGATCTATGAAATAAGGCCCTGTTTGATTTTCAGCTCCCACCAGACACACGCAGGGCTGGCAGTTGGGAAATGTGTTTGTTTTACAAGTGCCCACCGAAAAATGGAGAACGTTGGATGTGAGAGCAAGGATTCGCCACAAAGTTTCATGATCCATTGCTGCATGAGAAGAGATTTGCTTTTATTATTAAGTTTATTTGTTGAATAAATTATTAGCAGGTAGGGGTTTAGGAGAACACCACCACTATTCTTTCCATAATGCTGATGTAAACAGGTTTTTAAAAGATGGCATTCCTGATTTCTATTGGTTTTTATTTAGTGTGATGGCTGCTATAGGAGAAATTATCCTCCTTGAACTGTGGCGGTTCTTCGTGTTCAGAATCCGGTCATGTGTTTCTCTTTATGGCAGAATAAATACACAAACACAAAGAAAATCCACAAATAACCACAACTGATTGCAAAATTCGGTTTCCCAGCAAGAAATCACTAAGTGTATTTAAAAATGACTCTTCAATGCTTACCTGTGAGTTTCACTTGTGGTCTCTACTTCTGGCTTCCAGTGTCATGTGCCACTGGCACGCTGGAGCCCAACAGACCAGCTGTCCTCTGGGTGCTGGTAGCCCTTGGGCTGTGTCACCCTTAGCACTTGAGTTGAAAGTTAGTGCCTTGGAGACCCCAGGTCTAAGTGTCTGAACTGTGTAACGGCATGAAATGCTGGCAATACAGGGAGGGTGGACGCGCTTGACAGAGCGTTGTGGCTCTTGGGTGGCATGGCGGGGGACCGCTGTAAAGGACAGCCCTGAGCACTGCAGCCCACGGACAGGTACAGTTTGTTCGCTGTAACTCGGTCTCCATCACGCCCTGCTCCCAGCCTGAGTGGATGAATAGCCTCTGGAGAAGGACAGAGCCATCTCGCTTGTGGTACAAGCAGCAAGATGCGTGTTGTGAGGCCTCTGTGCTGGCTGGGGAGCTTTTCTTTCCCCCACTGCAGGCAGAAAGCAGTGTGGAAGTACATTCCTTCACGCAGGACGTTTTTGAGCGAGTCTGTAGCAGGCGAAGCACGTGCTCCCCGTCACCAGATGTGGAGATCTAGCACCTACTGAGCTTCAGCAGCCAATTACTCAAACCCATAATATTTTTGCTCCTGAAATTGATCACTTGATGAATTATACCAAAGGAAATGATCAGTGTTGACAGCTGATTCTTTTAAATAGAGTGTAATCAAAAACATCATTAAAAATATGCCTGGAGTTCACCATTCCACAGTGCTGACTCTCATCAAGTCCTGAAATGCTATTAGCAAGAGCATATCTTTCCGAAGATTCATAATTTTTCAGGTATTGCCCTGTCTTACTCAGTAGATCTCAATTTCTCCTCCTCAGAAATAATTGTGATTCCTGGGCACTGCACCAAAACTTGCAGATGTTTTGAAGATGTCCCGATTAGCCGAGATTAGGACATGAGTGTTTTAAACTTGATTCCATAGACATGGCATCCTTGAAACTGGACTGTATTAACTGGGTAGACAGTCCGGTACAAGGAAGCACAAATTACTTCCAGTTAATGAAGAGCCTTATTTCAACGCTGAATATTAAGGGGAAAAAAAACCCAACAACTTGGTCTCTTCCGAGAAATCTGTGCATCCATGCTGGAAACGGAACATAACAGAGCTGTGGTTTACCCCTGGTTCTGGTGATGAGGATTTTTCCCTCGTGGAGGTGAAAAGACTTTTTTCAAAGCTTTGTTAAGGGTGACCCGGCTCCCTTTGGCTATAATCGTGCTTCCTCTGTGTTTACTCGGTCCTTGGGAATAGTGCAGGATCTGATGTCGATGCTTTTGAGCCTGTTGGTAGGTCAGTCCCTTGCTGTGCTTACTGCCCGTGCTGCCCTTACCTGTGACTCTTCTGGAGCTCTCCTCAAGCTTTCGTTTTCCTCAGAGGTGGTGTGGATGTCCTTGAAGTAATTGCGTTGGCACTGTTTTGAGGAGTCTCTGGACATCATCTTTCTGAGGGTTCCTTCTCCTCTCTGTCTCGGCTTACTCCTTAGCATTTGCTAAGTCCTACTCTATTTCTTCACCTTTGCTTTTCGCTGCTGGGCTGTTACCGACACCGAAGGTCCGTGCAGATGGGCCAGCAGGCAGACCTTGCCACCAAGGTCCCCTTCACTTCGGTATGAGCAGAGCGAGGTGGTGCTGAACACTTCTGGAAACATCATCCTTGGCCCAGTGCTTTGGGCTTTGTCTGTGGAGCTTGTACTGGCGACCAGTGGCGGATAGTCACCTCCCTGGAACCTACATGTGACGGTTTCCTGCATAAAGCCGGGCCATGATACAGGTCGTGTGTTTTACAGTGTCGGCAGTAGCGCTAGGAGTAATCACACTGAAAGTGAAGAACGCCTTCCCTGACACGACACAACCTCTGCGAGGCTAACCGCAGCTTGCAGAGCAGCTTCCCAGCTTCATCGTGTCTTTATCTTGGGTCTGATTTTGTCTTTACAACCTGCCAGCCTTTCCCCACAGCTGTTTGCCCTTTAAAGAGATGCACCCCTTTTTATACGCGTGGAAAAATACCTGAATTACCTCCCTCGTGAGAATCCGTGGTTGTGGTAGCCCTGGGTTTAATAATTAAACTCTGTTTACCGTTCAGCGCTCTAAGTGATGTTTAATAGCGCTGGTTGTTAAGCCTGTGTCACACAGTGACACGCTGTTAGGGCAGCTGGTTAAGTGATCGTGGCTGATACAGTGCTTAAAAATGTAAACAAGGAGAAAGTAAACGTGAACCGAATGTTGGCGGGCACTTGAGTGTGTTCCGGGGCGAACAGACGTGCGTGTAATACTTACACAGCGGTGCCTTTTACAAAACGCCTTTCAGACTCCAGTGATCCCTGTTCCGTAACCCTTGTACCCGTCCTAAACTTGAAGGCCTTTAGGCTTCGGGTTTTTTCTGACCGGTCTGTTTTTCTGTCTGTC
This sequence comes from Bucorvus abyssinicus, assembly GCA_009769605.1. Classification (NCBI taxonomy): domain Eukaryota; kingdom Metazoa; phylum Chordata; class Aves; order Bucerotiformes; family Bucorvidae; genus Bucorvus; species Bucorvus abyssinicus. The sequence continues at coordinate 122,889 of CM020046.1, read as the reverse complement.
TCGTAACGTTCCGCGCTGGCTTTTGCAGATGCCAGCTCCCTTCGCCTGCTCTGCCTCACCCCACCGTTCTTTGTAGATCTTGCTGGGTTTCCCACCGCAGCTCTGCAGTGAGGAAGCAGCTGTGGTTTTAGGTTTGTGTCGTTCAAAGGACACAACCGAGCACCAGTTTTTGTATTATCCATGCAGCATTTCTGCTTGCGCTGTTTGGGGGTTTTTAAGTGCTGTCAACCATGTTTTCGTACATGAGCCAACATCCTTTTGGGTGACGCGTGTGCTGGTGCAGTCGATAACACCTGATGGATCTCGCTTCATGATTACACTTCTGAACCTCCCGTTTGCAACCCTCGTGCTGCAGTTGTCACGAAAAGCCTCCGCATTGTGTTTCCTTCCTGAGATGTACTCCCTGGAACTGCTCTGATTGCCCAGGAACACCCATGTGCTGGCCCCGCAGAGCCCCGTGCGTGTTCGCGGTGCAGGCACGCGGAGCAGGAGGTTGGGAGGGGGCTCGTCTGGTGGGGAAAGGGCCAGACAAGGCGTAAGACTTGATGGAAATTATTCAGCTGGAGGATTTTTCCTTTCAAATCTTCGTGCCGCTGTGGAGAGCTGCCATATAGGCACTTGGAGAACTCGATTAAGGAAGAATGCCCCTCAGCCGTACCGTGACAGAGGCGCGGGCTGTCTCCTGCCACCTATTGCACACCGTGCCGCTCCTCTCAGCAATTCAGGTCGGGGGCCGTGACAGCGGTCGAGCCTCTTGCTGCCGGGTAATCGGTTCGAGTTAAATGGCAGTGTCCAGCACTGGGAGGGTTGCGCTTGGTCTCTGGCAGTGTGGCTGATGTTTTAGGAGGACTTGGTACGACAGCTGTCCTGAGCAGCTTTTTTTGTGTGGCTGTGTTATCGGGCTTGGTAAGGAAAGTTTTGCGTTCAGTTTCTTTTGTGACATTGTTTGGTTTTACGATTTTTAATGTTCAAATATGCAAGTCTAAAGATGTCAGAAGGGAATAGAGGAACAGAAGTATTGGGCTGGGACTCGAAAGGTAAATTTTCTGTTTCTCCAGACCTCCAGCTCTGCCTTGGTAGAGTCCACCATGTCTCTGAGCACCCCTGTGCTTCCTGCAGAATATCACCAGCCTCACACCCTTGTCTCACAAACATCATATAAAAGGAAGATTATGACACACTCAGATAATAGAAAGATGAGATAACATCTACCAGTCTGGACTCGCTCTGGTGACGCAGGCTTGCCAGGGGATGCTAGGACACAAGCCTTCCTGCTGGAAAGGTGACAAAGCAGACACTTCTTTATTGAGCGTTGATCATCTGGGAGAGTTATGTATGATCAACACTGTGGTAGATTCCGCGATAGCAAACAAAGTGCTGGTGGAGAGTGTTTATCATCTCCTGTGTTGTGTTGTAGCAACTGATTTGCCCACTGTAACGATAATGAAGAAGGACTTTGCGTCCCATAAAGTTTATTGTTTGATATGAATGTTTGTATTAGATATTGCACTTCAAAATCATGGAAACGTGTTTCTGGGAGAATTTGTCTAGTTTCTTTTCCAGAACGTTCTTGGGTATTTTGGATGGAGGTTGTCAAGACTTTTATTTTTCGAGAAATTGCATTAACTGGAGGTTGTACTCTCATGAAAATCTGCTGATGGCAATGCTTCCCAAAGCGAGGACCCTGGTCTGCATGGGGAAAGTGGCTGGGGTGGGTCAGAAGGAGAGTTTCTTTCTCCACTCGCCCCGGGATCTTCTGTAAGCCTCAGCACAGAAGTTGACTTCCTTGGTTGTCTTGGATCTTTAGTTAAATCCTTGGCAGTTACACCAGAGAATGGATGCTGTTCACGGAGTGCAGCTGAGCAGAATACAGCAAAGCCTGGCGAGACCGTGACGGAGAAGTGTCAGGCCATGTGCTACCATAACCTCAGTCGTCTCTTACCAGGGGATGAGATGGTATGACGATAGGTAAGGACCTGCAGGGTCTGTTTCATGGCTGGCTGGTCATTAGTTAGGTGGCTTTGCATGATACAACAAAGCAGTATTTTGTATGAATGATGGAGCTGATCAATGGAGTGGTGAAATATTTACTTAGCTGCAAGCTGTGGACTTCCTTGTAAATTATGTGGTCCTTCCTAGACAAGGTTATTGCTCGTCTTGAACAGGGCAGCACATAATAGCTTGTAATAACCGAACGGGTCAGTCAGCGGGTTGTTCTCTGCATCACACAGAGAAAAGCATTTAACCTTGCTTTTACCATCGCTGTGAGCGTCAGAGGCATTGCTACTGGGATGGTCATTTTAAATGCCCTCTCAGATGGAGTACAGCCCCTGTCGGAGGGCTGAGCTCCTTCTGCGGCACGATATGGCATGTTCCTACAGTGATTTGTTCTGAGAACGAGAAGCCCTCAGCTGCGCTAAACACCTTTCAAAGATACCTGCAGAAGATTGCCATAGTTGGGATCAGCTTCTGCAGGACAAAGCTTTGAGACTATGATTTCTTGAGGATAGTATCGCAGCTGCTGTCTTGATCCAGAGCTCTTTGTCCCTGAAAGACCACACAGTGTCCTTGATCGCTGCAGCCTATTAAAAAAAAAATGGACAGCACTCTTGCTGTGAATAACTGCCACTTGTTGGAGCCAAGTTGTTTTACAGGAGCACATCAGTTTGCAGCCCAGTCCTCAAACCAGTAAGCTGACGCAGAGCAGCCCAGCTCCAGGGAGGCTCACCGGCAGAGTCACAGTTCCCTGCCGGTCCAGCCCCACTGGTTGGGCTGTCGCCTGTCAGCCTTTAGAAGGTGCTTTTGTGCCTTCAGAGAGCAGGTTGAGATGCACAGGGTGTGTTTCCCATCAGGGTCCGGTTCAGCAGTCACATCTGCAGCGATCGCTTCTCCCTTCTGCACCGTCCTTTTCTCGCTTAGCAGCAGCTGCTTTGCCTGGAAAGCTCTCTTGGGATGATGTACTGACACATCCTTAATTTTTTGAGTTCTCGGGGTATAAATCTAATCTGTGATTTTTTCATTTTGCATTTAATCATTCAGATCTTCTTACGGCCATTCTACGCCTGTGCTACGGGGGAATTACGCACCATAAGTGCAGCGAGGTTTCGTGTCTGTGGAGGAAACGCAGTCAGTATTTTGAGATGTGAATTTACAGGTTGGAAGTTATGAGTCAGTGTCTTCAGAAAAGAAACCCAACTGTATTAGAAAAATTGCTGGCTGGTCCGTCAGGCAGCTTGTGTATTGTCAGGTGCAATCGCGCTGAAACCGAGAGGCCAGGCTCCCGTTACAGGAAGCGTTACATACACACGCCTCAAACAAATGGTGAAGATGTAATCTGTGTTTTTATACATAGAAAAAACTATTAACAATTACAGCTTTTAAGGCAGATATTGCATCTGTTCCGTGTGTGTAATTTATATCAGAAAATTAGGTTTAATTATTTTAATCGATGTAATGAATAAAGAAGCCAATAATACTGTTTTTAGAAAAATCATTAAAAATCATTAAAACTTAGTTGACTTAAAAAATAATTTATAAATAAATATTTATATGGTTGGGATTCATGTTTGAAATGCCTAAGGCAAAAAAGAAAGTTTATATACCGTTAACGAGCTTACTTTGTGGTGAAGGCAAATGCTGAAGGCATGTCTAAACAGTATTGTTTCTCTTCCACGGAACACCTCTGAGCGATCCTAGTGGGTGCGCTGCCGTAATGAGGGTGCTCGGCTGTTTGCTTTTGCACCAGGGAGAGAACTTGGTTTCAGTTACATCTCACCTCGCAGTGTAAGATAACAATAACATACCCAGGAGCTATCGCCGAGAGATCTTCATCTGCGAGAGCCTGTGCTGCTGCGAGGGGGTATTTCAAACGCTAACGTGCGGCACGGCACGATGGATTTTTGCATGATGTCTTGTGGATTTGGCGTTTCTGAGGCGTCCGTCGGGGTTCCTAGGGGATGTAACGGTCATGTAGGAACATCTGAGGATGTTGAGGCCATCAAGGAATGAGAGCAGATTTCCAGAATTAGAATTCCAGTGCTTGGCAGCTCGCTCACAACCTGTATGAACTTGCAGTGGTGAAAGGCTTCAGTTAAGTCGAGTCCTGCCCTGCTCAGTTATGACTCAAGGATGCCAGCCAGTTCCGTAAGTGCAATAACGCACCTATCCAAAGCTTCCAGTAAGTTACTGGGAATTCGCCTGATGAAACAGTTACGATCCGTCCTGCACTAAAACCGTGATGTTTTCTACCATGAATTGATTTTAACTTTTTTTAAATACAACTCTGGAAAGTAGGACTATGTTGGGATCGTGTAGACAAACTCAAATATGAGAGTGTTAGAAAACCCGTAAACAGAAAAACAAGTGGTGAGCAAACGTGCATACATTCAGTTCAGGGCTTGTTTGAGGCTTATTTGGAGGGCGAGACAGAAAAATTCTGGGAGTTACAGACCATCCAGCTGCATGGCAGAAATAAACACAGCTCTGACCAAGTGCAGAGTAGTGTGGAATAACATTTGTTTGAGCGTTTCCAGGTGGATCAGACTCGCATGGCTTCTCCTAGGGACAGTCCTGCCTTGTGAACCTTCCAGTTCATAGAATTGTCGATAACATTGACTCAGAACGAGTAAGTTATTTTGATTTTCCAGAACTTTTTTCTTTCAGAAAATAGGCCGTAAGCCAGGGTTCTTTATTAAAAATGAAGCTCTCCTTTGGGGAGCCACACTAGCTGCAGCATGACATTTTCAAATCCGGAGAGCTGATTATCCCTCAGAGGAAGAAGGGTGATTTTTTCGGAGCTGTTGTCTGTAAGAGGATGAGCTGACTCCGTGGCAAACGTCAGTATCGCTCCTTGAGCCTTTTCCTTAGGTTCACTTGCACCGAGGTGGGAGCAAGATGTGCAGACCACGTGTTCAGTGGTTTTGGAGGAACCGTGGGTAGTGCTGCAGGTGGAAACCTCCCTGTGTTCCTAGAGGCTGTGGAAAGGAGGCAGGCAGTCTGCCGGGCGCCAGGATCCCGAGTGATACCAGCGTCAGTGAGGGATTAATCAGTGACTTGAGGGTGGGTAACCACGTGCTGTGCTGGGAAGGGCAGCAGCAGCGTCCCGTGCCGTGGCCTTTGAAGCCTTGTCCATCCCCCTGCAGCTGAGCCGACAAGGAGGATGTGCAGGCAGTCCCCGTCTTTCACGGGAGGAATCAGATCTTCAGCTCTGTGGGCTGTCTTGTGTATGAAGCAGGACTGAAATTGCTGAATGTTTTCCGAGCAGCATGGATTGGATTTTTGAGTAGAAGGTGGGATTTTTGTGAAACGGGCCTTTCGCAAACCAACAGACAGGCACAGGTCGTCTGGTTTCTTAGAGGTGCGTTTGAGATGCCTTAAACTTCGGCAGCTTCTGGCAACACGAGTCAGAGTTATTTCTTTGGGGGTGCGTTGCTCGAGGTTTCTTGAGTTGTGAAAGTTAAGGTGCCTGGCTGTTTTGGGGGCAGAAATCTGCTTGCTGCGGAGAGAAGAATAAACATAGGGGACGAGAACTTTCCATAGAGACCTGATGAAACGGCTCGTTGTTCAGCATCTGGTGTAAGGACTTAATTCCTGGGGGAAAAAAGGTGTTTCGCTAGAGAGCTTTGTCACACCAAGATGTGACACAGCCTGGGTCTGGGCATCAAGACAGGACAAAGCAATTCCAGATTGTGGAGGTGACAAAATCTGTTGCTTTTTCATTAACTCCACGACAAGTTCTTGTTCGGAGCTACCTGTCTGAAGAGACACACCTTATCTGAGTTGAGGACAGGGGGCTGAGTTCTGAGTCTCCACTGACGTTCTCTTGGGGCCTGGCTGTTTTAAGGTGCTGTCTCTGAGTTAAGTTGTGCACTGGCATGGACGTACCCGGCCGTCCTGGTTTCGCTGGGATAGCATTCCCGGCCAGCCATGGTGTGCCGGCCGTTAGCAGCGCCCAGTCAGGAGCTTCAGCTGGGAGGGGCAAACCTTGGGGCTGCTGCCCTGAGCTGGTGCAGGTGGATCCCATCCCAGAGCTGCCACGCTCAGTATAAAGGGGGAAGTTTGGAGGGCAGCAGGGTTTCCTCCTCTTCCTTCTCCTGTTTCTTTCGACCCCTGAAGGGCCTTGCTCATCACCCTGCTCCCGCGGACGGCTTTCCCGTTCGTTGTGACTGCCGTACGTTCCCCGGGCTGAGGATCTCTTTGTATACTTTGCAATGGCCTTTGCTGTTAGTTTGGCTGTTTCACTAAATCCGTTTTCACGTCAACCTGTGGGTCTCCTCGCCTTTTCCCGCTTCCCCTTCCCAGCTGTGCAGGGGTCATCACGTGATAGAACCACCGCTGTCGTTCAGCCCTGGATATGGGCTAAATGTAGACACCAGGTCATTCAGAGCTTGGGTGGACGGAGCGTACTGCATGCCCTTTGTGTCGTTTACCTTCGTTTGGTTACTGGTACAACGTTCAGTTGGAGGCTGGTAATGATTGGCATCGCCGGTCCAACTGCGTTAGCAACAAGCACTGACTCAGTTATTGGGGTTCGTAAACCGTGGGTGAGTGGATTCCACCTGTGGTTTTGTGCGCTTGGCATCCAGCCGCAGTCAGTGGGAGGCAGAAGGGGAGCACCTGTCCCGTAAATGAAAAATCCTGGTAAACATTAATTATATCCTTTGTTTTCTACCTTCCGTGGGTTGGAACTGTTAAGCCTACTTCAGCTGACTTGCTGCTTCTCCTGTGATTTGTTTGGTCATGTTGAAGAGCTGCGGCTCCTCCGTGAATGACATTGCGGGAGGCTGCGGTTTCCTCGCTCGGCGGAGCCGCGCGGTGCCGGTGGGTTGGAGAACACACCAGAGGACGTCTGAGCAGCGGCTCTGCCGAGGCTCGTTCTGCAGCTGGGCTGACGATAGCTGTGCTGACAGCGCGGTGTTGTGCTCCAGCCGTGTCAGAAACGCTGGACGTTGATCGGGCCAGTAACAGGCGGCTTTGATCGTGCTGGTGATACAAAAGACAGAGCGGGTTGTTGACACCGCTGTTTGAGAAACAGTCTGAGGCGTGCCGGAGTGACAGTGTCTGTCAAGGCTGGCTTATCCTAGACTTGGTGTCTTGACAAAAGGGCCAATAGCACTCTGTACCAACAGAGGACACGCACAATTAACCCACCAAGTTTCGCTACGTCTCAGCGGAGCAGCTAATACTCACTGAGCCCGGTTTCGTTGCTTTTTTCATCCCTGGTGCCTTGGCGACCCTACGTGCTTTACAGTTCCGAGGTAGAAAGCGCTGCTGTCAAATATGCAGAATGTAATTTGCGTTCTTGATGAAGAGTTTGGAACTAGGCGCTTCGTTTCTTGGGATGACCCCGTGCTGCCACTTTATTCTCACTTACTCTTCCGTTTCCTCCCTCTTTACAGGGAAAAGAAAGCCACTTTGTGTTATTTTTATGCTCCCTTTGTACTTAAAAATAAAAAGGTGGTAAGCTGTTGCCTGGTCACGTTTCCTTGTGCTGGAGCACCAATATCTGTTCTATCGTCCCACCCGCGAGAGCACCGTTCCCCTCCTGGACCGCAGATGGGTTGTGCTGTGATTCCTCCTGGCAAAGGAGCTCGCTCTGCGCCCCGAGCAGTGCCGAACCTGCGCTGCCTCTACACCCAAGGTCTGCATCTGCTGCGGGCCAAGGTCTGATTCTCTTCACGGGGAAACCCGAGGGCGGGTTGTACGCTCTTTCCCTGAACCCTGAGAAATCGTCTCGGCTCTAGGAATATCTGTGGTCTCCCCCGTGATGGCTGTGCCCCCTCAAATGCTGACACAGGTTCTAAACGGCGATGTCGTGTTACAGGGAATGGATGTATTGGAAATCATCACATAGTTCTTTAAAAGTGAGATCAAAGCATTTACTGACTACTGCCTTCAGACTGTGTAAGCAACACCCCTGCAGTGGCAGAGTAACAGCTCTCCAGGGGCTGCTTTTCACACTGCTCTTGTGGGAGGGATTCACTTTTCCTGCTGCCATTGAAATGCTCCTTCAGCTTGTGCTGGAAGTTGGATTTGTGGGGCGTGTTCCTTCTGATTTCACATAGAACAAAGTTTTAAAATGTTTTCTTTGCTTTATCTTTGGGGGGGGGCGGGGGGAGTGGAGGGGGTGGATTATGTTAATGTTCTAATGTTTTGGTTTGTGTCATATTTATTGGTTGTTTTGCCAATGAAGAAAAATTCTGTGGTTGAGCGTAGTGGAAACGTGACAAAGGAGCGAGGAGAGGAGCTGGGGGACGAGGAGATGTCTCTTAAACTCCTGCAGAAGGGCTGTTACTGACATGACTCTGTTCAACCTTCCACCCTCCAGGGTGATAAGTGAATAAGTAAAAATGCCAATTGATCTGGGTGGGAAGTGGAAAGCCATGCTAATCCAATTAATCGCAGGGTACTGGCTGCCTCTTTGTCAGTGCAAAAGCGACTCCAGCACATGCTCAGCTGTTCCTTTTTCACAATGAGCAGCACAGTTGTCACTCGCTGCCTCCTGCCAGCAAAAACATCCGCTGGGTTCGTTTTACCACCAAATATTTCTACACTTCTGCAGTAATAAATATAAACTACCTTGGCTGGAACAGACATGTGCGGTCCTACCACCCCTGGCATCGCACCAGAGGCAGGAGTTGAGCGGTGCTGCTGTCGTGACCAGCACATGTGCTCAGCAGCGGTGACTCCTGCTGCAGCGGAAGAGGTCCTGCTCTGGGGTTGATTTTAGCCCATGAAGACAGGAAGGAGCCCTTATAATTGCGCACTGTTGACAGTCTCCACTGCCTTCTGCTGAAGGAGCCTGGCAGTGTTCTCGTGTCGCTGGCTGCTGTTGGAGGCACGTCCGTGCTGGTGCAGAGCTTGGGGCATGGCAGAGGTGCAGGCGCTGCCCATGCACAGTGCATTTGCCCTGGCTTAAAATTCTGTCGTGTCTGGTGGCTGACAGGGAAACGCGATGGATGTGCGTTTTGTTTATGACTGCGGTTCGTTCTCTGACGTGAAAATCCACGACAGTTAGTGCGATCTGAGGAGGAGAAGCAGGAGGTCGTGGCTTCTGTGGAGCCCTCAGGCTAAGCCGTCAGGGAGTGCCCCAAACGTCTGACACCAGACGTCAGTGCCTTCGCGTGTAGCTGCTGCGTCTGCGTGCCGCAGAGCCCACAGCTGAGGTAGCACGGCTGACAGAGGAGGGTGGCACGACTGGCGAGATGCTGCTTGTGTGCCTTGGCCTCCCGCTGCCGTCTCTTGACGTAGGCAGGAACATTGTTCAGCTGCGAGGTTGGTACAGCAGCCAGTTCTCGTTTGGAAGCACCTGCTTTTCGGGCTTCATCTGAACTCTCTTTAAGAACGTGCCAGGCGTTTCAGTACTGAAGATCTACTTGTTTTCAACACTGCGGAAGGCTTGCACAGCTGAGCTCCCCACTATTTACGTTTGACGTCAATGAGAGTGTTGCCTGAATGTGGGATTAGAACCACCGTGCTGTTTTCTGCTCCCAGCATCAGCAAGGAGTAGGGTACAGCCCCGCCAAAGCGCCCTGGTCTCTCGCAGGCCTGATGCCACGGCTGCAGTACTGCCAGGGCAGCAGCCTTCGATAAACTCTGCTGCAAATCCCCGTGCTCCCCACGTGCTCTCGTGGCTGTGCCGGCTGTTAGGGAAAGGCCGGTTTTGCTGACACGGGGCGAGCGCGTGACGGTCAGGGCAGCGTCACAGGTTGGGTTTCTGTTTGGGGCCAGTAATGCTGGTGTCTTGTTTCTTGTTTGTATTACCGTGGCACCCCACCAAGGGCCAGCGCTCTGTGTGTTGTAAAACACGGGTTTGTGTGGCCGAGAGGAGGGAACGGTGCTAAAAGGGAGCAGAGCTGCTGACAGTCCAGGCTGCGTTAACTGGTGCGTAGGTGTCCTGGGAAGACAGGCAGGGCAGAAATGTCTGAGGGACTGATGAGGGGAGGGTTGCTGAGTGGAAGAGGAAGGATGCTGAGGCCAAGGTGAGCATCCGCAGGTAACTCCAGATAAACACTTAAGAGTGAATGGAACCTGCTTTTATGACCAGTCTTCTGGTGCTCCGAGAGTTGCTGACCCGCTCTGCTGTTGACAACTCCATCGCCGTAATCTTGGGTAGTACTGAAAAGAGAACATAGCATTTACCAAAGGACCATTTCCTAGACACTTGTGTGTTCCTTCTGAACAGTAATTATCAGTACAGTCGTTCGGTCCTTTTCTCTTCATTTCCTTCTCCAGTAGGTTGTGTCAGGTAATGACAGGCTGAGTAAAAGGGTTAGGAACGTTAATCCGGGCTATGTTCTCTTCTTCTAATCCTTGAAACGAGGCATTAATAACCGGTCTCTGCCTTAGATGAGTTTTTAGCAGAGTGGTATTGGCAGTAACTCTTTCACGGGCACCCCCTTGCCGTGGGGAAAGAGCTTGCGTGCCCTTGTGAAGTTGAGAGCTATGCTGGTGGTGGCATATGCCTCCGGTAGGGTCTCCCAAGCCAGACAGGTCTCAACTGAAGGGTCAGACAAAGTGCGTCCACGGGCAGGATGGGCTCACTAGCCTTCGGGCAACCATCCTAGGAGAAGGACAACTCTAACTCCAAACCCGGGCAGATGGAGCTCGTTTAGCCCTGTAAGGCCATCCATCTAAGAGAAGGATACTCTAACCAAACCTACGACCTGAGGACTTCGCTGTCACCGTCCAAGCTCGCTCGGCCCTGGCAGGTGAACCTCAGGGGTAAAGGGTGGGGCCAGTCTCGCGCACGCTGCGCCTCACCTAAAAAAATCCACCGCGCAGGCTTGAAGGGTGTACTCACGTTTAAAGCCCTTCCCAAATCTTCGTCCGCGAAGCCAAGCCATGATGAGTGGCAGTAAAGAAGGTAAGGAGTAAGAAGTTCTCGGCTTCTCTGATGACAGGATAAACAAAGGTCGCTGCGGCAGCGCGTTTCCAGACAAGTGCAGGGAACTTAAGGATACTTGACCTGCAGATGCAGGATTTTTTTCTTCTGTGATTGATAGATAAAAGTGTGGGCATATTTTATGCAACTAGAAGACATACTGGACTAAATCAGGAATAAAAATACTGTCTCGGTGTCTGCCTCAGTGCTCTCACCCCGGGGCAGCTGGGTTCACCCGCCAGTTTCTCACAGCAGATCCCGGTTTTCTGCTGCGCTCGTGGCCGGTTGATGAAGGTGATTTTCTCAGGCTGTGCCGTTTGAAAGCACTCCACCTCAACCAGTGTTCTTCTGTCAGTTTACAGCTATTGCACTTCAGTAGGTGTAACTGTTTTAATCTGTGAAATGGGATGAGCTGTGTTTTATCTTCTCAGAGATTTGAAAGACCTTTGTGTGTGAGAGTACCACCGTTCTGCAGACCAGAGGGAGTAACCGTTCCCCAGTCGGAGGAGAGGGAATCTAGTGCCTTTAATGGAGTAACGTTACGCACGTGCAGAGCAGTGTCATGAGATCAGACTAAGCTACTCTGTAGTTTTGGGTTGCTTAGATGCAGCACCTTTCACTTCCGTACCATCTCTTATAGGACTTTGAAAAAAGAAGTATATTCTCCTTTCTGTCTAAACCTGGCTGCTATAATGGTAGCTTAATCCAGCACTCTGATTAGCATGATTATATTTCTCCAGCACAGATGTTCTAGAAATTTGCATTTTGTTGACATCAACATTTAATTTTATTTTCTTAAAGCTCAATTTAATTTTGCTAAAGAATTATATAAACAAGAACACGTATGTAAGTAAGCTGTGTTCCTCCCCGCAATCTCTTGGAATTCACTCCTTCACTTCTGGGTGGTCGCTCTGCTTACTGGTGTTTCTATACGGTGGGGTACGTAGTGGGAGCTGCCTTACGTAAAGGAGAATACAATGAGATCCTGTTTACAATTAAGACACTTGAACTTTGTTACTGCAGTCGTCCATCTCCTGTGGTCAGCACAAGAAAATCGATCTGTTGGGACAGTGACAACTTGGGATATGTTTTAAACCAGCAAAAAAATCCCCCTGCTTTGAGGGAGGGGGAAACATTCATCTGGTGAAGGCTCAGGACCTGGAGCACGGATGGAGAATACGATGTATTAAATCCTTTAATGCTGAAAGGAAATCCATAAAAAGCTGCATCATACCTTTTTTTTTTCTTATCAGTCCATACCAATCTCAATTCATTTCTGTCGGGATAAATAGTCAACCTTTGTTTCAGGGTAAAACAGCCAAGGCTGTTCCTCATGCTGTCAGCATTCCTGTCCTAACAGATGCTGCTCCCGCATCCCTCTGTGCTTGTCCCACCTCAAGCATCCCCATGAATGGAGAGATGCTGCGGGACAAATTCTACTGCAAAGAGAACTGTTGCCTTCAGAAAAGGTGGAAGTTGCCAGACAGATAATTGCAGCTCCTTCAGAGGTAATTTTAGAAACATCTTGGCTGTTTTAAGAGGGAATCTACTATGACAGTGCCCCCAAACTCAGACACTGGTTTGGGTCAGTGCCATGTGAGTGGTTCTAATAAAAACCCAACCTGTCTAAATATTGGTGCTTGAAGTTTGCCAAACCACGTCATGTAATGGCATTTACTTCTTGGTTTTGAAACAGAGGAAGTGTTGGTGAGTCCTTCCAGATCCACTCTTACTGGTCTCCCTGAGTGCCGTAGCGTGAACCCGCTTTGTTCCCATTTTAGTTTAGGGCTTCTGGATCTCAGAACTGGACCTGGTGAGATGAAATCTATTTCTGGAGGTGCTGCTCTGCTTTGAGGTGCAGTTAGTCCTGGTAACGCACTGGGATGGAGCAATGGCTGTGGAGTCTGTCGGTGTTGTGTACTTCTGGGTTTGAGAGATGGAGATCAGTTTGGTCTTAGGCGTAGTTTGTGGCACACAATATACCTAATCAGTGGTGATATCTCATTTCAGGGTACGATTTTTGGTTCATTTCTCTCATGTCTTCAAAGGTTAAGGCTTTAACTAACTGCAGATAGCAACCAACTCTACTCTTGTACTACTACTGCTTCTTTGTCTTCACTGCTGCCGTAGACGGAATGACACAACGTCTGCGAGGAAAGAGGACTGGGCTGCGGCTGGCACAACGCTCCGTTCTGAGTGAGTTCAGGCTGGGGAGGTGGAGAAAGCAATGGGTTAGGAGTAAACCTCCGACCTTTGGATGTGTGTCCATGATTTGAGCCTCTCGCTCAGCACCAAGTTCCTTATGAAAGGCGTCTGCTAAAGCGCTTTTCTCCACCTGCTCTCACTGGGAAGACTGAAAATTCTTTTCTTTTGATGCCATCTTTCAGCAGCTGCTCATTCATCTGCTCCAGAGAAGGTGTCTGTCGTGTCCTGTGCGCATGCCCTCCGTGCAGGCGTTCACAATAGTTGACTGTACACCATATAGTTAGGTGTTTAGAAACACATGTTTATCGTGAAGCATGGCTTCCGTTCGTAGGGGAGGGATGGACCAGTGTAAGGACAGCACTGAGGTCGGTATGGTTGGCTGGTTATACCCTCTGGTGACACTTCCGTGACTGGCATGGCACTGAGTTGTGTATCCTGTGTTATCACCTGCTGTGAGGTGCCGCTCTACGGAAAAATTACTTGTTTGGTAGTTAAAAAAGAGTGGGAAGCTGATATTGTGCAGTAAGTGAAAGTGGGAAGGTGTCGTGGGTGTAACGTGTCCTGGCTTCATGGGGAAGTGGTGGTTTGTTAAAAAAGTGACATTCCGTTCGAGACTGGTAGGTAGGTTTGGTGATGGGTGATTTTGTGAACAAACAGGTAATTCCTCGGAAGGCAAATCTGCCCTAGTGCAGAGGGATGTCTGTCTCGAGATTTAATTTATACCCTGCCTGGAGCAGTGGCGTCAGAGGTCCTACTTGCTCCTGGCCTGGCTATGCGGACCTGTTTCTGCCTGGCTCGCTCAGGTCAGCTTCATTCAGGACATATTGCTGTGCTGCAGGCATGGCCTTTAACCCCTGCTTTACCTCAGATACGTGCCGTGCGAACGTGGAGGGGAAAGGAAGGTTTTTATGAAAAGCCAGGAGCAGTTTTGGTCTTTTTTGAGTCAAGGTGGGAGAATCGTGTTCATCTCCATTGCCCTCTTCCATAACAGAAGGGAAGAACCTCCTGCGGAATTTCCTTTTTGAAGCCTGGTACCTCTGCCTTTTCACGTGCTGATGTCGCTGGTTCCGGCGGGGCGGGGGGGGACCAGCCCTGTGCCTGTAAGTGAGATTAATGGCTTTCCAAACATTGCTCTCCTGTGGTACTAGGAGGTACGGTTCTTGCCTTCTCCTGAGGAACAGAATTGCGTGCTCAGCTTGTGTGAGGTGATTTCCCACTGGTAAACTCATTTACACTAGCTGAGATGTGATCTATGTGTTTGTGGTGGGTTTTTAAAGGACAGAGGCTGTTTACTTGTTCACCTATTCTTTATGCTTGTGGTGAATAACAATGAGTTTAACTTGGGAAGCTCATTCCTGGTGACACTATCGTACAACTGAAAGGTGGCATTATCTGACTCACCCAAAGTGACCCGTTCTGGGAGAAAACAGAGAGAGGAGCAAAACTGCACCCTGAAACATCACATCCAGCTTCTGTTTATTCTGCACGGATGGGGAGCTGAGTGGTGTTCACATGCTGATATGTCTATTTTGTAATTTTAGTTTGCTTTTTGATTGCTGGAGTCAGGCTACCCGCTAACCAGCCGTTTTACAGCATGTTTGATCTTCTTGAGCGTTAGGAGTCTGGTTTTGGTAACAAACCTGCTATAGTAACCTATTCAAAAAGTAGGTGAGACCCGGTAATTGTGAACAGGGCAGGTTTGAGCTGGATCATCTTTGTCTTGGCAGTAAAGAGGGTGGCCAAGAACATATTGCTGAAGCCATTTTTTCCTATCCCACGCAGCCGAGTAAAGGGCATTCCTTCCGTACAGAGCGTCCTGCCTCCCGCCATTTCCATTCTTGCCGTCCACTCCCTTCAAGTGCACATCCCAGTCTGAGCCCAACAAGCACCCGCATTTTATCCTTGGTCTCTGATACTCCTTCGTTTCTCAGTCTCCAGGGATTTCAAAACCAGGGCTGAAAAAGATATTTATTTAGACTCTTCTCTTCAAAACTCGACTCTGGTCAGGATCATCAGGTCAGAAGCCCCTGAGTAAGCTGTGAGTTTTCTGTCTCCCAGAAATCACTGCTCATTTTTCTCTCTTTCGAGACATTTCAAAGTAGCTGCTGCCCATGGTACATCCTCCAGGACAGACTTAAATTTGTAAGTTACCTTGTACGTTTTCACATAATGCATTGAAAAAGGTTCCCATCAAGTCTACTGACACTCACAAACAGGTCTCTAGTCTCAGAGAAGGGATGTCCCATGAGAATACATCTGTGTGTATATACAGATCCTCTGAGGTGAAGTAGCTGCACTCCATTTGGGTTAACAGGACTTCTGAAATGAGTGTGAAGCCAGTAAGCAAGTTCTGGATGAGGACTCTGAAGAGCTCTGCTTGGCTGACTGGTGGAAAAAGACTTGGCCTTGTTTCGCTTTTTTTGCAGCCGCCTAATGCTTTGGCACTGCATTCTGCAAGAGATTTTCGGCTTGCCCATAAGCAGAGTTGAAAGCTGTGGTGAATTCTGGTGCCCGCTCCTATTGATTAACATCCTTGTGTGAATATGTACTTATAAATAAATGGAGAGCAAGAGGAGGTTTGAAGGCGCATTTGTTTTTGGAACATACCGAAATATTCCAGTGTGTGAGTTGACTGGGAGTTTACGAACCCACTGACTCAAAAGGATAAATACTGCAGTTTATGCCATTTGAGCACGTTGGCACTCCATGAAAGGGTCTGTGTCTCGTAGATGATGGTTCTGGCTGGGGATGCTTTTCTCTATTTTTTTAATGTTGCAGACAAAACGATTTCTGCCCACCCCAAGATACTTTTGTCAACTGTAATACTTCATGGTAATACATTAGAAATTCGAATTAACAAGAAGTGCTGCAACATACCTGGAGCTGAGTCCTGAGCATGTCTCAAATCGTACCAGAAGTTAGTTCTTCTGAACAAGAAGGACGCGTTCAACTTGTAGAGTTACTGGAAACAAAAGGCCGCCATAGCGTGTCCATCTGTCACTCAGGAGGTGTTGCTCGGCTGGGGTTTCAATGAGGAAACCCTCTGATGTGTGTGTCTGTAGGAGCTGGTGGGGATGTCCCAGTAGCTGGTCTGCAGGAACGTAAGGGACCTGCTGCTGGTGTTTGGGGAGAGTGCGTTGTACTCCTGTACAGAAAAGGTGGTGTCCCAGCTTCTGAAGTGTGCCTTTTCTCCTGCGATCATTGTGTCACAGAATTCCCACCACGGTGCCTTGGCAGGCACTGGTGCAGCAGCGGTGAGATACCTGCTCTTACCTTGCAGAGGACAGACAGACAACTTTACTCTCCTTCTATCTGCGCTGACAAGGTGCTGTTCTTCCCCAGTGCGGTTGTAGAAGCAGACCTGTGCTAGTGCTTCTCGGCTGGACAGAAGTGATGTTGAGGGAGTTATCTTCTGCGAGGTGACCAGCTGCTTCCTGCATGGTACGAGCCCTTTCCCACATGTTTGCTGAGCTGCCTGACAGCTCCTACGTGCTCTGCTGGGCCTGTCTCCTCGTCTTGGCATGCAGCGGAGCAGGCTTGGACAAGCACCTGGTTAGGAAAGCGGGAGAGAGTTCTAAGAGGTCCTCAGATCTGAAACTGAGTTTTATTAATGAGAACAAATAGTTCAGGGTAAAGAGATGCTGTTTTTCAAGGGACGGAAGGGAATAAAATAAATAAAAGAGTGGAGAAAAAAGCTCCAGGAAAAAATAAGCAAGTGTCGCAGAGGAAAAGGGATAATGGTGAGTCAGAGGCAGATGCAAAAGGGGAGCAAAGAGGTTAAGAAGCAAACAAATAAGCAAGAAAAGATCCAACTTGTGAGGTTAGCAGTTTTGGTCTAAGTTATATTTGAAATGTTTTCCTTGATTCAGATACTATCAATACTTTTTGCATAAAGAGAGTACCTCCCAAGTGCCCGTAGCTTATGCCCACTTTTAAACCAGACCTTGAAAGAGATCTGCGTCCTTACAGCCTTGTGGGTGTGCGTCACAGCACCGCGAGTTCTGCACCAAGAGTTCTAGCTGTACAAGCTACCTTTTCCCACCTTTGCTCTTGGCTTACAGATCAGAGATTTGCGTTCATCTGCGCTTGGGATGATGCCAAGTGAGTTACTGACAGCTAATGTGGTCCCCCTGCCCCCCAAGGCACACGTGCTGGTTCTGAGGCAGCGGTGGGGATCTAGATGGGCACCACATCTGCCGGAGGGGTGGATGAGTGAGTGCAGAAGGAGACGGCAGCACCCGGTGCTCCGTGGAGGGCAATTGGCAGAGAGTGGGTGGCTTTTCTCTCTGGCTGCACTTGTGGTGCAACAAGCGTGTTGGCAGGGAAGTTGAAATGATGAGGTGTTGCTGCTCGAGATGACGAGCAATTCGCCTCCCCTTTTACAAGCAGAAGTGGCAGCCAGGAGGGAAGCCATCACCCTAGCAGCTTCTCTTGCCTCCCTGCTTGGAGCTTCCTGGCTCCATTTGCTGCTCTGGCTCTGGGCAGGCGAGAGCTGGCAAGGTGTTCCGTCGCATGTGTGATTAGCAACGCTCCTTGCAGGCTTTGCGATGTCTTCCTGGCCTGCTGGGCTTGGAAGATGCTCAGAGATAGACACAGGGCACGACTACCATCATTTGCATAAAACCACTTTTCTATTCCATGCATCTCTGGAATTCACTGAATCTGAGTCATCTCTGGTGCAGCTACGGTCAAGTCAGCAGAATGATAACAAGGGTGAATTTGCCCTGCAAATGGCATGCGAAGCTCATTGTAACCACTCCTGCCTTTCCAGCATTCGCTTCCTGGGACCCGACTGGAATCCTCTAATAGCCCGAGCGTGAAGGTGCGATTTTCTGCTCGGCAATTGCGGATTCTCAGGTCATTTAAATCCTAAGTGTTGTTGAAAACAACAGCTGATCCTGGTGCAACAGGGCTCTCCTAACCCCGAGGAGAGCCCTCCCTGCTCCTGTGGGCGTCTGTTCTGTTGGGTGCAGCCGTGTCGGGTGTTGAGCTGGGTCACCCCCATGTCGTGAAGGGGAAGGACTTGGCCACGCTGTGTGTGTTCAGTTATGTGGGGGACATCAGTCCGAGCTTTTCAAAGCAAAATCTACATGTTCAATCAATTGGGTTTTGTTCTTATTGAAGTAAAGTTCTCGTTCGGTTCAGTGGAACTTTATTAGAACATTAGTACTCAGTCCTTAATTATTTTGCCAACTATTATTTTTGCAGAATTATTGACACGTGTTTAAGTACAACAGTTTCAGAGTACTGAAGTTATGAGTACGTGTTAGTGGCAGCAAAGAAAAAAGCCAGGTTTGGTCTAGTGAAATATGTGGACCGGGGTATAGATTCTGTTCACCCCAAAACAGGACAGGAAATGTCTGACCGATCCTTTGGTATTCAGTGCTCTGTTCCTCTAGTCTGGGACATCCCGGCTGTGCCGTGGGTGCTCTGTTCCCCGGGGGACACAGCCTGTCCCTTGTAATGAGGGGGTACTGAAAAATGCAAATCTTTTCATTTTTGTGCTCTGTTCATCTGCTGTATTCACCCGTGGAACGAGTCCTGAGGTCGCAGCTTAGCGCAGGGGCTGGTATCTCAACAGTGTTCCCAGAAAGGCTCAAAATCCATCAAGTGCTTTAGACTTCACGTGTGGTTCAATTTCCATAGGCATAAAATACTTGTAGCTGTCGGGCCATGCTAGTAAAAACCCAAGATAGGTTCTTACCTTCCTGGTTCAGATACCCCAGGAGTTTCCTCTTACAATCATGCCCAAGAGCTCCAGGGCTGATCCTGGGGCACAGGTGCCATCTGCCTCCTCGCCTCCCTCCCCGCAGGGCAGCTGAGCGCCAAGCCTGCAAACACCATGGTGGATCCCCTCCAAAGACGGTTCTGGTGTGCCTGCCTGGTGTGGGGCCACCTGGCAGGGATTTTGGGTAGGACTAGTTGAGGGAGCTCAGGAAAAACACGTTCAGTCTTTGAGCTGGTCTAGTACACCAGCAGTTGATCATCAGGTGGCTGTTTGTTGGTTCTGCTGTCCTCTCTGTTTATCGGACCTGTCAGGAGCACACCAGAGGTGTAAACCCAGCTCGGTTATCGTTTGACGGTACACTCAGTATTGTTTGGGGTTAATCCTGAAGGGGCATTTTCCTCTCCTCCTTGGTACTGATGAGCCAAGTATTTCTTGTCTTCTCACCCACCAGAGAAAGCTTCCAAGTGAGAGGAAAAAGACATGAGCAGCAGTAGAAGTGTGGTGTAATTATCAGGCTACAGGCAGAACAGAAGCTGATTCGTTATGGGACTCCAGTTACCGATCTCTTATAAACATTCTGTCGTTTCTTGCTGCTTCTGGTCCTTACGGATGAACGGTTGAATTAAGGCAGTTCCTCGGAAAGCAGTGAAGGTGTATTTTGCCATTTTGAGTGTCCTGCAGTTATGTGCATATCAATATTTTAGAATAAAGACCAGAAGGTGACTGGCCATCGTGAGTTGTCTGAACATAATCCATGCAGAATTCGAGTCTCGGGAATGCCCAGTACAAGATGTTAAACAGATCCTCTTCCAACCAAAAGGCAGGAGCTCTAGGGTGGGTTGGGAACTTGGAGGGGCTCTTCTAGGCTGGTAACAAACAGCATTGGCCATTCAGGCACCCATCTGCTGCGGCCGAGCGGACTCAGGCCGGGCACGGCTGCTGTCACCTGGCCCGTTTCCACTGACCCGGACGGCACTGCCTTGGTGTTCTCCAGCTGTGGGGACAGGCTGGTGTGTCTCAGGGTGGGGGGTGAGTGATGCGCATGGTGATACGGGTGATCAACAAGGAGATGGGAGTGATAGGACTGGAGGTGCGTTTCACTAGACAGATCTGTATGAGACTGAATCTATCCTGGCCATTGATGCTGCTTTTGGACCTCCAGAAGTACCACGTCAGCGATAACTTGGAGAAGAGGTGCAGGAGTGACTCAGCTGATAAAAAGCGGCGCGTTCCTTTGGGGCAGCTTTATTTGCGCTTCCTGCCGTTTCTGTGTAAGGAGCAGCAGTGTCAAAATGACCCCTGGCCGCTCAGGGCTGATGTGGTTGTGTTCACCTGCAGCTTCGCACACAAGAAATAATCGCGGTAATTCTGAGCGGGAAAGCCTCCTGGCAGCGCGGAGGAGGATGCCTGTGGCTGCAACTGCATGTGGCCTCTCCGGTACCTCTGAGCAGCTCAGAATGTCACAGCCTGGAGCTTCTACTAATGATCCAAGTGATGAGGCAGCCCATCAGAGAAGTACAAGGCTTCTGTGAGGAAGCCGCTACTGCTGGCAGGTACCTGCTGTGCAAAATGAGAGTTGACTTGATCTTAGGTGCTAAGCCTGGGCCTGGTTTTGATGGGTTTGGAATGCAGGGGTCTGTTTATGATGCTTCTGTGGCACTTTGCCACAAGACCAGCACTCAAGATACACAACATAGATACTTAGGCTGTCATTTAAATAAACCAACAAAAAACCTCAAACAAAACACAAAAGACCCCCAAGCTCCCCAAAAAAGAGTTAAGGTCCCCGTATTCCCTGAAGTGACAGGCTGTCTGCCTTTTGTGATCACCTGAAAATCCCCTCGTGTTCTACCGAAATCCTTTATTCCGTTGACCTGGTATGTTCATTCACTAGAGCAAGGGGGAATAAAGGTTAATGAGTCTCCTTACTGTTGAGGGCTTCTGAATTCCTCCTGAGGCTGCCTCACTCCAAACTGGATCAGGTTTCTAAATAAAAGAATTGAGCATGTGGAATACTATTGACAGAAAGAAATGACGGAGCGTGTGATGAACCCAAATGACGATCAAAGCCACATCTACTTCACAGCACAGCCTTGATAAGTGGGACCGTGTTTTTGAGTGGGTAGCAGAGGTATTAGGAATCTTTGCTTGGGAGGGGCTCATGCTCGCTTGCTCTCAAGAAAAAAGCAGTGGTGTAAAACAAGCTTTAACTTGATGCGTGCCTGATTTTCTGTTTTGCCTAGTGAAAGAGTAAGAATAGTTCAGAGGAGATGAAGCGTGACTGTAAGGGATTTTGTAATGCAAAATGCAAAATAAACTGAAGAAATGAAGGAGAAAATTATCTCATTAAATGTGAAGGGAAGATTAGTGGAGGGTAATTTGTCAGCACAAAAATACAACCCTAGAGCTGGCAAGATCGGAGTGTCGGACGATATACAGTGCAATTATGTAGGATCAGGCTGAGTTTCAAGGGGGCTGTGGGCTGCTTGAACAGGAGAAACTTCACGGGACACTAGTGAGCTGGGGAGCTGAATTCTGTATTGCACTGAAGTCAAGTCGCAAGAGAGTTGGAGGGTAAAAGCTTCAGAGCTACGTTTAAAGTGCTGCCCTGAGAGGGACGCGTGGACGCTGAGCTAGCTCCGAAAGGAGGTCCTCAATCCCTGCGTACTTGGTGAGCTGTAGTTACTCCCGGGGTTGGGCTTTCGGAAGCTGCGAAAGGTGGAATAAGTTACCACCAGCTTTGCTGCTTGCTTGCTTTTACACTGAACACATTCTTCTCAAACTGGAATATAATTATGGACCTGATGTGCTCCGAACATTTTATTTAGTCAAACTGAAAATTACATTCTCTGCAAGCTGCTTTAAAGCCAAAATAAAAAAAGAGCCACCTAATTATAGCAGCAGTGTGGAGGAGGTCTGCTAGTATATTGTGCGATACATTTTTACAGCTGCTTTTTACTGGAAGGTTGTCAAGACCCTCGGAAAGATGTTTTGAAATGCTCAAAATGGGCGAATACGAAATTGTAGCTGTCGCGTAGCCGGCAAAGACAAGAGGACTCGTGCGTTTGGTCGGGCCGGGGTTATAGCAGCAGGTAATGGCATGTTGTCCTCGGCGCTGGGCTTCTACGCTGTTTTCAGAAGCTTTGCTGAGGTTGCAGAGAATGAAACTGCACCATTGTTCGGCACATAGAAAAGCTCTCCAAAACCGTTCAGCGGGTGAGAGGCCTTTCAGATGTTTCTAATTTTAAGGATTTGGCGTGGTAGGTTGGTTGTCATACTTATGGTCGATAGGCTGATGGCAGATGGGGCAGTTAGGACAGCGAGCAGAATCCGTGCTTAACCCCGTCCTTCCGTCCTTCGCTATGGCCGTGCATGGGCAGAGTCCCCAAAGTGCACTCTGACGAGACTGAGCGGTGAGGTTCTGAGGACGTGGCGGCAGGACCGCTGTCAATAGGAAAGCACGCCAAGCCGAGAGGGCACGCGGCAGAACAAAAGGACGGAAGGGTCTGGAGGCAGAGGTCGCTGTGCTGGGCTCTCAGACACAGAGTCAAAGCCTGGCACAGGCGGTTGCTGCAGCGCGACATCAGCGCTGGCTGTTCTGACCCTGCAGTAACTGGTTCTCTGTGCTGTTCACACCGCTGGGTGCATGGAGGAAGATCTCGGCCATCTCTCCCTCGGCCCTGCCACCTTACACCAGTTCTCTTTCCTTTTGCCCTTGCCCAGTAGTGACACCGTGTCCGGTAGCTGCTGCCTCTCGTTGCGTCGGCCAGACGGAACAGCCCTCACCCAGGAGGGCCATGCCGGCTGTGGATGCTGAGGGAAGCTGGCTCCTGGGGAGGCCGAGCTCCGGCCCCCACGCTGGGCAGCAGTGTGCCGGAGGGGTGCCTCCAGCGCCTCGCCTTATCTTTTGGTACCTGTGTGTTCTCCTGGAGTACACGGTGGGACTGGAGGGCTGCGGCAGGCGGCGCATCAGCGGCTGGGTCAGCCGATGAATGACGCGCTGTCGAGGGAGCAGGAACCGTCAGGACCGCTATGGCTTTATGTCGTGTGTGCACGCGGCTGCCTCTGGGCAGAGAGAGAGAAGCAGCTGCTGGCTGCTGGCCCTTCCGTTGCCTCCTCTCCATTGCAGCCTTTCCCAGAAAGTCTTCGGTGCCAGATCTCTTGTCTAACAGTGACAGGTGTCTGCATAAGGAAAATCAGAATGAATTAAATTCTGTTTAGTAGCTATCACTATTTGATAGATAACTTGTCCTGGGAGATTAATAACCTGTGTTATTCTTAAAAAAAAAAGCAGAAAACCCTTTCTTGATGACCCATACAGGCAAATTCATCAACAAGTTTTGCCATGTGTGATTTTGGCACCACGGCTGAATACACTTCAGTATTCACTCATTCCACTAATGCTCTTTTGCATCAACTGACATTGAATCAGACTTCAGGGGAATGAGATTTGCTTTGATTTCACTGAATTGTGAAGTATGTTCAAGGTAACTTTTTTCTTTTTTTTTTTTTCTTTAACTGTATGCTGGTGTGAATTCCAGAAGCTGTTGCTGGAATTCCAACAGAGACACGATTGACCTGTCCCAGGTGTCCTCTTATTTGTTTTTTTTATTAATTTCATTATTCTAAGGGTATAACTACTTGGAAAATAATCAGCATGTTGCTAAGTAGGGACTGAGGAACCTGCTTCCTATTTTGAATAAGTGGTTTGGTCATGTCTGTCCTTGCAACAAGTCCTTGGTTTGAAGGTCAAGAATTGTGTTTTGCAAGTGGGGCTTAGGGCTTGTCTGCCAGAGGACTTTGTGCATGAGACATGAGCATGAAGTCTTTGATGTGAAAAGGCGCCCTATCGTGTGGCGGGGTATCATCAAAGTCAATCACCGTGGCTAGTTTGACAGCAGGCCCTTCCCGCTGGCGTGTAGGAGATGGCACCTCTCTGTTGCATTGGTGCGAGTGACTGAGTACAGCAGCTAACGAGCTTCTAAAGAGCTAATGGGGTTTTGATGAGGGAAGTTTCAGCTGACACTGGACAAAGCTAAGACTGTAGATGACACTCTTGGTCCTGCACTGACCTTCCAAACCATTCCTGGCAAAGGTGGCAGCTGTGCCCGGTGGGTAGGATGCTGCGTGGTGAAAAGGGTCTGCTCACCAGGACAGCCTGCCTGAAGCAGCAGCTTTGCGTGCCCGGGGGTGGGAAATGCCTTCTCCATGTCTCTTTAATGTGTGTGGGAAACATGAATGAGTCGGCATGGAGGGGGAAAGGAGCTGCGTACCGGCACGGAACATGGCTAACACTGAAACTACTGCCAGAACCAGAGACCACGCTGGTTTAGGGTGGTGGGGGTTTTCTCACTCCTTAATTGTTTGAGAATGGATGTTTGACGGGTTTTGGTGGCTGTGCATTAATATTTGTAGAAATGCGTTTTGTGAAGGGATCTTGAACTGATGTTTCAAAGTCTTTGTACATTACAGAAAATTCTTAAGGGTTTTTTTGGACAGACCTGTATGACCAACATCTAACTAGTACTTGAAGAAAGGGCCAGGCTCAGGTTATCTTTAAAGCTTTGCTTTGTATGCACATAATGAACATACAAATACTAGCGCACACAATTGCTTGTTCTGGTTACCAATGTGGCTTCAGCTGACTGAAATCCATCTCCGAGATGGAATGAAGTTTCCCGAGAAGTATGTCCCTACTGGTGTTAGTTTCGATGTGGTCTGATAGAAGCCAGGCGTCAGTCAGTCAGATACTTAGACCTGTGCTCTTGCTGACTTCATTGAGAAATGATGCATTTGTTTCTGGTTTGACCCTCAGGAAGGTCAAACCTCATGGTTCGACTCAGCTAAGAGAAGTCAGGCGAACAAGCAGAAAATGTCCAGATTTCCATGGAGGTGTCCCCTAGCTCTGTTATCTGGGCTGCGCGTTGCTCACCGCTGGGAGTCTTGGACACGCACAGGGGTTACTGGCGGGGTCCTGCGGGACATGAGTGAGAGGTGAACTTGATGCTGTCAGCATGCAGGGTGCGGGACCTTCAGAGCTGGACTCTGTGCCACTCAGCGGGTGTTTATCTGCTCGGAGCCGGTTCCCTAACACTGCGGCGTTAAGTGCGGAGAAAGAAGACGGATCGCCTCCATAGTAGTGAAAATAACAGATCATATTTTTGTCGTGCCATTGACACACGTGATCAGTCTTTTCATTTGAAAAATCTAAAGCAAAATAGACAAATCCAACAACCACCACGTCTGTTTTTCTAACTGGAAAACTGTCCTTTCAAACTGATTATTCTTGTGTCAAAGTTTGGGGAATGTCCTTATCTGTAGTTTATAGACTCTCTCAATACGGAAGAAAATTACACTTTGATGGCCTTTTTCTTCTGATTAACATTCCCTTCCATTTACCAGCTCCCGCGGGTCAGTGTGAGGCCTGGCACTTGCCTGTGGGACAGCCCCGGCTTTGTCACCGTACCTGCAGGAAGTGTTTTGCAGGTTTTTTCTACCCAACAAAACGTTCCTCTCAGCTTAGCTGACCTTCCGGAGTGGGAGCATCGCTTCGCCTTCCTCTGGCAGTTCCACGTAGGGAAGGGCAGCAGGAAGGACCCTTCTTCTCCCAATGGGTTTCCCAGTAGGTTTGGTGTCTGAGCAGCCCCCAGGAAGTGTGCTGGCACCGTCAGATGTTTCTGTGGTTCTCTTTGCTTGTGCTGTCTCTCTCTTTTTCAGTTTGCATTTATTTTTAAGATCCGTTTTGGCTGTAACTTGAAGTGTAACTTTTTGTAGACAGGGTTGCTTTATGTTTGCTACGTGACCAGTGAGCTCAGTGACAGCCTCATCATTTTGGTTCCTCTGGAAAACTGATCTTGCAGAAAGCGAGCATGGCCAGTAGAACTAGCGAAGAGGAAATCCCCACGCTTCTATTGGAACTGTGGGGTTCAACGTGTCCTGTGGGCCTGTGCACACGTACGCTCAGCTGTACAAGTGCCTTCTTGATCAAAAGCCCCACTTGACTTCGAAGTCAGATGATGAGGGGGAAAAGGTAATCTGTCAGTCAGTGCTTATACTGTCATGGGCGTGAGGGCAAGAACTCAATGGTATATAGCACTTCGCTTACCTATTATGCTACTTCTGTAAGGAAGAATAGGTGGTATATGAGAACAGGAGTATGGAATGTATGCTGTAGTAGGCTGGATGAAGATGCCATATTTAGATTTGGATTAAGAGTGAGTTCAAAATAGCTTAGTATGTTTGTCTAAAGCCAGGTGGCTGGTAGGTAGGAAACCAGGAGGGCAGCTGAGCTGGCAGAGGGGCCTTTCTGCCTCTTCTTTATTTTCTGTGTGTCTTTGCTTTGGCTGGAGGGGGAGCTCAACAAGAACTCCTCCAGCAGGGGAGTCTGATGGGTTCTTGCTTTTGGACAAGAAGTCCTTTTTAAGCACCGTTCTTGTTCTAATGGTACTGGTTTTGTATAATCGCCTGATCCCCAGAATGGAAGCACTGTTCTCTGAGCTGAGGGTGCACATACTGATAGGATGGGCTGGAGACCCCATGCTGGCACGCCTGACCAAGGAAGAAGCTTATGTAGTGTCTTCTCTCTCCATAGCCATGTTGTACCTTACTACAGCAATGTCATCAGGGACAGCAATACGTTGAGATAAAATGGTTTCCATCAACAAATGTGCTTCTGCTCCGATGCACCCTTGCTCCAGCCAACTAAATATTTAAAAGTATGAGCGGTTAGTACATTGCTCTCCAGCACTGAGGAGCGTTCGTGCACAAAACCAGTCATGGAATGTAGCATTTAACATGTTCGCCAACCTTCTTGTGTGCGTCTGTGCTCTATGTACCATATACTGCTGGCCATATGTGGAGTGGTCGTGACCCAGATTATATGAGTGCTCTGATAGATTCAGTACCTTCCCCAGAGGTGTTTTTCTTCTGTTCTCTACAATTACTCCTCTGCTCACAATCTTCCAGCAAACCACCTTCTGTTGTCACAGGCATCTACAACACCGAAACCTCTCAGAATAATGGCTGAGGAAGGCAATGGTGTCTTCAACAGATGTGTGGGCTATAACGTGCTGTAGTTCCCACGGAGAGGTGGGAAGCACAGGTATTGGTTTCATTTCCTTGTTTCTGTGGTTGTGTTTCAGAAAGTTAATTGTCACTACCCTAGCTACGTTGCAATGCTTTTTTCTTACTAATACACGATTTAGTTCAATGTCAGTATTTTTAAATGGAATGCACTAGATTGTGAGGATCCTGTTCACAGTTGCAGGGCTATTTAATCTAGTTCTGCTCTACAGGACTTAGGGGAGTGGTGGACTGCTGGGCATTTTCCTCACTCAAATCCTTTTAAAGCTGTCATAGTAGTTGTTAAAAACCCTCAGCAGTGCGTCAGCTGGACCATTACATTGATCTAAGAGTTAGCAATTTAACTAGAATCGGAGAGTGTGTTCTGAACTCTGACCTTGGAATCCGAATGGTTAGAAGTTGTAGAAGTTGGCCTGATCAGTGATTTATAGATGTTTAGGAGATGTTGAACAACGATTTTTGAGGAGCAGTGTAAACACAGTGTGTTTATATTAGCGAATCTTTGATGTGAAAATCTGTTCAGAAGATGCCAGGGCACTATCAGAGAACATCGTCAAGAACATCCTGATGTTTAATTCCGCAGAAGGCGTTCCCTGCTGTTACTCCGCAAGATGACGCCTTGTCTCTTGTTCTGCTGGGAGTGCCTGTCAGGGTACGGTGGCTGATGGACTTTTCAGGGAGCTAAAGAGGTTCTGAAGAGAGAGGAAACTAGGATTGGGTGAGCTGCTCTGAGCGAGCTCTAGGGTCAGCACGGGGCACATTTGGAGACAGTCAGAAGTGGTGCCTCAGTAACTTCTACCTAAGACAGACCGTTTTGGAGAAGTGCTCAGAATCTGGTAGCACTGTCTTGACACCTTTCGGTTTCAGTCCAGCCGTTTGTCTTGTTGCTTCCTGCGCTCCCTGCAGCGTGGCAGAGCTGCTCGGTGTGGTAGTTGCTCAGTGCTGTGATGGCTGCTCAGTTGTGAACAGCTGCCCTTCACGCTGGAACCGAGCCACTTCAGGGCTGGAATGTGAGCTCGTGCCTGGCGTGAAGCTCCCCAAAGGTCCAGGTGTGCAGTTAGGAGTGCATGAAGAAGCGTCAGAAAGGCAGCATACTCGGGGGGGTTGCACTCCAGTTACAGCCCCGCAGCAGCTCCTCCTCTTTACGGCAACCCTGAGAAACTCACTCTGCTCCGGTGAGGATCGAGGTATCTCCCATTCCCTGCAGTTGCCATCAAGCGGTTCCCACCCTGGACACCCACACCCTGCCTCGCTTGCTCCTTTACCCTCTGGGGATATGTTATCATCCCCGTTCCTGCATCTGCCTCCACCTCCAGAGCACGGTGCCATTTGCCCTGTCCTCTCCATGGGCAGACATGTCGGAGGGATTAGCCATGCTGCCCTGCTTCGCCAGTGCCTTCTGCAGCGGCCGGCAGTGTTTGGGACTGCTGGGGCACCTGTGGCAGAGTGGTTCTCAGCCCGTTCCAGCCAAAAGCTTTCTGAGCCCTCTGGCTATTTCAGCATTTCTTGTGAATATTTATTCTGAAGTACGAGACAACTCGAACCACAAAAATTTCTTATTGTTTTTTAACAGAATAACGCCTTTCTGAAAAATACCAGGTGGGATGTGCCCAGTTTCCACCTTGTCCTACTTTACTAACGTTATCATCTCTCATGTCTCCTGGCTCGCTCTGCGGGGCTCCTGACATGAAAAGCAGCTCCTGAAATTTTTAGTGTTCTGTGTGCTACTGCTGAGTCTTCAGATGAGACTTCAAACACTCTGTTTCTCACAGGAAATAAGAGCCTGCATCGATCGACAAGTGGGTTGTGCTTTCGGATGAGAAATAAAAGCAGAGTCCAAGTAACCCGTCGGGAACAAATGGTGTTACTGGCAGGAGAGGGAAGGTGGAAAAGGAACTGTCTGGTTTCAGATGGGTTTCTATAAGCTATTGAACATTTGGAAACATTTCTGATTAAATCAACTCCTTGTGAAACTGGAGCTTAGCATGCTTAAGGTATCTTTTATCTGCTCGTCTTCTCAGATGCACAGTTTCTACTTTAAGCTGTATTTCGTGCTAAAGCGATGGACTGAGGAGTTTGACGGGTACAAGTGAGCAGGGTGTGCCTTGGCAATCCTGCTGACAGGGGGACTTAATGAAGTGGACTTACCCGTTGGATTTCATTAGAAATGGAGATAGATAATTTTATCAAGATTTCGGGTCTCCTTTTTTTCCGTGTAAGGGATAGACCACACAAGTCAGCTTGGGAAGATGTCAAAGGCACGGTGTTCCTGCAGGCCGGATGCAGTGTTCCATCCGTGCGAACAGTTCAGGGATGAGGCACGTCGATGGCGCTCGGGGAGGACGGGTTTGTGATCGTAATTCAGCTGTTGACTGCTGATCCTCTATCGTTAAAGTTTTCAAGCTGTCCTTTCCAGGGCTGAAGGTTATTAGCTTCTTTGTGTGAAACCCGAGGGGTTTATTAATCAGTGTTGTAGGTGCTGGGGCAGCACGAAGTACGACAGACCTCACCACGAAACGTGAAGCCCGGCGGCCTGGTGTCTCCATCCCGTCTGCAGTCAAAGGAGCCCGGAAAATTCCTGAAATGAAAGCAGTAGTCAGCAAATGGGAACAATGCTGTGCCGGTGTCACTGTCGGGCCAGGACCCAATTTCCTGCACTCTAAATTGAGGGGGTAACTGGGAAATGCAAATAAAAGCTACTGACAGAGAAAGGGAGCTGCACCACAACCGAGGAGCAAGGGGAGAGCGAGGGGTTTCAGATGAGGGAGACGCGTGGAAGAGAGGCCTGGATCTGTGAATTAGCTTGGAAGAAATGACATGAGGATCCCGCTTCTCTGCTCCTGCGCACGTGCGTTCTGCTCCGAGGCAGTGCAGGCTGTACGTGTGATGAGTGTTAACCGAGTCTGGAAAATCAGGACGTGTTTGACTGAATCATGAAGGTGATGAGAAAAGATTTGCTTCCGTGTATGTAAAGGACTAGTGTAGGGTAACGTCTGTCTCTTCGCCTTCCCTTCTTTCTTCCCTCTTCCGCCATGCGTCTTTTCCACGGAGAAGCAACAGCGTTTCCATAAATAAGAGTCTGAGGTGATGATTTCTGCCCTGGTGCCACTGATGTTTAATTAACGCGAGGCTTTGAGCGTTCTGCAGTGCTCCGCTGCTCTGATAAAGGAGCCAAACAGAAGCACAGCAGCGCGGTTTCCTCTGGCTTTGATGTTGGAGTACCGCCGTCTTTGGAAGAACCTCTGAGGAAATCATCGAGATGTGATGGGGAAACCCTCAGAACCAAGTCCTCCGAGAGGACTTCCCACTGCCTTCCTGACTCCCCGTCCAGAGAGCAATCCGCTTTCCGTTTCTGCGGTGAAGGCAGTTGGCAGCACAGTACGCGCTTATGGTTTGGATTGTAGCTTGCCTAGAAGGACGTGTGCTGGGGAGGTGGACTGCTCAAATTTGGCCGGGGGGCAGGAAGGTGCCTTAAAGTAAATAACTTTTAACGCTGTTAGATAGATGTGACAGTTTCTGTTTCTGGCGAGCTTCAGTTCAGGCTGCTCCGCTGGCCTGAGCGAGGGGGCAGTTCAGGGGTGCTGGCTGCAGGGAGCAGGGTGTGGGAAGGAGCTGGGTGGCTGCAGCAGAGGAAGTTCAGCTGGGGCCTTTGGATGGAAAGGCTAGACTTCGATCTCCTGAGTCCCGGCTGATCTGTGGTCTCGAGACGAGCCAGCCACGCACCACGCAGCCGCGGCAGGCCAGCGGTGGGTTGTGCCCATCGGATTTACTGACTTGTGCATGGGAACTGGCCCAGCACACCCTTCTCCCACAGGTCATCAGGGAGCTGCAGGGGTGCACGTGAGGGCTGGAAGGCCTCTGCATTTATAGGGTGACCTTGCACCACTTGGTCAGTTGGCACGTTGACTGAACGGGTGTCTACAGTGCCGGGAGAAATGGTATGCAGGTCTGCTCTGTAACCCTTGGGTCTGACCGGCGAGAGGGTAGTGACATACAGTAGTGGTAGTGGGACAGAGTGTTTGCTTGACATTTGCCTCCAGTAGAACATTGACCCTCCTTCAGGGCATGAGGTCACTGCAAGTTGTGCCAAAGATGGTTAAGCCTTACCCTCATTTCCAATGCTCCATCTTTAGCCTAAGACTGCAGCTGTGATAAAAGTCACCTCTCCCACCCTGGCACCCTTCATCAGGCCAGTGATCGGTTTTCTCTATTTTTCTTTTTGTCAGGTAAATAACTATTGAGGGGAGAAAAGTCTCCAGCCTGTCAGCCCCATGAGCTGCACATGTAAGTCATTAAAGATGCGGCTGTCAAGCATCTCCTTTGTATGACAGATCTGAGACCAAATGCGTGCGAGTCCCTGGAATGGGCTTGATTCAGCCAACCAAAATTACAGGGTAGCAGTAGTTTTCCCTTTTTTTATTGATGGTGGAGTTTGAATGTGGTCACGGTACACAGTCACACGATTTACAATCAAATGGATTAACCGCTGACTTGTTCTTCACGTAAGCCTTATGAATCCATGTGCATACCTTCCAGTTGCTAGGCAGAGAGCAGCCAGGCATCTCCGAGGTGGATTAGCGGGGCTATTTTCCGATAGACAATATACACGTGGGACTAAATCCCACTGACATGATATTTCAGGAGAAATTACAGCAAAGATGTGCTTGACAAGGCCCCGCAGCTATTTATAGGCAGTTCTGTCAAATAGAGGGTACACTTGTCTTTTTTTTTTTTTTCCCTTCCAACCACATTTGCTGCAGGATTCCTCTGGTTAATTGCGGGCTGCCAAAGCTTTGCATGAAGACATCTGCACGGTGGCACCACCCTGTAATTACATGGGAAGGGATCTCCAGCTTGTGATCTTGCCGGTAGATGTACTTGCTGGGCGTTCTTCTGAGCGTGGCGGGAGGGACCCCACCAGCCTGGGCCAGAGTGGGAGTTTGGTGAAACAAATCCAGAACTGAGAAATGGGGGGACACTCGCTGCAGGGCTGCAGGGGAGGGCTGCTCTGGTGAGCGCTTCCTCTCTCAGCCAGTCTGTGCTAGCCAGCCCCCTCAGACTTCTTGCCACGGAGGCGCATTTTAAAATAACGGTTGCTGTTGCAAATGGCATCCGCTTCACTCCCGCCCTAAGTTACCCTGGCTCTTGGTGGTGCGTTTTCAGTGAGTAGGCATCAAAGCAGCCTCTGCTGCTGTTGGATGCTTTGCACCTCCCAGGGATTTGTCACCTTTGTGGAGCCTGTGCGCGCTCGTGACTGCCACGTGCCAGCTCGCGTTGTGAACCGGACACGTGGGTTTGACGCGCTGGCTTTGCGCTGGCTGGAGTGCAGTGTGTGTTTAAACTGGGAGTGTCACCCTGCAGCAGTCAGACAGCTCGGTGAGGAATCCTGCTTTCACCGTAGGAGGAGTTGTTCCTGGAGTAGTTAAGTTCTCTGTCAGAAGACTCACAGGTATTAAACACAAGGGTGGGTTAAAGTGGAGTTCCTGAGGTGCCGCTTCTGCACTTGACTGGAAGAGCTCAGAGTGTCTGAGCTTGGCCCAACTTCTGCAGCAGCAAGGAATCTCTCTGGTGATTTCCAGAAGCTTCGCACAAACCCGTAGAAGATTGGGGTGTGAGGATTTGCTTGTGATGTAGTTTTCATGGTATGTGGTATTTAGAGCTACCACGGGTGAGTGGATAAGGAACAGTTCAACCTCAAAGTGAAGCCTTAACCTGAGCGCGAAGCACGCTGAGAGACTTTGACTTGTCCGGAGCAGTTGTAATGCCAGTTCCCGGGTAGTTGGTGCCATGTGCTGTCCTACCCATGTAGTAAAGAGTAGCTGCAGAGTTCAGCTCGGGCAGGTTCAATTAACAAGTCAGACTGCAATCTTCTGAAGTCAGTAACTGGCTTGTGTTCAGGTTTGTTTCCTTGTTTTTTGTTTTCAACATGAGCTTTTGGGGTGTTCAGTTAGTTTAGGCTGCTTTCTTCGATCCCAGTTCTGTCTTCTCTTGTTGCTAATGATCCATCCTGTGATTGCACTCTCTGCAGGGCAATCTCCCTTTTGACCGTTTCGCGGTGCTCGCTTGGACTGGTGGGTTGGTTTCTCTCCTTCCGTGATAGAAGCAGGTGAGTTTCAGTGGTGTTGAAAGTAATTCAAGTATATTTTTTAAATTTAGGCTTTACATAACTGAAAATCTTATTGGCAGGAATGCTGAGAGGGAAATGGACTCCCCTGAGAGCCAGCTTTGCTCGCAGATGCCCTCCTCAGAATATATCAGCAGCTGCTGAGAGCAGACTTGAATCAGGATGCTCTACCCGTGGGGAGGGGCAGGAGAAATATGCTGGGTGCTCAGAGTACCCTTCCTCTGGCCGTTAGGTTTGGAATTGATTAATAAAAGTACGTGAACGCCTTCTGCAACTTCCCAGTAGGTGTTAGTAAAGCTCCCTACCCTGACGAGTTTTCTAACTGTGGAGTCCTGCCTCACGTGTGTGCAGAACCGGGACCTCAGGGACCCTGGCCAGTCACCCTCCCTGGAGGCTCTGAGTAATGAATCCGTAACCCACTCTCTGCAGAAGTGAAAAATTCTCCCTGGCCTCTTCCAGTAGTGCCAGTGGTAAGTACACCAGGGCACAGAGCTGAGGTTCAAGCCCTGAGGCTGCCAAGCGGATCTGATGAAGGTTTCAGTAAACAGTATGTTAAAAAATGAAAGAGGGATGTCTGGGAACGAGGAGTTCAGTTCACTGGTTGGCGGCATGACATTCCTTACGGTCAAATCTGTTCACATACCCTTGGCAAATACCAGGAAAGTGCTCGTTAGACAGGTGGGTTGTTTTAAAAGGTCACTCCTTACCAAAAAACCCAAGGAGGATAAAGCTGTTAGGGTTGGAAGTCATCTTCTTCTGTGGGAGAAGCAGCGTGGCTGGAAGGGAGGTGCTGCAGGTGGGTGTGCAGGACGGGCTCGCAAAGCAGCCGCACGGGTCGGGCTTGACCTGCCCTCGAGACGGGGAGAACTCAGTGGAATCAGAGCTGCCTGTGAGAAGTCTTAGACCCCGAGCAGATCACATAGAGTTAGGCAGATGTACCTCAAATCCCATTTTTAATTAGGATTTCAGAATCGACAGGAAAAAATGAGCATGCTTTTATATGATCAAAAGCATCTGAACTTCCATACATCAAAAGCAAGACGCTTTTGCTTTGTTTTGATTTTACTTTACTGTCTTTCTCCTTTTAGTTAATTTTGGGCATTGTTTTTTTCCCCCTTTGTGGAGGCTCGAGGACTTGCGTGGATGTTTAAGCTGCTTTTTGAGTTTTGTGCAGCTCTCTAGGGCCAGGGATTTGAGTTTTGTTTTGTTTGACCTCAGTAAAGCTGGCTTTTAACCGTAGTATAAACCTTGAGTCATCAGTGGATGCTTACTCTATTTGGCAGGAATTTCTGCAGAGGTCCTTCTGCAGAGGTCCTTCAGGTCTCGTAACTTACAGAGAGTTGGAGTGTACATGCGATCACATGGCAAACGTTCGCGCACCCCGCAGCAGCTACTAGAAGCCGCTGTCGTCATACTGGAGTTCAGCCCGCTTGGGTTTGGTGTCAGAGTATGTTCCTCCTGTGGTTCTTATTTTCTTCTTGCTCTCTCCTCTGCCTTTCTTGCCTCTGCTAAGTGTCATCACAGCTGGCATCAAGAGAAGTGACATTTTCTGGGTTCTAGGGGGCTGTACCCATTTGTACCCTGCTGTGAATAAATCCAGGAAAACGCTCGTTCTGCTCCTTTTGGAGAAGAACGTGGCTGTCGATGTTAGCGCCGCCGGCCCCTCGGCACCTGCCAAACGCAGCGAGTTCTCCAGCTGCCCGGAAGGCCAAGGAGCCGGGGGGAGGCTCCGGAAAGCAAACGCTTGTGTCAGCAGCATCACCGCCTTGAAGCTGTTTTTATGGAAGTAACGATGACCCCAGAGCGCAGGGGGCGATGTGTTCACCGCAGTCCTGGCTCTTCGAGGGGAAGGCTGTTAAATTTTGTGCAACTTGTTGCTTTTTGAAGGTGTTGGTTGTTTTTTAAGGTGTTGGCTGGTTCCCGGGTAGCAAGGTACTCTGGTAGAGAATAAGGGTGTTCTGGTATCACAGTGAGTTGTGTTTGTCTGTCTCGGTAGGAGGGGGCTTCTCCAGAGAACGGTGTCTCTTAACGTCACTCACGCCGGGGGCTGTGGCTGAGCAGCGGAAGAGCCCAGCGTAGCCGTGGCCCTGTGGTTTGCCTCCGTGACTGGAGCTGTAGGTTGTCAAAACATCTTGTTTGCCAAGGCAGGGGGACACCCTGGGGTGAGCACAGGTGACGTCTGTTGAGAACAAAGCCGTGCTGAGTGCTGTAGATGTGCTGGCCAAGACGTACAGCGCGTCTTGTGAGACCAAGCCGTGACCCAGGGGAGGGGGCCAGCCGTTTGTCTGCATCCCAGAGCTACGTGGGAGTCCCGATTCAGAATCCCCCCAAGAGAAGAATGTAACGGCAGCCGTTATCAGCGCTGAAGGGGCGGCACGGACCATGGTTTGCTCTTAGGTCAGTGGAAAATAGGAAAGGATTTGGAAAGTTGTTTGCTTATATTTTTCCATTTAATTGTAAGAGGTCTTTTTTTTCTTTCTGTCAAAAGAAAACGAAAACTAAAATCCAAAACAACCCCCCTGAGTTCAAAGAGATGCAAATGGATACTTTACTATTTTTACAGTAATTTTTCTCCACTGGAAAACAAACTGTATAAACAGACTTCTAAAAAGCAAACCCCTCCGAAGTGGGCGGAGGAAGTGTTCCTCCGGTCGGACCCGAGATAAAAAAGCAGCACACCTGCCCGCAGCCGCTTTCCCTGCACGCAGCCTCGCGCAGCCCCAGCCGTGTGAAGTCGCTTCCAAGTCAAACAAGTAGCAGTTTCTAAGTAGCACCTACGGAGGAGGGGGCCAGCCCTTGCCGGCAGAACCCCAGCCCCTCAGGGTCCCGCTGCACTGGCTTTATTTTCTTTTCCCTGACCCGACTGCACAGAGCTGTCGGTGACGGCCTGGCCGGCCTCCCTGCGCACACGGAGCGGTCACGGACCGCTGGCAGCTGACCGCCCAACGCCCCGAACACTGCAGGGCTGTTCAGCCCTGGCCCCGCGGGGCAGGCGCCCTTGGGGAGCCCGCTCCTGGCTGGGCGTCCGGCCCCCGCACGGGCAGGGAGAAAGCCAAGCAGGACAGGTCTGGGCCCCGAAAGGTTTCTTGGCCAAGCAAGAGAAAATAGATGATTTTTTTTTTTTTCTTTCCATCAGAGGAAGAACAAGGATGACCAAGATGTGAATACAGGAGCTCTCTGTTGTCTCAGGGTCGGGCTCGTCCGTGGAAATCCTGTTGGTGCAATATTTGGGCAGGCTTTGAGCAGTCCCTTTCACTGACTTGAAGGCATACCCTTATTATTCTAGTTTCTCATGCCTCGCTACTTATTTATTCATAAACTAGGTGTTTGCCAGGGAAAATACTTTGATGCCCTTCTAATGGAGCAGGTACAGGAGGGGGAGCTGAAAAACCCCCACCCCAAAACCCTTCAGCAATATTTATGGACTTTTGAAAGTGGAGATTCTTGGGAGAAAAAGGCTGTGTTTCTTCTCACATACTTTCCAGGCTGAAATCTTGCACTAGTGTATCTAATGGTTCACCTGTCTAATAATTACGGCTTTTATATGATTTAGCAGGATAAAGAACATATGTGTTTTCAGCGAATCAGCTAGGAAAGTGACTTGCACGTCTACATGTCCTCCTTTGCCCGTTCATTCCCTACGGTATGTGAGTGAGCGGTAAACCCCTGATGGCTTTTGCCAACTCAGATCTGACCGTCTGTTCAGCTACACTTGGTGTGGCTTCTGCTGCCTGACCCACAGCGCATCTGAGGAAAACAAGAGCTGGTGAAGGATCAATACCAACAGAGCTCAGCAAGGGGGCAAACCCTGAGGAAATGGTGGGACCTCCCAGGGATTTCAGTGCGCTTCACTAGAGCCTTATCTTACCAAAATAAGTTTCAGGGATGCTATTTTAAAAGAATAAAATGCCACGGAAGGTTTTGATTGACAAAGGATCCCTTTTGTGATGTTTCCTCTTTTCTTTAAAGTTTCTTTTTCCAAACTTCTTCCGTGCAAGGCCACTTGTGGCTGCAGCGCTGGAGTAGGTACTGAGCCTGCGCTTTTTCCCTGGTCTCCTCACAACAGGGAGCTGCAATGGCCCCACATCCCCTACATCCTTCGTCCTGCCTCTCAGCTGGACACCATGGAAAAACCATACGCTGGTGCTGGGCAGAGGGATTTGGAGGAAGCACACTGGAACCCAGCTTCTGCAGCAGGCACTAAGCATCATCCTGAGCAGGTAGAAACCCCCTGGTTCTCATTTGGCCCCTTGTGGGATCCTGGTAGTGATGGTATGGGGATAGGCGATGTCCTGCTGTGAGGATGGCAGGGCACAGTGGAGTCTCTTTCTCGGCCAGCATGTAGTGGAGGCACTGGTTCAGAAAGATTTCGTTTGTTTGAGAGAGAATAAACAGGCTGAGGTGGCTCTTCTGGGTGTTCTTGGATGTTCCCTCAGCTTTCTCTCCTCAGGTACTGAACTGGGTTTTGGTTTTGAGTTTCTGAATTCACTAACAGGCTTGTAGTTCTTGAGCAGCTTCAAAGAAAAGCTCACTTCCCAAAAGGGTTTCAGGAAGCATCTGCACTTCTCTTCTTTGATAGGTCTTAGTTAAAAAGCAACCCCCCTCTCCCCAGTCACACCCTTTAATTCAGCAGGGGTGGCTTTTCTTTCTGGGGTTTGCTTTTAGGGTTTTTTTTTTCTTTTCTTGTTGTTTTCCTTCCCCCCCCACCCCTTTCCTTACATGCAGAAGACAACTGCCTTTACACTTCTGTGTCTCTCCTCCTCAGGCCTCTCCGCTCTGCTCAGAGCGTTCCCTGCAGTAACTATCCCTCATCAACCCAGAGAGCGAGTGCTCCTCTGCCAGGAGAACGTGCCTGGTTCCGCGTTAGCTGAACCCAAAGGCCGTGGCTACCTTCTTGATGCTAACTCTGACTTCTTAGGTCTGTCTGAGCCAATTTTAGGTTCTGTGGGCACTTCTGGTTTTAATAGTCTCCTTTGTTTTGATGCTAACAGAGTGAATCTGAACTCACGCTCTCAGCAGGCTGTTCTCAGCCTCAAACTGAGGCAACACCCTGTTTACACAGATAAGCAAATTCACAGTCCACAGAGCTTCTTCCAGTCGGAGCAGCTGCCGAGCACTTAACAGTAAGGGACTGGGAAGCACATGTTTCACATGCATAGGGAACATTTCTTCTTCTGAAGGGTAACCTGTTTTTCTTTTTTCTCCTGAAGAGTTGAAAGCTGGAACATCTGTTTCTTGGCCAGCCATTCTCTCCCACAACACTGCTTCCCAGGTTCCAAAAGCCTTGGTTAGGTTATTGCGCGTGTGCGTCTCGGGGCCCGTGTTTCTGAAACATGCCCAGAACCGCCCCAGGGGAACGCAGGGACCTGTTAAACCAGGCAGACGCTGTCGTGGACTCGCGTCCCGGCTGCTGCCGTGCAGTGGAACCGTGAGGCCAGCCCTGAGGACTGTCACCACAGCGGCAGCGCCGGACTTCCTCCCACTGGTCTGCGGTGCTGATGCTCTATGCCGGGGCTGAAGCTGGGTGAGACGGGGTGCCTACGCCTGCGTGCCAAGGCTCTGCAGTCTGGGTAGGAAGGGGCTGTTCTCGGGGCATCCCTGTGACGGTGCCTGACTGGACAGATGACAGTGGTAGGTGCTCGCAGTCGACTTCTCAAAGAATTTGGCCCCAGTGACAGAGAAGCAGGTTTTCCATGTGTCAGTTGCTTGTTGAAGTTATTCAGATAAGCGGGCTGATTGTCTTACATCCTTAAACTGCAAAGGTCTTTGAAAAGAGTAATGACTGGTACAGGTGGATCACAACAGAGTTAGGGCTGAATCCGGAGCTGAGCACCCGGCAGGTGGGAGCAGCCCCCCTCTCAGGATCCTTCCGAGATGCCTCCACCTCAGGAACATCCCCTGAGTGCTGCGTCTAGAGCTGCTGTCTAACTGCTGTGGGCAGAGCTTGAAAATACTTTAAATGGGGAAAAAAAAAAAACCCAAAGCAAACATAAGTTCTATATTTTTGTGAGTGTGCATAAGGGTCTCTTCTCTCTCTCTTTTTTAAATTTGCAATTTTGTTTAGACCACATCCTGCTTATTTTGGGGTAGATGATAAGAAAAAAGCAGCTTGAAGGCTGCTGCGATACTGGTGCTCTCAAAGCCCTCGGTTTTCCTTCTCTTCTGCAGTCATAGGCAGGTAAAATATGTGCATTTTCCAAAAGCCCACTTGGCATTTGTGAGCCTGGGAGAGGGAAACTGAAGTAATTTCAGACAGATTGCCAGTTTTAGCAAGGTTTCAAAGTCAGCGTAAGAGAATGGTGTTTCCAGATGAACATACGGAAATGGGGGCAGAGCGTGATCTAGGCTTGCTTTAGTGGTGGTTCCATCTCTCTGTAAAAGGACAGTGTATTTCTGCTGTACCCTGCACCCAAAATCAAACCATGGAGAAGGTAAACCCCAACCTGTAAGCCGATGCTCTATGCTGTTTTCGCTCTCAGCCAGCCAAAAGAACAGGTCAGCAATTTATTTCTTCTTGTAAAGCAGAACTGGTAACAGCATCTGGTTTAAAGATACAGAGGTGAGTGAGGTCCTTTCTCTGACTACCGTTGCCCACTGGTATTTCTATTAGATGTAACGTGATCTGCAGGTGGCAAATAAGGCCCAACGCTACGCAACAAAAATAAATTGCTACTCATTAAAAACCTATTCCAGCTGGTAATGTGTTTTACGCCTGTCCCTTTCAGCCCAATCGTGCTCGTTCCCCTGGGTCCCCACCTGGGATCTTGTCCACATGGAAAGAGCTTCCTCAGTGAATTGGTCATTGACTCCTCAATGTGGTCTGTCTTGGCTTTCCCATCCCCTGCAGTCCATCCAGCACGCTGGTCAAGGACTCGCCTTGCGGGGCTCTTTCAGCAGCAGCAGGGCTGGTCTTCTCACCCTCCCATCTATTCTCTCTGCTCAGCTGCGCTGTCCTCAATCACGTCTGCATTGTGGTGAGTTCATACAACGCTGAATTGTGGCATGCTCCGGTTCACTTCCCATCTTGGAGGTCCCAGTCCAGCTCAGCTCTTGGATGCCGTTAAAACCCACTGTAATTAGGGTGTAGGATGTGTCCACAAACTGTGCCGGAAGAGTTCTGCTCTAAGGGTAGAGGAGAGGCAAAGGATTTGGGAGAGCTAGAAATTTTTGTAAGTTAATTGGTCCCCAAACCTTTTAATCCCTAAAAGGGTCCTTTTGTTTTACCCCTCCCAGGAATATTAATTGGTCTTACAAACAGTGTCAGCCCTTGCTGTGCACTCTGCTGGCACAGAAACACGGTCTGAGCCCTGGAGAGCACCTTTGCACCATGGCCTTATGAAAAAATGAAGACAGCCTTCTGGTACCTGGGAATAATCACAAATCTGAGGTCTTTCTTGGGAGGCTCGTCTGTCTCAGTAGCTTTTCTTTCATAGGCAGCGTCGCTCAGCAGCAAAGACCACAGGCTGGACAAAGCCCGCAGTCTGCAGCGTGGGGCAGGTAGTCGTACCACTTCCTCTAAGAGAAGAGTGGGGCACGGAGAGGTGTGTGTTTGGCACTTCCCACAGTACCACTCTAGTGCTCTAACTGTGGAGAAAAGATCTTCCAGGTATGGAATATTTCAAAGAGCCTGATTTAGTTTATTGTGAGGAATGTAATTCTTTCTGGTAATGTTAACAAAATAGGAAAAAATACAAACAAATTCTCCTCCAACCTGGCAAGTCTGATCAGCTGCTCATCAGTGGGATCAGGTCATCTGTCTTTGATGAACACTGAACCCATCTGATGATGCATGCAGATGTACCCCAAATGACGGGCAAGTCCTGACAGTGAGGTGTGCGTGGTAAGGTCTTGTTGCGAGTCAAAACCAGTTTTAGGAAACA
This sequence comes from Bucorvus abyssinicus, assembly GCA_009769605.1. NCBI lineage: Eukaryota > Metazoa > Chordata > Aves > Bucerotiformes > Bucorvidae > Bucorvus > Bucorvus abyssinicus. The sequence goes on along the minus strand of CM020046.1, from coordinate 81,988 downwards.
TGTTCCAGTGTGTGAAGTAACATACGTAGGAGTGTATCATTGGCAGGTGGTGGTTGGGTTTTTCCTTAGAACTTAAAAAAGTTCACAGATGGAACCAGACCCCAACACGGACAATGTTTTCGCAGATATCGTGGTAATTGTGCACAGAATAGTTGTTTCTTATAAAGGTGGGAGGTCTTCGGGGTTCCTAATGATGTACAAGCTAACTGTAAGCAGGAGGTAAATGTGACTTGTGCCTCTTCTACAACCCTTTTTTACTCCCTCAGCTGTATATAATGCATTAATATATGTGAGAATCGAGTCCGCAGCGCTAACAAACGATGGCCAAAGGAGAGCTGTGTCTGTATTTTTCCTGCCTGAACAGCTTTCCTGGCTTTCCTTTCTTTCCTGGCTTTGGAGCACGACGCAAAGATCACACGCTTCTGTTTCATTGGTTCAACTGAGTCTGATGAGCCAGCTCTCAGGTTGCTGTTCACATCAGATGTGGGTGCAGGAGGCTGGAGTGGATCCTCACGATCGGTTTGGAGTGGCCGACCAGTACCTACAGTATTTGTCAATATATGGATTTGTAGGAAGCAGCAAGTGCCTTGGTGAGCAACTTGCAAGAGTTTTGTAATTTAAGTTTGGTTCAGAAAAACTACAAGCATTGAACTGAAAATCAGACACCTCAATGCTTCAAGTTTTACCCTGTGCTGGAAGTACGCAGATGTTGATTGTCTTTTCATGTTTGTCCCCATCTAACTGTCGTACTTCCAACGCTTCTAACCGACAGCGTAGGACCTGATTTTGGGCTGGCTGAAGCCGGTGCAAATTTTCGGTTGATGTTGATGATTACTGGGTGGGAGAAGCACGCTGGAATGCTCTGGTAGGGCTGCGTGTGAAAAGGCAAATGGTGGTGGTGGCAGAATTGTACAAATATTCCGCGTAGGTAAGCAGATCACTGGATGTCTGGGTAAACTGGTTATTCACGGTGGTTTGTTAGGTTTCTCTCATCTGGTTTGCAGTATGACAGTTGGTACTGGTCTGTTCCAAGACGCTCCTGAAGAAAGTGCCCCTGTGTCTTGCACAGCCAAGCGCAGCCCCTTATGAACGTTTAGCGTTTGTCTACAGGAAGCAGCAGCTGCCGATGGTTTTGGAATGCTCAGAGCATTGGCACCCCACAACATTTGGGTGCTGCAAGATCGTATCACTGGAGAGGGGAGTGAGAAAGATAAGCAGGGAAATGTGGGATTCTGTTTGGTTCCCAAAGGCAGTTTGTCGATCTTGAGCTTTACCCACTGCCTCAGCCCCTCCCTCATGGAGGGATTTGTATTTATATGTATCATAAGTAAATAAGTGTAAATACATGGAGAGACTTGTATTTATCTGCTGTAAAAAACTGCATCTCCCTTCTCTGTGGGTTTAAACCTCCCTTTGTGTCAGCTGTGAAGAGTTGGAACTCCTTTCCTGTGACCTCCTTGAACTGGGGTGTGGTGGGTGCGGATTTGGTAAAACCCAAGCAGGTAAGCGGCGGCTCTCGGGGCATTTCCACTAGCTGTCCTCCCACCTGCCAACGCTCCTCGGGCCACTGGCCTTAAGCACAGCTCTCCCACTGCCCCCTCCAGCATCAGTACTGGAAGGAGCATAACGTCTGGCCTCGCTCCAAGTGCAACGGCCACGTTTTTGAGACGTGTCTGAATTTCAGCAATAAATAGGTATTGCTTGCCGTCTTGGGTGAGTCACAGTCCTTGGCTACGGCTTTGCTCTGTGTCCCTGTTGTCTGTAGCTGAGGAACGTGTCATCGCGTGTGCTTCCCGCCTGGCAGAATACGGAGTTCATCTCCAGCAAGAGAGACGAGTTCCCTGCGTGGTGTTGTAGGTCCCTTCCAGCTGTTCTATTGTATTCCATAACACTTTGCTCTAAGTTGTAGGGATGATTAGTCAATGCACCCGAGCTGTAAATAGGTTTGGCTGTCAGGTCCAAACCCTGTAGGTAGCTTTCAAACCCATCTTGAATTACAGCTTTCAGTTAATTAAAGTTCCTGAAAACTCACGGGTGGATGTAAAGCACAAACTTGATGCTTAATGGAATTCGTGTTAGAAAATATTGTGTTAGAAATTGTGTTAGAGACAAAGAAGAAGAGTAATGAAGGGACTTTCAGAAGAACATTTTCCTGTTAGTTGGTTTTGTGGTATTTTTATTCTCTTTTTTTCAGTTAGGAGCTTTGTCATTCTGGGACGGAAGAGTGCAAATTTGTACAAGTCTTACTGGGGGCAAAAGGTGTGACACAATAAACAAGTTTAGAATAACTTAAGAAAATTCCAGGTGATTGATAGTTTAATGAATGAACGCTTTATAGGTGGTTAGAAATTAATCACGGATGAGGAAAGAGGAGAAACGTTGACAGATGAGAATGATCAATGGCCTTTGGTTTTGAGGAGTGGGCCTCAGAAGTGTACCTTTACACAGACAACATTTTTGTTTAGATGTTCTGGTTGCTGTCAGAGTTTGTACGGCTGTTTTGAGGGTAGTCTCCATGCTAGTCTGTAGTTCTGTGTTGATTTATATCTGGTAATATGTGAACAGGTTTTTAGGAGATTATGAGCAGGAGAGCCTTGAAAGGTGGAGCCCTCTGTTTAACATCGCAAATAATACTGCAGCATCTGCCAGCTTTTCTAAATGGTCGGGTTGTACTGCGCAAGTCAAGGCTTTTGTTTGAAACCAGCTTTTCTGAAGGACGATGCTTCCCTTTTTCAGATGCAGGAGATACACCTGGTCTCATATCTGAGCCTTGCTGCGTGCTGCGGACGGTCTTATTTTCCTCATTGCCTCCTATATGCCCTTACCTGGTTCTCCAGACACGTAAATCGGCTGTTCAGAACAGGAGGTGCTGGGGATAGGAAGGAGACGTGTGTTCCAAGAGGGTTGGATGAATTGCAGGTGATTTTTCTGGCTCTTCCTATCAATGTCAACAGTACAGAATCACAAAATGAGTAACATATGTTTTGATGGAATTAAATGTGAAATTGGAAAAGGAAACATGTCTCAAGTATAACAAAGGCTTGCCAGATAAACCATTACACTCTAGAAGTCTGCTGCTGTTAAAATAAAAAATGTTTTCTGAAAGAGTTCCATGTCGCATTGTTTCCATTTCCCCCACGCTCAAAAAAGAAATATCGCTGGATTTCAGTGGAGTAAAACCAAACACGTGTACAGCCATCGAACGCTGTTGTACCTCACCTACCTAATAATCACTGCACTCAGCGTTCAGTTTTTCGTACATCGGTCCCAGGATGCAAGAACCCATCTGTCTTGCAAGTCCGCGCTCATCCTACCAGTTCTCTTTGGGTTTTGTGCTGTGGTAGTATGTGGAAAGGAGTTGCCTTTTGCGAACCCATTCTCTGCACGGCTGGAAAGTAAAGCCAGTAAAGGTAGGGGAACAGAGGAGGGATAGAGAGGAAATAGGAAATGGGGTTTCCCAGCACCAAGTGGTGTAGACGCCCATCCCATCAGCGCCTTTGTCCATGCCCTGAAGCAGCAGGGCTGTGTTAGGACCCCGAGGCTGAAAGTCATCTCTGGCAGGCAGAACCGGTGCTGAGTGTGGGTGTCCTCCACTGCCGCCTTCCAGTCAGGTCTGACACACGGAGGTCAGCAGCTTCGGTGGGTAATTTGTTCTCCTACTTGTAGCCACCCTGCTTTAGTCAGCGTTATTTCTAGCGCATGTCCTGTTTTGCTGTTTGTTTGCTTGTATTGAAGTTATCAGATTTTTGCTCTGGAACTCATTAGCTGTTAGGAATGAAACAGTACAGGGCTCGCCTGGCGAGGTCCGCTCTGTTCCCTGGTGGTAGCACCAAATAGACAGGCGTGTGGTCACCCGTTTCCAGGCTGTCATCTTTCTGAAAAGCTCAAAATCTGCCATGAAAATTATTAAGTTGACTAAGTTTTGCTTTGGCTGCAGAGGTGCATCCCAAATCAAGTAGCGTTCTCACCCTCCCTGCATTAGCATATGGACGGCCAAACAAACCCCCCTTTGCTTAAAAGTGGGTGTCCAGCAGCGTTAGACTGCTTTGGGGTTGTATGCCTGGGGCTGGCCGACACAGCCCGGGACCTGGGGGGAAAACCCTAATGTGAGTGTCTTAACTCCTATCAGAAGCCTGGCCCAGGTGAAGTTGGAAAAGTTTGTACACTCTCTAAATATGTTTTTACATGGAAATCTGTGCGCATGTGTATGTTTCTCTTTGTCATTTATGGCCACCTTTGTGTTTTCCAGTCCATAATCTTCATCCGTGACCAAAATGCTCGTGGCCAGGAGGTGTCTGCGTACATTGACTGTGCTCACAGACTGACCACAGACGATTTTGAAGTCTGCTTCAGCGGGAAGAAAAGGCTTCTCCCTCGGAACACTGATCTAAGGTATTTACTTTGTTTTCAATTATTTGCCTTTAGGCAACAGTAGAGAAAGACTGAAATGGTTTTGAGAGGAAGGTGGCCTATGGAAGGATCAGAGTTAGTTGTGGAGAATGGCTTTAAGAAGGATCCCTGTCAGATGTTTAGTCCAGAGCATAAAACTTAACCCGTATGTTAAAACCGTTGCTTTGAAGGCGGGCTGCCTGCAGAGGTCTGGTGGTGGCAGGTAGGATGGTGTGTTACCTGTGACTGAGGAGGAACATCATCGGAGAGCTTTCGCACTGAAGAGTGTGTTTTCCTCAAAGTAGTTGCTGTGCCGGGAGGAACTCGTGAGAGGGGAGTTTGTGCCCTGGTGTTGGTGAAGGCCAGGTTGAAGAGGTTTGGTGCAGCACAGCTCGCCGTCTGCCCGCGGCCTGGGACCTTGCTGAGCGCGGAGGCAGGACGTGACAGGGCAGGAGTGCTGGTAGACATGTCAGTGGGCTGGTGGCGTGAAGCGTTACAGGACCTCCTTTTCCTACCCCTTGGAAAGCAGGAACTGTCAGTGAGCTGCGAAGTCACGTACCGTCTCCTGGTGGAAAGGTGTCAGAACAAAGGGGTTAATGCATTTCCCCCATTTTACGAGAGAGGTTTCCTGTCACGCCAATCACTGCAAATGCTGTTCAGTCACACCCTGGTACGTGTTACAGAGCGAGAAGGCAGGAAGGAGCGTTGGAGGGGACAGGTGGGCTGGAGCAGGTTTTGTGTTATGTGTTCAGGGGACAGCAGATGTCAGTAATGAGGCAGAGATGCTGAAATCTCTCAGCTGCCTGAGGTGGGGAGCAAAAACCTCGATTTTACGCTGTTAAGTCACAGGGATGGACAGACAGTTGCTGTGTATGAGTGAAACAAGAACAGGAGAAAACAAAACGTTGCGTCTGCTTTGCGTATGATGTCCTCTCGACACGTTAGGATTTTGTTAGTGACTCCTAAACACGCCTTTTCAAATCGCTGTTGTCATATCCAATAAGAAGTGTCCATGTTGTATCCATTGGCTGTGCTTAGTCCTGGTTAATCTGAATTGGAAAAGTTTCGTTCCATGTATGCTTCACCCTCTTTTTCCTTCCCTTGTGTCAAAACTGGGAGATACACTGCGAACTTCGCGGTCAGCTCAGGATGTTCCTTCCTTCCAGTGGTAGAGCATAGCTTCAGGTGGTATTTTATATAAATGTCGTTTTATATAAATAGAACTGTACCTATATACGCTGAAGTCCTAGTGCATTGTACACTGGCTAAAGGGAAAAACCTTCACTCTGTGGTTAAACACTGTGGTCATTGATCCATCACATGTACAACCTGGATATTTGTAAAAGCCCCGTCATGTCACAGACTATCTCTAACCACATGTCCGTATCCCATGCTGGGCTGGATTTGGCAGCGGTAGAGTAAATTTTTCCACAATAGCTGGTGTGGGTCTGTGTTTTTGGTCTGTGCTGGAAATGGTGTCGATAATACATGGGGATGTTTTAGTCAAGGGCTTTTCTGCTCCTCATCCCACCAGCGAGTAGCTGGGGGTGCACAAGGAGTTGGGAGGGGTCAGAGCTGGGACAGCTGACCCCAGCTGATCACAGGGATGTTCCCATCCATATGACGTCAGGCTCAGCATTTAAAGCTGGGGGAAGAAGATGGAGTTGGGAGGACATTGGAGTGATGGCGTTTGTCTTCCCAAGTAGCCATTACATGTGACGGAGCCCGGCTTTCCTGGAGATGGCTGAACACCAGCCAGCCAATGGGAAGCGGTAAGTGGATTCCTTGATTTGCCTCACTTGCGTGTGCGCCTTTTGCTTTACTTACTAGATTGTCTTTATCTCAACCCACGCACCTTCTCACTGTTACCCTTCCCATTCTGTCCCTCATCCCACCGGTGAAGGGGGAGTGAGCGAGCAGCTGTGTGGTGCTTAGTTGCTGGCTGGGGTTAAACCACGACACGTGGTCCACTGGAGTTGTCCAGTGCCCCATTTGGTATGAGAGAGGTCTCTTCAGAGCACTGCTTTTCATTCCCACCACTCTGTCATGGCTAACTTGGAGACTGTTATTGGACAGATAGAGGGCAGGTATGAAGAAGCCAAGGAAGAAAGGCTTGGCGAGTACTGTACTGATTTAAAGGTTCTCATTGGCAGAGAACTTACCATGTCCTCTGAAAACCTTTTTACTGAGTAGATAAAAACATCCTGTTTTTTTGGTTGGAGTCTTAAGTTGGCCCTTCACCTGCTGGATCCTGTATTTGTAGTTGCCTGCCAGGTTAAACCCCGCTTTAGGATTAGACAAGTTGGAAGTACCTAGGCTGTCACCAACACCATCTTCAGCCATTCTTCAGTAATTTAAAAAGAAATTTCTTAGAGGTAATTGTACATGTAACGGTCATCCTCATCTTAGCGGTGTTATTCCTCTGCCTCTTGGTTTTCTACCCAGCCTCTTCAAAACGCATCAAGAATGCTTTTTGTGAATGGGGATAGTTGGACTCCGTGCATAATTTGGTACCTTCAGCTTTGAAGTCCTTGTCGAGCTCTGAATCAAAGTCTTTTCATTACATTTTTCTTCCCTGGATACTTACGCCTTCAGGCAGGTATAGAAATGTCCAACTATAGGTAGCATATCCACTTCTCAGGCTGCAAGACGGTATTTCCGTCAAAAGTGGTTGTTCCTACAAGTCATCGTTTCAGTTTAAGCGGTTCCAAAACACAGCCACCTTAAAGAACGAGTCAGTTTGGGAAACTACCTCACTCAGAGCTTGGCAAAGCCCTTGCTCTTGGTCACAGTTACTCAGTCGCTTGGGAGATTGTAAATCTTGGGTTCTGTCCTGTGCAGAGCTCTCAAATTATCTTTTCAATGTGGAAATCCCTACTTTGCCACCACACGTTTTTCCTTAGCTGTATGAGGATACTGAACTCAGTCCTCAGCTCCCTCTGAATCAGATTCTTGTTCACTGTACAAGGTAAAAATACCAAACAATTAAGTTTTTGTGGTATTCATACTTTAAATCCGGTGGGTAATATCAGAGGCTTTTGTATTTGATCTACGTGGTTCCTCTGAGTATTTTTGCCATTTTATTGCATTGCCCTATCGAGGGAATATTATTTCTGTGATATAATCCTCATTCGGTTCCAGTTTATTAAATGAAAGGAATGTGTTAGGCAGTCAGTTCTTTAGAGGTTTGGAATCTGGACTGTAATTGAATCCATTCCCTCTCCGCTAATTTATGTAATCTGATGAGAAACAAGTGTAATACAATTTGTTTAAAGAAAATGGAGAATGTTCTCTATGTGGAGCCATACCAGAAAAGTTCTCTGAATGAAGCAGCACGGCAACAGACGACATTTGGGCTGCCTTCTGTCGCACCAGCCGTACTTTGAGTGCCTGTCTTGGTGAAGGAGGATGAAACGAACGTCCTGGGGTAGGGTTGTGCCATTTCAGTTTTTTGTGAACCCCTGCCCTGGTTTTTCATGAGTTCCTGTGGCAGCGTGCTGGACATGGTGTTTTTGATACCTTGCGGTTGCAGCGCTTTCATTTCTCCTCACTAGTGTGCACGTTCTTGTGTAAACCAGCGCCAGGGAAGGAGCCGTTTGCTGTGGAACACAGGTCCTGGGTGTTCTCCTGAACTCGTGGTCAGAAATCACTTGCTTATCCCATTAGCAGCGCAACTCATTAGGTTTTGGCACCGGCACGCATCAGTCTGAGCATGGCAGGTGCAGCGCTCAGGGCTCTGTGGGGATGCACCTCGTCTGTGGTAGGAGTGCATCGTGATGCACTGGGGCTTTCAGGCATGGCGCGTTGTTCTTGGCTGTTGGCAAGAACGATCCCCTCGACCCTGCCCTTCTCCTCTCGTAGTTCAGCCGTGGTCTGTTCTGGCTGCCAGTGGGTGCAGCATTTGGCAGTCATTCATTAACTGGGGTTGGAATTCCCTCCCATTTCTTTGTCAGCTAAGATACCATCTGTTAATCTGTAAAGACCCGCAGGCCAGATCGTGCCCAGCAGTGCGTTCCCAGGCATGGGGCATGAGGCAGCTTCTCCCTTCCCCGCTGCACCCCGTACCTCGCAGACTGGAGAGTGGTTTGCAGGGCGCTGCTCCTGCCCCGCTTAGCCAGGCGAGAGCGGGCAGGGAAGAAGTTGCACTTTCACGCTTGGCAGTGTGGGCAGTCCTGCCATGCCAGGCAGAAGAGGTACAGAGAACTTTTCCGTCAGGGAGCAGGTGGTGGAAGCCAAACCGAACTCCAGCTGCACGCCGGGATCAGCGAGGCAGCAGCAACCCTCGTGCAGGGGTTGTGGTAATCCCAGAGTCCAGCCCGAAGCCTCTGGAAATCATTTCCAGTGCAGAAGTCCAATTCTTCACCACCGCTAAGGTCTGCAAGTCAACGGAGAGCAGATGGCAGATAGATGTGTACGTAGGACGGAGAGTACACTCAGCCTTGACGTTTCCATGTGTGAGGAGAAAATTCCATTGCTGCCAACTCAGTAAATGTTTAATTTGGAGATGTATGCTTGCACATCTGGCTTGTATTTAAAAACAGCAGTATTACTGTTCTCTTCTAATTTCTGTCCTTTTTTTCAGTTCAAACTTCAGTCTTGAAGAAAGATAAAGTCTTAAGAGGAAACATTGGCTTTTTACAGCTTTGAATAGATTAACTGTATACGTTTGAAACAGGGAAATGGAAACTACAAATCACCAAAAGTTTAGGAGACAAAAAATGTAGGGGAAAGGCTGTGCTGCCCTCCTTGTCCGTGCAGCCAAACTATCACCAGAAAGAACAGAACAGGAGGAAGTACCTCTCAGAAAATAGAAACTGGCCAAATGCGTCTGGAACGCGATTTGGGGTGAAGCTGTTGTGTGCAGTTGGAGAATCGGAAATGATTCACGGGTGCGTGCACGTGAAGAGAGCGTCACGATGCGCAGACAGATCACACGGCGGTCGGACCTCAACACAACAGATCTTTCTGCTCTTGCCAGTTTCGGGAAAATGAAGGGAGCAGTTTTGCAGTACTTCCCTGGGCGTTCCCTTGTTCCACAGGAGCTGTGCAGGCCACGAGATCAAATCCCATCTACCTTGCCTCACCAGATAACCACCTGTCTTCTCACCAGCTCCAGTTCTCTCTTAACGTGGACCAGAAATGGTACTGGATTAGTCTTTGCAATGCTGACGGTAGGGATGTGCCGGTGCTGGCAGGAGGGTTTTTATTGAGCTCTTCCGAATGGTCCCATTGTCTGTGTAAGATGTGCCAGTCAACGTGCCACAAGACTACGCATGGAGAACGTGCCTAAACCTCTCGAGGTGTGTTTTTCAAGGGCCCTTTAAAGGTGCCCACCAGAATGGGCTTCCTGGCATGGCTGTGGTGTAATTAATAGTATTGGAAACAATAACAGCTAATGCTGGAGGTCCCAAACAAGGGACCTAATTAGGCATTCACTTAACTGCTTTTGTGTTTAGGGAAACACTTAAGGCACGTATTTACGTGCTTTTCCAAGCAAGAAAACCGAGTAAGGACCCTGGATGGGGTCTTCAGATGCGGAGTGTGTTTGCACATAACAGGTGAAGAAGCACGTGCGGTTGCATTGTTTATTTAAAATCTAAGTTAGACAGAATGTGTGTGAAGCGTGGAGGGCCAGGAGCTGAGGCAGCCCGTCACCCACCGAGGCAGCGCTGTGGCCGGCACGGCACACGTGGACGCATCTGCTCTGAGGGGCAGGCGTAGCTCTCGCTTACGTTGTGGTGGCTGATCTGGGCATTGCTCGTTAGTAACGGACATTGAGGGGACGCTTGTCACGAAGCCGTAGTGTCCCATAGTTTTGCAAGTACTTTGCCGGAAAATTGGTGCTTTTGGTGTGTTATTTGGACCTAAACGTCGTCCAGAGCACTGCGTGGTGATCCCGAGGCAGGGTGTGATTTCTGCCACGCAGGGGTGTCTGAGGAACCACTTTTTTCTTCTCATTAGACCAGGAAATAGCTGTGGCTGCAGTCGGTGTGTCCAGGTTTTTTAGTGAATGGGTGTATGGAATAACTAGGACTGTCTTCATTTGCCGGCTGTATCCTAGGGAAGATGATGGCAAAATTCTCCTGCACTGTGTTGATAAGTTTGACTGGAGAATCACTACCTCTTGCCGCGAACAGAATGTTTCCGTAAGGCTTAGCAGAGGGAAGCCCCAGCCCTTGTGACAGACAGCCCGTACTTCTGCCTGGCCCAAGAGACCTTGACGGTTAACTTCAGGGACCAGAACTACACCGAGAGATTGCTTGGGGGACCTGTTTTAACTCCTCGGAAAAACTTCCCCTAAAACTTCCAAAAGCGTTATTTGGAAAAGACCTGATGTCTTTGAAGTGTCTGGGGGGAGAGGAGCAGGGAGAGACAGAGAACACCCTGTCAGGAGCTCGGGATGACTTGGCCATTACTGGCTTTTGTGGCTGCATTTTTCAAGCTCTCCTGTCTGAGCTATGTCAATAATGAAAGATCCAATGACGGATGGATATGCAACTAGATTTCCCCCATCCTTGGTGAGGTCTGAGTAATCGGGGTCTCGAAATAAACATTGGGTCGAAAAATTCCTCAGTACCTCAAACTGGATGTGCTTGTCTCCTGTGCTGCAGCAGAGGTCTGCAAGTAATTTGACCATGTACAAAAAAGTATTTCCAGTTAAAAGCTCTTGGTCGGTATCACTGTGTTTTCCCTTATTTTTGGATTGCTGTGGTGCCACGTCTTTGTCTTTTCTCCTGCGTGATGCCAGTCAGTCTTTCTTTGTGCGGAGATGTCTTGGGCTTCTAATCATCTCGCCGCTCATCCTTAGATCTCCTTGGTGAAAAGAGAGTACTTATATAAAAACTAACAGCATCTTACAGGATCTTCTTTTCTGGCTGCATCTGTCAAAGATGCTTCATCACAACCAAGCTGTCGCAGAGCTGACAGGCTTTAACTCTGCATTTCTTGAGGGGGGTTAGGAAAGTCAAGAAGCCAGACTCCTGGCTTCTGACTGAGATCTGCCTGGGTGGATTCCTCTGCTCTTCTCTTGATTATTTAAAAGGAGGGGAAGCAGAGTCTTCATTTGTTTGTTTGTTTGTTTGTGCTACAGAGTTCATGTTTATTTTTGTGAAAAATCTTTATATGATACACAGTAGTGATTTTACTTTCAAAATACGCTGAAGGCACTCTTGCTTATGGAGAGCAGATGGAAGCCTGGTTCAGGAGTCAGTAAGCCTTCAGGAGAAAGCCTGAGGGTTGGTTTCAGCCTTATCTACTTCGAGACAGGGCAGCTTGGTTTGTGCCGGCAAGGAGCGTGCCAAGGGGCAGTAGTAACACGTCTCAGATGTAAAATACTGTCAGTGTTAAAGAGTGGGTTGGGTTTTTCCTGTCATCCAACATGCACCTCCCTTCTCTTCCTCCATGAAATAAGTATTTGACTTGGTTTTCGTGGTCGTTAGTTCTGTTTTAAATCTTTCCCCAGTTTTTTCCCCCTGCCTCCTTGTCCCCTCTCCCTCACAGATGCTTACAGCGAGCACACAAAATTGGACACTGATCTGGGAAGCCTCGCAGCAGTTCTTTGTGTCTGTGGTTTTCATGGAAACGAGAATGTCTCGCCGTCAAAGCGCCGTTGTGCACGCTCTGATGCCGGGCCGAGGTGTGACGGTGGCAGGCACAGCTCTCGCCCCGGGGTACCACGGTGTCGTTTCAGCAGCGTAGGAGCAGCCCTCCCTGGTTCCAGAGCCTGCAGCTCGGGTCGCAGTGGCCGCTCCGCCTGACTCTCAGAGCTTTTAATTTTCCCTTTCATCCCAGGCTGAGTGGCAGGGAGTTCCCATGCTCTTCCAAGCGACCCCAGCGGGGCTTGTTCAGTGCGATCCCAGTCTCTCAGCCCCAGTGAATTCCTCTGGTGCTTTTCCAGGGGCTGAAGTACGAGACCAATTTAAGGCACTAATGTAATGCAGTGCAATAGTAAAGACACCATACGTCTGTACGTGATGACAACTTAACTGCAGGTGCTCCGTGGGTCCCACAGGTTGTTTTTATTGTGTTTCTGAAAAGGACCACAAGCTAGGAAAGGAACTTAATTCCTTTCACTGGTAGGGCATTTTTGGAGGGTATGTTTTCCCTCTGCTGTGAGTTTCAAACAGGCTGTCCCCCTCCTGCCGGCCCCCTCTCCTGATGAATGCCTGGAGACTATGGATTTAGAATGACATTCCAGGCTGATCTAGTAACAAGGTTTGGACGTGAGAGCTGTGCGCACTGAGCCAAGCCGGAGTCCTTACTGTGCCAGAAACGCGTTGTTTCGGCGCTGTCTGGGCAGTGCACCTGCACCTACGCACCGGAGCTGCCACCGAGGAAACCTGCCTGCAGTCTTGCTCCTCATTACATGCCCAGATCAAAATGTTCTTTGTAACGACATGATATCTGGCTGGCTCCCTCTCCTGTGCTGGTACACCCTGAGGTTTGCGGGATGCTGATACCACGCTCCCCGTGCTGTTCAAAAGCTTGGATAAACATTTGGTAATGCGGATTTATGGCCTTGTGCGCCCAGGCAGCTCACACATGTTGTAACCACACTGAAAGTATTTCCTGAAGAACAGCAGGAGAAAGGGTGGGAGAAGCATGGGCTGGCGTTTAAGGTGGGGAAGGAAAGGTATTTCTTCTGGTTTTAATGCTCTTTGGAGCTAATGGTACCATTTAAAGCACTTAGTAGAATTGGTGAGTTAGGGAGAGACACTTTTTGCAATGGAACATTTGAATTATTTCACACATCATATAATCCCCTATTTATCATATAATGTTACAACATAACATCCCAGCCTTTTCGGACCCAAACTGATACAGGAGTCGGAATTTTCACATTTCACAAGGAGCCCCTTCCCTTGTCTGCAGGGCAGAGAAGCAGCCCTCAGCTTCTGAGCGTGCCAGCAGTGGGGCACGGTGCCAGGCTGGAGCAGTTACAGTGCGGGGATTTTGGGGTGTCTGCAGTTCACCCAGAGCATCCTGGCCTGTATGTAACAGATGGGTGGTGGTGGGCTTCCGTCTTTTACTTCTACAGTCATCTGCCACCATGTTCATGTTTCCACTGAAACAGTGATATGTGCCTGCAGATACCTTTGGATGTTGTGTTTCTTGAAAAATTTTAACTTTACATATAATAGCGAGGTATAACACTCATTACGTTGTGTTCTCTAGTTGTGAAATTCTGACGTGAAGAAGATGGGTGACAGGTTTTAAAGCAAACGTGTAGGAGGCTGGAGCTGTGGTAGCCTATAGCTCTAGCTGGATGGGTAGGAACTGGGAATTTTTCTCAACTTCAGGCTGAGAATACCCTTTTTTCTTATTGTTGGACATGGCAATATTCTGTTCCCTATACGACACATGTATCACATTTCCAGTACTGTATAACGTTCAACTGCATTGAGCAGATGTGGAAAAACAATGATTACATCAGTTATAAATATAATATTTGAGAATCCAGCTCAAAACATTAGGGAGGGGAACAACTTCTCTGTGTTTTTTTAATTTAAAACTGCTAGAAGTTGCTAAGCTGCTCTAAGTTATATTTTCCCATTGTTTTGGGAAGCAATTCATCTTCATTTTTTCCTGTGTGTGCCCCACACATACTATCTTCAAAGAGAGACGTTCCTTGGAAACTCCTCTGGTAATTGTTTTGCCACGTTCTGGTCTCTATCTTCTGTCCATCGCGGATGGTCCCGTTGCTGTCTGTGCCACCTGGTAGGCGGATGTTCCCCATCGTGGTCGTGTTCTAATTCCCCCACCTCTGTCACTTGATCTGTTTCTATGCGAGGTGACAATCGTTGTGTTTTCTTGCAGTCTTACAGCTGTCGTTACCTGCCCGTCAGTGAAAATCGGAACAATCTTACGGCAGCTCTCCAGGAACTGGAGGGGTTTGTTCTTTTGCAAAGTATGTAACTGACTTGCTGTCTCTGTACGCTGTGAAACACAGCACATCCTGAAGTGAGAGCTGTTCTTCCATGGCTCCTAAACGAGAGAGAACTTGCCAGCATTTGAAAACGGTGATGCTGAATATCCTTCTTCCAAAAAGCAGCAGCAGCCTTGGCCTAAAAGGGAGCTGTTGCTTTCACCTCTCTGGAGCAAGGTTTTATCATGTGTATGTGCAGATACATAAAAGGCACGAGAGGCTGCTGTCACTGCAGTGTTGTCCGGGACCTGACTGAGATCAGGGCTATCGAGTTTTGTCTTGTTTTTCTCTTAGAATCACAGTCTTTTCCAGACATCACAGCGTCTTGGTGTTGGAGGATGCACGGGAGATGGGATCTGCTCCTGTTCTCTGAGCACCGCAAAACACGCTCTGTTCTTTAGAGTATTTCTTAAAACGTGTAAAAGCGATATACAAGGGACAAGAGTTCAGAACAACAGAGGTTTTTTCTACTGTCCAGGTGGTGAGGGCATCATCTACTGTCAAAGTGATGAGTGAACCAGGCTCTTAGGAAGCCTTCATCGACACTTCAGGCTTTACAGGACACTTTTATTTCTGTGCTTATGTTTTCCCTAGTAATTACTCTGTATTTTTTTTCTTCCCACAATTTGGACAAGTTCAAAGCATTGGCTTGATACCCCTCACTTTAAATGCTTTCAGTTGGAACTAACACTAAAAGTGATCTTTTGACATGTGAAAAACATCTGTATGTTAGTGAAGAACTGGGATTATTCTTTCTGTATTTTCTTCTATCTTTTGCTTTTGACCATTGCACTTGCATCTAAATTCTGTCAGATCTGTTTTCCTATCAGCTCTGACGTTTGGCACTAAGCAGTGCCTTCAGCCAGATGCCTCAGACCCCAGTGGCCATTGTCGTAGCATTGATGGAATTCTTGGGTTTTATTTCCCATACCACCGGCTGAATTGCTGTGGTGGTTTTCCTGAGTGTTCATTACCATCTATGCCAATGACTGCCAGTTTATTTTTTAACCAGCACTGTTAAACTGTAAACATCTTGGCAGTATGTGAAAGACTATAGGGAAGGGACTTTTCATCGTCTTTTGAAACCATGTCAGACCTTTATGAGGAGTGCAGCAGCCTTGGGAGGAGATCCCCGCCTTGATTCCAGTGGGGCTAAATTTACAGCTTCAACAGGAGCCGCGCCGGTGGTATCAGTCTGGGCAGGTTTTGAGGCAGGTCACGACACCTGTTGGTTTGATATTACGTTTGATAATCTTTTCATGGTATGTCCTGGGGTGAATATCTCATGGAACAGATGGGACTTTTCAGCCTTCCAAACTGGTGTTCTGTCAGGACATTTGTGAGACGGTCTTTTTCGGAGCAGTTGTAGTAACTACAGCCCCAGTAGCCCTGCGTACCAGTTGGTCCTGTTTTGAACAGATGCTGTCATTCTGTCATTCTTTGTTTGCTTCCAGTGACATAACCTCAGGTGATTTGCAGCTCCTGTGAGTAACAGTGACCAACTCGCTCCCATCATAAGGCTTGATCAGCTTCCTTTCTCCATCTCCTCAGGTCTGTGATCCATGTGCTCCCCTGCAAGACCCGGCAAACGCTTTCAAACCGCTCTGCCCTGTGTCGCCACGTATGCAGCGCCCCGTCAACCACCTGAACTTTTTCAACCTCTGCCTCTTTCTCCTACTTTTCCTGCTGTCTGCTGCTAACATGGACAACCTCTTCCTGTTCAAAGAGCCCCTTCCTGGGACGGTTTTTCTGACCCGAGCACGTGCAGCGCTTTCAGTGTGCTGTGTAGTCCTGTTGTACTCAATGTGTTCCGTGTAGTTGGAGGAACTGGGGCCTCCATCCTTTTTATCCCTGCAGATTTCAAAGAGGTGCTGGTGACAGACTGTTTCTCATTTTAATGTGCGCGTAGATGGCAGAGTTGGACTATCTGGTTCTACATGTGTGTGTCTCATGTGCATTAAAGCTTTGCAGTCAGATTACGAGCTATGAATCTCTTGTAGAGAAGAGATGGGGAATGGGAACACTGCCTGCCGTTGCATTAGTATCACCGCTCTGCCGCCTTGTTTGGTTCAACATAGACAAGTTGCCTGACTGATGCCCTGTCACCTCTTTGCTCTGTTGCTACAGACACATTTGAAGTAGTGATGTCAGTCTCCCAGATCGATAGTTTGTGGTTTGAAAGTACTAAATACCAGTCTGCTTTCAACAGTTCTGTTGATCTGAGCCATTCAAACTGCTGCTGTGCGTCACACCGCTAGTTGAAATGTGTGTGATAATGGGTTATATCAGGGTTTTAGCAGCAGAGAGCAGAGGCACTGCCTTTTCCTGTACCCAACATCTGGCCATAAGGAGCTAACGGATCATACTGAGGACAGGGTGGCAAGATATGAAGTTAAAGTTACTGGGTTTTAACTAAGTTACTTTTTTAAGGTTTTGTTTTTAGGCTACTAGCTGTTAGTAATTCTCCCCAGACTTACCGGTCTCCTGGGTGCTCTGGTCCCACCTAACCCTAGCAAAACACATATTTTTCTCCACTAGAATTGGTGAGGTAGGAGCTGCAAAGTCCATTTTGTAGCGATTTTTACATCCTGAGCCCAGAGTTTGTAACCCAGAGGTTTTCTGAGGATGTGTTTTATAACAGCCCTTGGGATCTACTAAGCTTAGGAATGACTCTGACAAAGACCTTTTTCCTCATGACAAAGTAGTCCTTTCCTGAAAAGCTGGTGCTCTGGCGCATTCTCGTCTCACGTTTTTAAAAGCTTGAGGTCACTGATCAAGTCCTCAGTGCAGGAGCAATATTTTGAAAATGTGCCTGAATAGTTAAGATATGTCTTCTAAACATTTCTGTAGGTGGCAAAGTTTGGAGGATCTGAGACTTGTTGTGCAGCAGCTTCCAGGGAGCAGCCAGGCAGGCCAGTGCCCCACCTCCACGGTGCCTGAGGTAGCGCCCAGCATTTGCACAGTCTTCTAGACTAAGGTGTGAGGGGAACTGAGCTCTTCTCAGGGGCTCGGATTTCCCACACATTGTTTTCCATTCTGGTGGGAAAGATGCATCTAAATGTCCCCAGGTCGCTTGGAACTGTCAGCCTTAGTCACCCAGCAGACTGGCTGCTCTGAGGATTCCCTCAGAGCCCAGGCTGTCAGGATTTCAAAGGGTTTGCGCTAGCGAGGTCTGGGAAGGGGGAAAGAATCCTTCCCAAGCTTTAAAGGTTGGCTGTCTCCCCTGGCTTTACTCATACCATGGAAGTGAAGTACTAGGAAAGGGAAGTGTTCATTTTTCATACAAGTATTATTTTTTCATCAGTTCAGCTGATAATTAGACATTTTAGCGCATGGTTTTATAGCTAAATTCCTTCTGGACTCAACTCTTTGCCTTAGGAGATGACAGTTGGAAAGGAAGACCCTTGGAAAGAAACCACAGGAAGACAGACAGAGGGATTCATGCATACATTAAGCATGCTTTGAATACACGCCTTTAGAAAATCCATCGTTTCATCTCAGATGCTTAATCAGACTTTGATCAAGAGGCTAATTTATTCATGGATGTCGACCCTGCTTCCTGCAGAAGGGAAGACGTTAGAGTAGCTGGCCCAGCTCCACAAAAATGCATATCCAAATCGATGGGCAGCAACACTTCAACATTTCCTTTACCAGCTCGCCTGTCTAGTTGCCATGTAGCTCCTCCAGGTCTTCCTGCTCCTCGTGTGCTGTTATCACTGATCCAGCAAAGCACCCAGGCAGTGTTTTCGGCACAGCTTTGGCGCACATCTGAAGGTCATGTTTTTAGAAGTGTTAAAGGTGTAGGCAGGTGCCCAGGGGGATTTTGAGGAACCCGTGGAGGCTCCCTGCAATGCACCCCGCCTACTACAAGAAAATACCAGGCTTCGGAACTCTGTCTTGGCGCCCACCTACATCTTTGGCACCTGAAGCAATCAGTTGAATGATGGCGGGGGGGCTGCAGCTGTTCATCACACTCTGGCTTTTTGTTAACGGAAGAGGAAGGTTGAGAAGTGAGCCTATGTGACAACCAGACAGGTTCTCTCCTGTGACGCCTTTCTTCATTTCTAGGGTGGACTTTGCTAGAAATTCCCCTCAGATAATTGGATAATAAGTCCTTCCCTAAGATTTAATTCTTTTCTGAGGAAGATTCAGTGATCTCTTCTCCCACCTCACTGCCGATCACTATTTCCTCATTTGTCTGCCATGGTGAGGAACTGGTTTCAGTAAATCCATAGTGAATGAAGTTGAGGTCCCCTGTTCTCCAGGGACGGTTGTTCAGAATCTTGGCTGGCCACATCACTTGGTGTGCGTGGCGCTTGCTTTGGTTTAGTTTTAACTCCAAAGGCCTGGCTAGGAAGGAAACTTTTATGACTGAGATTTTTGGTTTTGGGGGGTTGAGGGGGTGGGGTGGGGTGGCTCCCATCTGAAGATGCTTTGAAGAGGTCCATTAGGAAAAAAAGAGATTTCTGGATTGGCTGTCTGCTATTGCAATCATCATGCACGGGTGAGCAAAAGAACAGGCACTCTGGTTTTGTACGCTGGTCTATCAGCTCTATGCAACTTCCAACAGGCCTTCAGTGATTATTAATTGCACAATCTGCAGAAGCTATTAATCCTGTGGTTCCTTCAACAGTTACATGCCTCTCTTTTATCTTCTTTGTTGTCGCTTTAAGATAAAACCTTTTCTTTTCATTGGCCATAAATCCTTAGGTGTTGGGTGGGTTTGTTCTCTAAAGATGGAAAGAACTAATAAGATAATACGTAGTGAGTGATTACTGCACAACTTTTGGAGCCTGACAGTAGTTTCATAATTTCTTGGGATTGGGCCTATAGCCCCGAGGACTTTAATTTATTTTCCTTTTATTGCTTTTATTTCTTCTCTTTTTCTTATTAATCTTAGCCATCATCCTGAAATGCAAAAGGTGTACCCAGCTGAAGTTCAAACACTGCTGGGAGCACTGAGCAGATTGCACGGAAAAATGTTGGTGATGAGAAGCATTTTTCAGTGCTCCAGCACCGAGGGTGTCTGTGAACACCCACTGAAAGCAAAAGCAGGCGGACCTGCAGGTTGGAGCCCTTAGCCTACAGCCCGTGCTGGTGGCCATGGAGAGCACGGCAGAGAGGATGGCCCCAGCTCCGCTCGGGTGCCAGGATGTTCGGTCGTGACAGTTCTGCCGCCCAGCCTGCAGCCGCCCGCATCCCTGCTGGCACTTAGGGGCATGGACTGAGTCAAAGCCCCCTTGGTGGTTGTTAAGAAAGGTGCAGTTTTCTGTCTGGCAGCTCCTGGACTTCCATGATGGCCAACTGTCAGCAGCAGGAGCAAGTTTAAGAGATGGAGCGCCACAGCTAATGGTCTTGCTGTCACCTCATGGTTTCTGTCTGGGAGGAGGCTCGTTTTGCTGTGCACCTCTTTGCACAGAAGCACACAGCAGTGCCCAGCAGGGGCGGATCAGTCTGTGAACTCCAGCGCACGGCAGCAGCCCAGCGTCTGGAGAGGGAATATAAATACCTGCACCAGCAGTTACCACAGAAAGTTCTGGCAGAGTCTGAGGAGACTGCACCGCACCATTTCCGAATTCTGAAACCACCGGAATTACAGGGGTCGTCCTAGGCAGGCAGAAACCTCGGCTCTCCACGATAATGTTTTGCAGAAGGATTTTGTGGTTTCTCTTAAGCATTTCTAAAAAACAGGTAGCGATTCTCTTGTTTAACTTTGCATTTGTAGTTCTCAGTCCAAGCTCAACAAAGGAAAGGAAATCTTTTACACTCAAAGGTACGCTCAGTCGATACGCTGCGTCCTATCAACGATGATTTGTTGTTAAAATCCATACCTTCCTGTCTGGGAAGCAAAGGTAGTGTCCTTTGGTTCCTGCTGGTTTCTAAAATGTTTCTCTGCACTTGTTAAGGTCCAATAGAAAACTGTTCTGCCCAGAGATGGGAGAAGGACAGTTGGAGAAGAAGGAGGAATCCTAAACTTTGCAAACTACAAGGGGAACTAGGTGTAGCATTTAAGGGTTTGGTGATTTTAATGACCTCCTCCTGAGGCAGTACTTGAGGCACACACCTAGATCATGAGGGCTGAAACATGGGGCCCGACTGAAGTCCTTTGGCTTCGATGGATGGTGAAGTGCGATGGCTTGTGACGTAACAGGACGATGAGTCAGGAGAGTGGGCAGTTGGTGAGGCAGCACAGGGATGCACAGGATGGCCATCTGGATCCCCTGAGGGGGTGTATGTAGATGGAGTAGATGTATCCTGTGCTCGTGTGTGACACGTATTTGAAGTCATCTTTGATTACGTGGGTTTGTAGTTCAGTGAAGCCCATTACTAGGGTACTGCTACCATTAGCCACCTTGCGTTTGTCTTCACCTCCTTTCAGTGCGCCGCCCATCGTGGTGTGCCCACGAACTCAGCAGAGCTGACCCAGAGGCTTGCTGAGCAGACGTACGGTTTCATGACAGCTCAATGAGAGCTGCATTTCCTTTTTCTTCCTTGATGTAGGGTAAGTGGCCAATCTTGGAGGCAGATCCCAGGCAGGAGGTGGAGCAGCCATGTGGCTTGGGGGTCATTAGGAGGAGAGAGTAATGTCAAAGGGTTACAGTGTTGAGAGGAGCTCTGCAAGCTCTTGGGGGTTATTTTCAAGCTCTTGATCTTCATATGCGTCATTGCCATGGAGTAGTTGTAGTCCTGATGACCAGCAGTGCTGTGTTAGTTGTCGTCTTGTACTTGTTGAACATACAGGGCGAGTATCTCTTGTGACCGGTGGCAGCTTTGCCGCTGTTCTCTGTTGAGCCCAGCGTCAGGGTTTCTGTTGTTGCCTGGGAGAGATGCAGAGGGAAGGCCACGTCCAGGAACTGCAGAGAGGAGGTGCTGGCTGCAGAACACCGCTGTGGGTGCTGTCCAGGTTCAAGTGAGAGGGAGAAGCTGCATCTCTGCTGGGTTCAGAGCAGCCTGAACGATGATTTCTGGCTGCAGTGCTAAACACCCTCTCACTGTGCCAGTTCTGAGCAGGGAAGCTTGGCCCCGGACTAGAGGCACAGATCCCCTTTGCTCCCAGTGCCGGTAGCGTAAAGAGGACACGTCAGACGCTCGCTGTCTGCTGTAGTGACTCCTGCATGTGCTTTGCCAGCGCCTCTGGGAAACCGAGGCGTGAATGGATCCTGTGGGCCAGGAGCCCATTGATGCCAGTTTTACACAAGAGTTCATTGGAATTACTCCTGATTTACAATCGGTTTGCAAGCTGATCAGCCGTGTGAGTCTAGCTAAACGCTGCAGATTTCAGTTCGGTAGTGACGGTGTAGCACAGGCAGGCAGGAGAAGACGAGCAGAACGGCTCCCGTACACAGTAGCTGTGGACAAACCAAACCGCCTTGGTTTTCCAAGGCACTGGAATGTGTCTTGCTCTATTCTGGCAATCATTAATCAATTATTTCAGTTCAAGGCTGCTTCCAGGTGAAAAAGAAAGGCAAAACTCAGCATCTTTAAATGACGTCAGTGTAAAAAGTAGCTTGTTCCCATTTAACCAGCGGTCTGTGACGTGCGTGTTACGAAGCAGCGGTTGGCGTGGAGTCAGGCGTACGCGCTGTGTTACATCCTGTCATGTCCCACCGAGGCACTGGCCTCGTTTCCAGCCGAAGGCTGTGGAAGACCGAAGGGCCGAATCCCATGCCAGTACGTCACTGCTGTGTTGCGCGTGGCAAGCACGTGCAGAATGCCAGTTCCGCCGTTAGAATGGTTACCAGCGCGCTCCTACCAGAGGGCAGAAAGAAAGAGAAGGCCAGGAGAAAGGAGCTGCTGATTGTCTTTATTACCAGTGCCAGTCCTCTCTGTGGTCCTGCACGCCCCTGTCTCCCTTGTCTGCACCCGTCTGCTGCTGTCTGACTAGAGCAAGCTGGTCTGTAAATTATCAGGAGGGGGTCAGAAGCCAGAGAATTTGCATTGCAAATTCATAGAGCCACAAACTGCAAAAAGCTGTTGAGCCATCATTGTTTATAATTAGCTCTTGACTGGAGTCCCAGTCTGCTATAGGGAATGGTTTTATCTTTGGGTATGTGTGGGTGGGAAGAGAAGCGCAGAGAACTGAATCAAGGAACCAACCCTTATCCCCAGGGGAAGAAAGAGCAGGGTAGTGTCATCTAACCCCATGGGATCAAAGGTGGGGCCAACACAGACATAAACACCTTCACGCTGTGCTCTGTCTCCCTGATTTTACTGATTTACACAGTAAGTTGGGACAACAAAGCTCTTTCCCTGCAGACACACACCTTTTCCTTTGGTCGGATGGTGACTGGCAGCCCTCAGTGTGGGCCGTGCCTGAGGTGCTCTCTGCTCTGTCCAGGCAGGAGCAATGTCCATGGCATTTCAGCCCCTGGAGTAAGCTGAGCGAGAAGTTCTTCCATCACGGCTCATTTCCCACTGTGGAGGAAGGGGAAAAGAGGAACAATCGCACAATGGGGCATCAAAATCCAGTTTGGAACCTGCCCGAGGATTTGCCTCTACACAGTGGTTGTCCCGCTCCCTGAAGGTGAGCAGCCACGAGCTCCAACCACAGCACACCATCTCCTGGCTGCAGCTGGGACACTTTGCTGCTCCGCCGTCGGCACACGTGTCCTAGGGAAGAGTCGCCAGTGTTTTCTGTGCCCTGGCTCCCCGAGCCGCTAATGAGCTCCATAAAGCCTGCCTTACCTCTCTTAAGAACATCAGATGGTTTAACGCATGTTTACAGAAGGACCCAGAGATTTCTGACGAGATACGTTCTGTCAGCACCATGTGGTTTGATGTGCTGCCGTCCTGGTGCCCAAAGGATAACTTTAAGGATACAGAACCCTATTTTCAGGCTTCTGTGTTTAGGAGGGCATCTGCCTGCCTGCAGAGTGAAAATCTGCTCCGGCAGAGTTAGCTGATGAATGAAAGCAACCCGCTTCACATATTTCAGTCAGTATTCCCAAACACAGCGTGCTACTTGTTACATACCACGGCACCAACAAGTTGTTGTCTAAAAAAAAAAACCGAACCAGCCAATCAAGAAAAAAACCCAAACAAAAAAACCCCCAAGACGCATTTTCCTTGCCACTGGATGGTGGACACTGCTAATCTCCCACACTCCACAATACTGAAGTGCCGTGCTGAAAACTGGTGCATGTGTTCCAAAACACATGGTAATCAAACAAAATAACAGAAAAAAATGTACGCTGAAATTTTTTTCTCTGGCGTTTGATTGTGTTCCTCTGATAGCATGTTTTCATCACAGGATGTTTTGAATATTTAAAGCCATGTGGAACTCTGCTAACAAAATTCACTTTGGTTAGATTTGGATTATACCAGCTCCGGAATAGCACTTACTGCTGAGGTCTGGTGTAGTATTTAGAGGAAGAAACACAGATGAGATGGGGCTCCCTAGGTCCCGATTTCCAGCCCCTCTTCTTACAGCACCCTCGAGGCAGAATGGATTGGTGACAGTGAGCAAGTTTCACCTTAACAGTAACCAGCCAGGGAGAGGCTGCTCCAGAGAAGCCTTCTCCAACCCCTTGCTCCTCTGGTCAGAATGTTCCTCTGAGCTCCAAGTCGGGCAGTGTTAGCAGAGTTCCCTGATAAACATGTGTTGCTGTGTCCTCCCAGTAGTACTGTCCTCTAGCTGCAGCAGCCCTGTTCGTTCTATCTGCTGAACGTGGGCATGAGGCTTACTTGAATCTCTTGATGTCATCAGTTTTCAGGGAAGAACGTGAATAAAGGTATGCAAGAGAAATTTCCTTCTGTGGCCAGACGTCTAGGCGTCCTCAAAGCAGCTGCTGTCTCACTGTCTGCTGGTCTTTGTTTGGGAGAACATGGGAATGCCAAGAAGCTCGGGGCTTTTGTGAGGGAAAGGCAGCCGGAGAGTCACACGGGGCGCTACCCTGTCTCTCAGCCCTCGGTACAGTGTTTGGAGAGATTTGATTTATTTTTCCAGCGGACCTGGAGCTTATGTCTTGCATGATGGAAACTAATTGGTGATGGAGTGAGGGTCCGTAACAAAACCGTTTGCACTAGACATAGGTTTCCCAGCAGAAAGGCTGTCTGACCTCTGGTCTTGTTTCCACTGGCTTAAATGGGGAGGTATGGTAGGAGTGGGGTTGGAAACCTGGCAGCACGCAGGAAATTATTATCCAACAGCTAATGGACTATTTCCGCCTTCAGAGGTTTAGTTTCTGTTTAATGCATGTGGGGAGGTCTTTGCAGAGACACGTATGTATATCCCACCACACCACGAGATAAGGCAGAGCAATTCCTTCCGAACCTGGTAGCAGTTTTCCGGCACAAACAACCTCTATTTGTGCAATTGGACTTGTTAACCAAGGCGTGTCCTGGGGGACAGGGAGAAGCCGTGTGGAGAGAGACAGAGTTAGAAGAACCTGCGTGTTGAATTTGTGTGTAA
This sequence comes from Bucorvus abyssinicus, assembly GCA_009769605.1. Taxonomy (NCBI): domain Eukaryota; kingdom Metazoa; phylum Chordata; class Aves; order Bucerotiformes; family Bucorvidae; genus Bucorvus; species Bucorvus abyssinicus. The sequence goes on along the minus strand of CM020046.1, from coordinate 57,263 downwards.
GTTTGTGCATATTCTTAGATTTAAACAGTGAATGAGAAAACCTTGTGTTCACCGGTTAACATGGGTACTCGGGACCATTAAATAATTCTATAGGCGACAAATTAGTGTGAGCAGTAGCATATCAGAGCAAAGCGGTTATTACTACTGAGCTGCATGAACTGTGTCGTCCCACCGTTGACTCATCTTCCGCCGGCATCTAAGCAGGAGGCTGCACAGAGAGAGGTCCAGAGGGCAGCTTCTGCTTGTGTGAAGTCGCTTGATCAAGGACGTAACTGTCTGTCAAGGTCATAACTGGTGTGCTGAGCTCACCGCTTTGCATTACCTGGCTGTAGTCCAAGGCGATCGACTTCAGTGGCCAATCACCTGCAGACAGCAGTGATGCTGGGATGAATTCTGTAAGGGCAGGGTTGTAGGTTCATCTCGGAGTTGTTATAGGTTGCTCCATTCCTACCAGAGGCATTCAGGATGTAAAAGCATCTGGCATACGTAACGGTGAGGCCTGTTGTTCTGCACTCTTTCCAAGTGAGGGAGAAATCAAAGCGCTTTAAAAACCAGACCCATGTATCTAGAGTGGAGTATCCTTGAGAAGGCAGGAGAATGAAAAGGTACTTCACAGAATGCTCCTTAGACACAGAATGATCTCCTGACTTCCTCCCAAGTCCTCCGTCATCTTCGGCTCATCTGATGAGCGGCAGAAATGCAGTGCGTGGCTTCAGTGATCAAACTAACATCCTGCGAGGTGCTCTAGCACTGTCACTGCGTTGTGCAGTTCGCAGGTACATCTGAGCTGAAAAGGTTTCTAAGCAAAGACTAGCAAAGAGCCTGCAAGGGACATTCCGTGAGCTGAGACTGCAAGGGACAGCCCGTGAGCTGTGGTGTTGCTCCAGAACTAATCCCAGGTTGACACCTGCAGCTCTCCAGGCAGCTGGGATTTTCCCTGGGGACACGGAGTTTGACCCCTCCTACACTATCTGGCCCACGAGGAGACCTGCAAAAACTCTTTACTACCAGAATTATATTTTAAAAAAGAGAAAGGAAAACAGTCAGGCAGCAGGAGAGTTCCGGTGAGATCCAAAGGGGAAACCGTCGGTTCCCGCATCTGGTTTGCAGATCTGTGGTGGTCCGGGAAGCGCTTTCAGGTGGTCTCCAGAGCTGTTTCCGTCACAGTAGTAGTTCTCAAGCGCTACCACTTCCCGCTAGTTCTAACTCGGGCTCTGAGTCTTTTGGTAACACTAGTACTGAATGGATGAGGAGACAGCTGGGGCCTCAGGTTGGGTTTGCCAGAGATCAGATACGTAGGGACACGTCTGGACAGGTTTTCTAATATTTAGTAGAGCTCTCCTCAGTGAATCTGTCTGGCTTTCACAGGGGCTCTTGTGGAATCAGGAACTACTCAGCATGAATAAGGAGGTCAGGAGCTGCCCTTTAAGCTGGAAGAATGACATCCATTAAAAGTGCACTCTTCCTGTTTCACATTTTCACAGCTTTTACAACTGGGATCCAAATGTCAGCACTTCAAATTCCAGCCCAAACTACCAAGTGATTGCAGAAGATGCCCGTGGACTACTCTTCAAGAACAAAAGCGATAGGAAAACAATAAACGTGGATCACAAGGTAAATGTCCTTTTTTTAAAAAAAAATATTCTAAATTGCCTTTATGCAATGGAGTTTGACTGCTAAACTGTTGAGTCCAGCTGTAGATAGTGTCTTTATCAGTACACACCCCGTATTTCAGGCTTACTCAGACTTGCCGTTCCCCTTGTTAGCACAGCAGCTCTGCTGCCTGTCAGTATAAACTTTTGCCTACCTTGTTTGTGTGTCCAGGCTTTCCTTTGCGATGACAAAAATTGCGAGTTGAATTGCCAACTGCAACGCTCCAGGCTGGGGGGAGAGTGGTGGGAAAGCTGCCCATCGGAAAAGGACCTGGGGATGTTGGTCACCCGCGGCTGAATATGAGCCAGCAGTGTGCCCAGGTGGCCAAGAAGGCCAGTGGCATCCTGGCTTGTACCAGCACTGGTGTGGCCAGCAGGAGCAGGGCCGGGATCGTCCCCCTGTACTGGGGGCACTGGTGAGGCTGCACCTCGAATCCTGGGGTCAGTTTTGGCCCCTCACTCCCAGAAGGACATTGGGGGGCTGGAGCGTGTCCAGAGAAGGGCAACGAAGCTGGTGCAGGGTCTGGAGCACAAAGGCACTGAGGAGCAGCGGAGGGACCTGGGGGGGTTGAGCCTGGAAGAAGGGAGGTTCAGGGGAGACCTTCTGGCTCTCAACAACTCCCTGACAGGAGGTTGGAGTGAGGTGGGGGGTCAGTCTCTTCTGCCCAGGAACAAGCGACTGGACAAGAGGAAACAGCCTAAAGTTGTTCTAGGGGACGTTGAGGTTGGCCCTGAGGAACAATTTCTTTCCAGAAAGGCTTGTCCAGGCCTGGCCCAGGCTGCCGGGGGGAGTGGTGGAGTCCCCATCCCTGGAGGAGTTTCCCAGCCGTGTTGAGGTGGTGTTGAAGGCTATGGTTTGGTGGTGACCTGGCAGTGCTTGGGGAACGGTTGGGCTCGATGTGCTTAAAGGCCTCTTCCAACCGAAATGATCCTGTGACTGATAAAACGGAAAGATTTCCAAGCCAGGGTTTCCCTTATATCCTCCCCGCTTTTTCTTCCAACCAGAACAAGAAACTCTTGCCATTTCTGCCAGGATAGGCTGCGGGCTGAGGCTGTGTCCTGTTAATGTAATTTCTGAGAAGTGCTAAGGAAAGGGAACACCAGCAAACGTAGAAAGCAGAACCAGTTTCTGCATGTGAAACGTGGGCCATGTTCTACCCCGGCACTTGTGCAGCGGTGAGCTGAAAGTGGCAGAATTCCTTACCCAACTGCACGCAGTCCTTATTCTCCCTCCTTAATCCAGAAGATTTGAGAAGTCCTAAGGAAAGCAGCCCCATTAAGGTCATTTAGTTCTTGCAGCAGATTGGGATTGTCACTGGCACAAGGGTGGAACTTGTATTTTAAACCCTGTCCCTAACGAGACAGAATGCAAGAAAATGGATGCTAGATGCATCTTCTACTTGAGAGATGTGTTTCTGCAGCATGTGGTAAATGGTTCAGAAGGATTTACAAACTCAGGAAAAGACAGGAAAATACTTGTGCCTCAGTAGTGCTATAAAGTGGATGAATGTTGTGGAGTCGGTCTCTCTCACGTGATTGACAGCACAAGCGTATGCTTCGCTTTCACCTCAAAATGGCTCTGATCCTATTATTGCTGGAGGTCGTTGGTCTCTACCATTTATTTACTTAGCAGCTGATTCCAAACCCAGCACGTGCTCGAGTCATGGCCGGACATCCTATTTCAGCCGTGGTTGAAAGCTGATTGAAGTGCCAGGGGTCTTCTATCTTTCACATTGAGAGCAGAATGGGGAATAACATGAGAGACAGTTTTCCTCTGCAAGAAGCCGACTGCTTTCTGCTGGTGCCTACTGCACTCTTTTAAACTTTACAGCCAAAGTCCTTGGGCTATAGATTGGATGTGACACACACACCCAGGCTTTGGTTACTCTCAAAACCAGCAAGAATTCAGCTGGGCAATAATTTGTTTGGGTTTCTACAGAACCAGTCTAGGATGATGGTTTCTTTGATGTGTTTCCCATGAAAGATGGTCACGTATGAATAGTAACAGTACCAAATACCAAATTATGTGCATTTCAAAATAAGCGCATTGGTCTGTTAGAAATTCAAAAATGCATAACCAAAAAATGTGTTTGGTTGCATTGAAAGTGGGCCACCAATCCAACTTCCTGCAGCTGCAGAACATCTGTAACAAATAACCAGCTCTTTAGTGTCTACATGAAGGATCCTCGCCTGCCAAGAGCCATGCTAAGAAGAGTTTGTGCGTGTACGTCGTGTCCCCCCACAGGTTGCAGGGCACAGGACTGTGAGTCCCCGTGAGATCCATCTGGCTTTGGCTTTTCTGTAGCACTCACTGATGGGGAAGAAGCTTTCAAGAAGTGTTTGCTTTGGGCCAGACTCAGATCAGCTGTGTTCCAGGGGAAGAAGGAGGCTCATGACTGTTAAAACCATGTCTTTTCTCTGTCCTGACTGGTTATCTGTAACATTCTGTGTTTCAGGCCTACCCTGGAGACAACACGACACGGATGCCTGTTGGAACGGATCTTTTATCTCCATGTTGTCATCTATGACCGTGTTGTCGGAAGAGGGACCTAAGGGCCATCTATGTGGCTCCTCTCCCACTGATTTGTTGAGCTATTTTAAAGTCACCTGGAAGAAAAATAAACAGCTGAAAGATCTTTGTTTTGTGTTCAGGGGTAGGAAGGGAGATTTTTATACTGGTTTAGAGTTGGTTTGTGCTTGGCTCCTTGAGGGAAGTTAAGTCGAAGGAAGACCCCATATAGCTGTAGAGTCCGTCTCTCTGGGTCCCTTGTTTGTCCTTTGCGAAGTGGGGTTTGCAAATTGCAGAGCACCTTGAGGGAATACAGAAGGTTAGGACCCAACTTTTCTTGCTACTCTGAAGGCAGCAGGGTGGCTGGGACAGAGGTGCTCGTTCTTTCCCGGAGTAAAGAAACTCCTCTCCCATAGTTTTGTAAAACATAGCATGTTTTAAATTCTTCCTGCGAGACTCTTTCTGAGGTAGACCTGGACCTCGGTTGGGCAGCTAACACCATGTGAGAGGACCAAGCCATTCTCAGGGTAGCTGGGAGAAGGTGTACCAAATAGGCTGGTAAATGTAAAGAAACCTGCAGCTTTTGATGACACTGGTGGTTCCTTGAAGGCCACTTTTCATCCATTCCTGTTCTTGCTGCTGTTCTGGTACCAACTTGCCAGAAGTTCAGGCAGCAATGCAATGGCCCAGGGGACTCTATTCCGTTCCCAGGGCACTTGGGGAAGTTGCCCGTACTTACATGGCCCAGCTGGTATAACCATCAGCATAGCTGTCTGCTTACTGGAGAACTGGAAAACGGCACAAAGCTGAGCAGCAGAAAGAGCTAGCACGAAACAGAAGCAATAATTACAGACAGAAGAAAGAGGATGTGGAGGTGAAGGCAGGGGAAACAAGGGCAGAAAGTGGCTGGATAAAAATTCCTGGACCTTATTCTTTAAGGGACTGGGTGATTTTAATGATATTTTTCTGGCCTCGGTACTGTGGATTTGAGAAAAGGACAAGTAAAGAGAAAAAAGATGGTAGCAGCGCTGCTAGGCTTACCGAAGGGTGGTGTTTGTCTGCCAGCCTCATCGCCAGCGCATTTGCTTTGGAAAAGGCTGAGAACCTCGGCCTTAGCGGTTGGCGCATTAAGAATCCCTTGACCGAGAGGAGGGGGAGTGTTCCAACAATTACACGGTGAAAGTTGTGACTTCAAAGCTGCAATAATTTGGTAGAGACTTAGAAGGCTGGTTTTCTTTCCCATAAAACTTTCAATGTTACGAAGTTCTGCCATTTCCAAAATACAATAAAATATTTTACGGTAACATCCTGCTTGTATGTAGGCGCTGCATCCCGTAGCAGCCGTGGCAAATCCGTGCAGCAGACAGGCAAACCGAGGTTAGTTCTCTGGCCCCCGAACGCAGCCAGGCTCCGGGGCTTGGCGGGGCTGCCCAGGACCCCGGGCCTGTCTCCCCACCGAGGCCCCGCCAGGACCGGGTCAGCAGAGCCCCCTGGGGCTGGTGGCGTGAGGAGCCTCCCGCCGGGGCCCTGCTCAGAGAACGGGCAGTGAAGGTAGATGGTGCCTCGTCCCGGCACTGCTCACGGGGAGGGCAAGAGCCAAGACTGCCGTAACGCTTTGGTTCTGCAGAGGGCCCAGCCTTGGGAACAAACATCAGCAGCGAGAAGACCTCGCGCTGTCCGGGCAGGCTTCTCCCGCCCTTGGTGCTTCCTGGTGTTCCCCTTGTTCAGTACCAGACATAAAGGTTTCCATCACTCCTTGGACCTCACCTCAAAACAAGGCTTCTGTCACTGACCCCGCTTTGCTCAACCGCCCCTGTGTCTAGAGGCGGCTCAGGGGAACCCGTCGGCTCACACATATTTTTGTAGCGTTAGACCAAAGTTGCCTTTATAGTACAGCTTTGCATTTGGGATGTGGTTTTTTTCAAGAGAAAAATCAGAACTCCTGAGCCGTGTGGAAAGCATGAGGTTTTGCCTCCCTTGAGCACTGGAGGGGGAGTAATCCTCACTGCGAAGGCTGATAGAAGGGACAGTTGGTGGAAAGGGGTTGAATTGTATTCTTCATTCCTCTCAACAAATGAATTGTTCTTTTTATTTCTGGATCTAGTCAAATTTTAAAGTAATATTTAAAGAAATAAATTGGAACGTGGTCCCTGGAGTTTGGAGAACATGATCTCAGAATCATCATAACTAAATAATGTGAAGTAGAACGTAATAGAAATAGATTTTCCGTTTTAGAAGTTATTTACACAAATTCAGCTTGCTTTGTTTTCACCTTATTCATCAACACTCTTGGTCCAAAAACCAATAGGAAATGTCAGAGAATCCTATGTCTGCATCTGCAGGAAAATGGAAGGGAATTTGGATCCAAATGAGCTTTTCAGGTGTTCTTGGGTCAGGGAGTGTACCAATGCCCTGTATGTCCCTAAAGACACAGACCGAAAGGCTGTGGAGGTGTTGGAAACCTCGGCTTTTGCAGTTGGTGCTGATCTGTGGAATCGTAATTTCATGCTATTTCTGACTCGGGCGACAAAAAGCGAACTGTAGTATCTGCGATGAACAAACGGTATTCCCTGAGCAATCCCCAGAATTACTGACTGCTCAGCCCACTCCTTGTACTCCTTCCCACCCAGCCTTGCTCATCCCCTGGTGCTCTGTCTCTTCTGACATCCAAACCTCGGAGCAGAGAGCTCCCGAGTTAGGTGTTCCAGTCCTCTGCCAGTCCCGATGGAAGACGCTGTCACCTCTGCCGCAAGTGACAGTCTGTCCCCAAACACTTCTGTGATCTGGGTTGCCTTTTAAAGGACAGGTTAGTTTTCTTAGACAATCAGGAGAGTGACTAAAAGCAAATGAATTTCCTTAAAATGTCGGTGGTGGGTTTTCCCAGCATCTTGTCACTGTTCAGCCCTGAGCAGACGCGCAGTGAAGTGGATGTGCAGACAGACGGTAACCAAGAGAGCCGCTCTCCAAGGGCTGACAACCACATGGAAGCTTCCTCTATGTGTTCTTACGTGACTCTGTAGCAGAAACAAATGCAAACCGTCCAGCCTGAAATTATTGCCCGGTATCAACATACGGTGAGTGGAAATTTCTCCATTCTACTCTGAAAAGAGACTCTGGTATCGACAGTGACCATGACCTTTACTGCAGGTACAGTGTGCACACAGCGTGGGAGGGAACTGGTTTCAGGCACCAATGGGAAGGTGCATCCTTACGAAGCATCCCCAGAACTCTCCGTGTTACAACACTGGGGGCTTTTCTGTGTTTTTCCCAAGCATGTTTAAACTGTGTGGATGAGATACGGTCTACAGACTTTATGAGCCTGTGTATGTTTTGGATTCTTTTCTGATTCTTTACCTCCTGGCCAAAGTCATAGTTCAGTTCTTTTATGTGGAGTCTGGATCTTTGGTCTTGCAACAACGTTCGGAACTGTTGTTGTTGTTATTTTGGATAATGGAGCGAACCTGAAAAGCAGCATGAGACTGGAGGTGAACAGCTCCATCCGGAGCCACCACCAGAATCTCAGGAAGAGTTGTTATTTAGTAGAAAATACAGTGTTTTGAAAAGAAAAGGAATTTTACACCTAAACCTGAAGTTCTTTGTTCTTTAACCATCACAATGGGATGCGTTGGTGTAATTAGAAACTTTTTGTGTTAGGTGAAATGAAATTCTGGTGAGTTCAGCGTGATTTTATGGAGAGGCATCAGCAGCTTTGCGTTCTTCGACCAAAAGTGGGTTGGTGGAAGGCCCAGCTGTCTGAGGAGCATGAGCTATGGTGGTCACTAAGCCCCACTTCTGAATTTGGTAGCTGCACGGTGAGGTTATGGTCTCAGAAAATAGAGCGGCACGTCAGGAACTCCAAGTGTGTGATTCCAGCAGCAGCCCTGCCAATCTAGCTGCATCTTCAGAGTAGAGAGAAGGAGGTGGGGGTGGCGGTGCCACGTTAATAGCTGACCCCTGTCTCATGCAAAGAACAAGATGATGTCCAGGCAGCATACAGCTCAGTCATTACGTGTTCTGCTCTTGGCCATCAGCGAAAGAGGTTGTAGGGGAAAATCCTCCCTTAACTCCAACCCCCCACATACAGAAAAGAAATCAGATTAGAAATGAACAAGTCCTTTGGGCAATGCTCTGCAAGGCAGGCAAGGACAAGCAGCGCAGGCCAAGCCACTGTTCCCACTGCAAAGAAAACAAAAACACAGGTGCTGGATGTGCTGAAGCTGTGCGGATTGGCCCCGTGTGCCATCCACGCTCTTTACAAGGAGAAAAAACATCACTCGTGTTATTTGGCTATTGTTCGCTTGAGGCGTGTTTTATTTCAGCTGGACACCAAGCAGCGTTCTTACAGATCCCGCAGCAGAAGGTCTCTGTCGTGAGAGAAACGTGTGATCTCTGGGCCCTAGAGGAGAAATCACACTGGAAAGGCACCTCCGGCGGGAAGGCTGGTGCTGGCCACCTGAGCAAACAGCCAGTCCAGCAAGCGTCAAAGGCCACGTACTGGGCAGATGTCGTGGCTGCAGACAGGAGCGGTTTGTACTGGCTTCTCACAGCCGCCCCGCCTGGCCAAAGGCTGCGTTCTGTGCGCAGCTCCGAGAGCAAGGGCAAGGAGACTCGAAGAGAGCCAGCGCCGCTTTGTTCCCCAGTACCAGGGGAGAGCAGCCCTGCCGGTCTGTGTGGTGCCACTCCGGAACTGCTGGGTGACGGCTGCTCGGTGTCCTCCTGTGCTGGCTGCGAACCTCGCGGGGTGGTACACGGGAGCCTGTGTCCGTGAGGGGTGGCGGGAATGACAGAGCTTAGGCTGCCGGAGTCGGCCGGAGCTGGCTGCGGAGGAGTCTGCTCACTGAGACCGAATCCTGGGAGAAGAGACGAGGCTGCTCTGGAGTGATGGCTTCTGGGGGCCAACGGGACAACACGCCTTAGCCAGAGACGGTGGGTCCAGAAATAGTGGGAGGGACTTTATGGGGTGGGAGACGTGCTGCTGGGAGCCAAGCTGGTGTCACCGACCCAAAGACTTGGTGGCAGGAGCCCTGTCAGAGCAGGGTACACAGAAACCTCTGAGAGAGACAAAGAGATGGTGCTGAGGGCTGGTGGGAGCCGGGTGAGGTGAGGCTGCAGGGGGGCGTGCACCAGGCGCCGGCGAGGAGAGCGGCGTGTAGGAGCCGCAGCAGCAGAGACTGCTTTCCTAAGGCAGTTCTGGGAAGCCTGAAAGCCAGGCAGCTAATAAGCACCAGTGTGGGATCGGCCTTCGCACGCTGAACAGATTCTGCTAATATCACTTTGTCATGCAAATACGTCATTATTTCACTTCCCCCAGAAGGAGTATTTGTGGTTTCATCTTCCCCAGCACTTCCGAGTGCTTGTGTGGAGGTGACAACTGTGACGTCACCAGGTATGTCATTACATGGCAAGCTCTGGAAAAGTGGAAACCTGGAAGTTTTTGGTGGAGTTCTTAAAGAGCACTTTTGGAAGGGGCTGCTGGGGGGTGGCGAGGCTGGCCCTGCTCTGACAATGGCACAGGAGTTGCTCATCGTTGAAATACACTTAATTAAGATGGAAGTCTAACTGTGTGCCTGGGGATAAGGAATAAACAGGCTGGGTTGCTTCATGAACCGGAGCCTCTGTGGTGGATGGAGATGGGGCTGTGCTAGGAGCGAGCTGCTAAGGCCCAGCGGAAAGGGAGCGGGAGCGGCAGAGCAGATGAGCTGTGCTGGCTGTTGTTCACAGATAACCCATCCTCACCGAGCAGGTGAGGCCAAATGCGAAGCACCCACTGATCATCTCTTTACACAGCACCAAGGTCGAATAAGCATAGGTGGGGGATCAGCTTTGACAGCCCAGTCCTGCCCAATTGTAACTAACTTCTGTGTAACTAAAGGCGAGGAAGCCAGGCAGGCAGGCTTACGCACAGCCAGAATTTCAGCTAGTTTGGGGTTGATTTGTTTTCACATACCTGCCTGCGAGTGCGTCGGTAGACACGCGCACATGCACGCAGCAGCTGGAGTTTGGTGCCACCTCCTAGAGCAGCGTTATTTCATGTCTTTGTGCTTTTGCTCTTTCTTGGTAGAAGGGAGGGACCAGGAGGGGAAAAAAAAATTGCGGACTACCTGTAGCAGTCCAAATTGTTGTCTCAGCTCTGCAGACAGATATCTAGAGTGACTGTACGGGATAGGATGGAGTCACTCCATAACCGCACCAGTGTGTACGCAGAACTTGTCCCACGCGGCCATGGGTATTCTGTTTGTCTGCCTGTTCTGTGGCTTTTCATGCCCCTGCAGCTGTTTTGTGTAGAGACCTGCCCTCCAGAGTGGCCGAGACCTGGTGTGTGCGTTCATACCACAATGGTTTGTATGCTCTGTGGAAATGCGGGTGAGTTCCTGTGGCTATTCCAAAGAAGCGAGTCGGGGAGTTGGACAGCGTTTTGAGACGTGGAGCCTGTCAGTGGATCGTACTGAAATGTTTGTATAAACAGAGAAAAGGTAAGTGAGCTTTTCTTCTGCACTTGCTTTGATGATTATACCATCGAGCTGCTACGTTTGGCAAACCAAGACAGAAGAAAGGGGGAGGGAGGAAAAATAAGAAATTAACAGCACATTTAGTCATCTCCATTAAAAATGCAAAATACATGGAGTGTTTGTGCACCAAGTTCAGACTAGACCTCATTCTGCACAAACCATTTTTACTGCTGTTGCATCAGCATTAGGGCTCAAGACATTCTTTAACCCTTCTTAGCCTTCTAAATGACTTGGTTTGCATCTGTCAATAGACGACTCAATATTAGTTTTGTCAGAGGGTGAAGCACAGCAGTAGAATTAATCGGTAGATGCTGGCTTTGTTGTGTTACTTGGTGTATTGGCTGTATGAAACTTGGCCAATCGATGCCACCAGGCTAGAGCGCTCATCTGCTTTGCTTGGAGCCAGACTCAGGCCACAAAATAAAGCTGCATTCTGGAAGTAGTGCCAGTGTCAAAATATCTACTGAAAACCAAACCACAGGTTCTTTTCATAGACCTCATTGCTGTTTGTAAAATGTTAAAGAAACTGAGCTGAAAAGCTGCAGTTTCAGATGGGGACATAGTCAGCATCCAAACTAACCAACCACAGTTTATTTCAAACGAAATGTTTCATTTTAAGAGAAACGGTTTTCTCACTTTGCCAACCCCCCTTCCCGACCTCTCAGTGTTTTAGTGTGTCTGTATCTTAGCAATAAACATTGATGGACAGAGAGAAAGCAAACTGTGGCTGACAGGGTAGAGCTGCTGCTGCCAGCCTATCCAGATTAGTGCCCAGGTGTCTGTTCTCAGCAGTGGGCACTAATCTGGAGAGCCTCTCCTTCACACGCTCACCTGGCCGCCCCTGAAGAGGAGGGCTGCAAAATCATCTCGGGGGCTTGCGATCTAACTCAGCAATGTTCTTCCAACCTTCGGAGTTTAAAGTCTAGCGGTACAACTCCAAGAGTTGGAGGAGTCCTGCAGCTACATAGACAGCAGACCGAGTGTGCTGTCGTGTGTGGTGAGTAGCCCTTTAGATCTTTCTCCCTGCGCTGACGAGAGGGTGTTAAGCAGGCTGGGTCCTTTCACTGCAGCATCATGTGCAAGCACACGTCTGTAGCACGCCTGCAGGGCTTGCATTGTCCTAACGGAAACTGTAAGGCTGTCTCAGGCAGTAATACTGGGACAGTTCCCAGCTCTGAGGCAGTCATACCAGCAAAACGACGGTGACAGCTGGGATTAGCTGGTTTCTTGTTGATCAGCCACAGCGGAAAGCCTACAGAAAAGGTTAAACCATCTCCAAAAAGATCGATAGCCCTTTCAGTGCAGGGTAAGCTCTGGTTTTGTGTAGCACATTGCTGAAGCGCTGCCTGGTAAGCCTGCTATTTATTATTAGTGGAATTACCGCGTAATTTTAGCATGTGTGAGGGAGCGGGATGGAATGACAAGCTTGGGCTCTGCTTATAATGAGGTGAGTGTCAGCCACCCTGCTGGGTTTCATGGGGACAGGAATATTGCACTTGTTCACTGTGAAAGCAGTCGCTGAAGACTGGAGCAAGGGCAGGTTCTTCAGTGTCATCTGCCCCTCAGTGCCCCACGAGAGCGGCGTGGCGAGGTGGCGTGTTTCCTGCAGGGAGGGGAGCTGCTGCTCCCCTGTTCGGCAGGAACCTAAGGAACCTCCTGACTCTTGGCTTTGTGCTCCGCGACGGCTGTGGGCAGCTGTGAACCTTGCAGCCCCCTTCCCTCCTACTGGAGCCCCAGCAAAGCTAACAGTGACTTGGGGCCCGTCTGGCTGCACGTTAGGGGTGGAGCGTCGCTGAAAGATGCAGAGAGCTCACGTGTGTCAGTGTCCCCACCCAAAGGAGTGCAGAGATAATGAGTCTTTGAGCCTTCGCTCATTTGTGGGGTATCTGGAGAAAGATTAAATGGAAGTCAGCATCGCACTCCTAACGACCTGGTTTAAGTGGTTCTGGGCCCTTCTCACGCTCTTTCCTTCTGATACTGGGCAGGGCACGGGGCGGCACACCCAGGTTTGGCAATGCTGGTTGCACAGTCCTTTCACCTCAGCATTCATTCTGGCCGTGCTGGCTGTGCCAGGCAGCCTGGACGACTATCACAGCGTGTCCTTCTGCTCTTGCGTCACGGTCCCAGCCCTCCTGTGAATTACTCCTTCCCCATTCCCATCCTGTCCATAAATGCTGTATGCAAACATGTTATTACAGGGTTGTAGAAGCAGCTGGAATCTGACCAGCATCTAAATAACCCATTGAATTTGATCTCTCCAATTCTTCTACCAAAGCCCAAAAGCAGAGGGTGCCTCCTGCTCGGACATACTGCATCTGTGAGAGGAAGGGGTGGTGTCAGCAGCACCCAGCGACGCTGGCAGTTAGAGGTTCGCTGTCAGGACCGCTGTTCCGAGGGGAGCCCGTGGGTGCCTCTGCCTCCAAGGTATTGGTCACGAAGCACCATGCCCCTCTGCAGAGGCTGGGAATGCAGCTTCGCTGTGGCACCAGTGCAGTTCTACGGACAGCTTCAGAGGAGCCTGCCCTTCTCTTGGAAACCAGCACAGCTCCTCTGAAACTCGTGGGGTTAAACCCTAAGCTCTCTGGGACACAGAGTTTAGTTCTTGAACTGTGCTAAACTTGCTAGTGATTTGCTGGACTTGCATGGAAAAAAGGGAGAAGAAAGGAAAGAGAAGCGCAAGAGCACTCCTATCTCAGCAGGCAGGCCTGCGAGCCTGCCCGCGTGATTTACTAACAAGGAGGAACTCCTTGCATGTGCTGGTTGGGGTTGGTGTGTGCAGTCACAGTGCTCTGGCGTTTAAACACCTCACGTCCAGTCTGAGCGAGGGATACTTCTTCATGTGGAGAGCCACAGAACTCACGTAAGGAGCCTTCCACCCTGTCACAGGGCCAGTAAAGCAAGGGGTACTTGAAAGCCAATGTGTTCTTCTGCAGCGCTCTCAAAAGCCTGCAGCGGCCGTCTGAAAAGGGGCGCCTCATGCCCTGAGCAGTCACTTGTTCCTTTCTGCCTCGTGCCACGTGTCCCCCTCTCTCCTTACTGGCCGTAACAGGGTTGTGTAGGGCCAACTGTCTATTTTAGACACTTGACTTAAACAACCGCAGTCGAGCGGTGGGGCCAGGCTCTGGGAGCCAAATTCTGAAATGATTTTGCATAAACAGGGCTTTCTGCTAACACTTAAAAGGTTTTAAATAAAAGCTCAGCTATAGGGTGCTTGAGCTTCCCTGTTGAGCTTGTCTAATCCTGCTTCGCTCGGGTGCGGTGTCAGGTACGTGCTGTCTCTGAGCACGGCTTTTCTTGCTGAAGTCATTCTTGATGTACACCGGTCCAATCTCCAGAGTCAGCCCGCAGCTTGGAGGATGTGTTGGATATGCAAAAACTCACATTCTTATGGCCAGTTATGTGGTGCTGCAGGTTTAAAAGAGGGTTCGGCTACGCCTGTTGTGCTTAAAGAGTTGTGATGTGGCGTTGGGTTTGTTTTATAAATCACATCTCTACATGGCTGAAGCTGGAACAGCAATTCCAGTATTTCAGTTGCCTAGAGATTCTTCTTTGGGTTTGGGACATCAGCCAATGATTGCTGCCCTTGTTGAACTCTTTACCTATCGATTCGAGTCATTTAGTTTTCTTCCTGCAGAGATCCAAAACCTCAATCACAGCTCGATGTTTTAATTACAGGCATTCACCTGTACAGTTTTTGTTTTGCACTCATGGAACTTTCTAACACAGAGGATTGAGAAGTACAGTTAATCCTACTACGGGCATTAATATTGAAATTGTGTGTGTTTGTACAAAGATGGGTATTTTCGGCTGCACATGGCAAGTGTGATGCCTCAACGCTGTCTGACGCACTGCCATGGGTTGTATGTGAGCACTCAGATAGAGAAGCCCATAAAAATGATTTTGAAAACCTTCCTGCCTGCCTGCCAGTAGGTCCTTGCCTCTTGTAGATGCAGATGGGCTTACTAAAACTGCCTGTCAATATTTGCCACCAAAATTCAGTGGCATTTGAAAGGCAGGTTCCCCCTACAATCCATGATGTGTTTTGGTGTGCTATTTAGTGCTCAGTAACGATATGCTCGCTGTAGCCTGTTGAAAATGTGAATGCGCCGTGCTGGAAATAACGCGTGCCAAGCTCCACATCCTACTCCACAAGCCAGTTTTCTTAATTCCCCTCTTCGGGTTCGAAACGAAGCCATTCTTGTGAACTGACATATTTATAAAGGGTGGAAATGCGACGAGGCTTCTCTTCCACCCCTGTGTTTCCCCGCCATACGCATGTGGTAAGGCACCCCTCGTGTTGCAGAGCTTATCCTGGAAGGGACAGCGTTGCGCATCCAATGAGGTGTCTAATGCTGTGGCACTGCAAGGAAGCTGAGGCGTTTCTGTCCTTTTGGTGGAGCAAAGCAGCAAAGGCAGGAGGCTTTCGCCTCTCAGGCCAGCCAGCAGCCCCTTGCTGTGCCCGGCTGCCGCGGAGCAGTCCTGGCATGCGGCATTTCCCTGCCCATCCCATGCAGCTTACGGAAGGGTGATGTGCCTGAAAGGGCTTGTCCTCCTTCCACCTGGGCATGGTCCGTGTCCCTTCCTTCCCGTGGGCTGCTGGGGACAACGCTGCCAGACCTGGCCACGTTGGTGGGTGACAGAGGAGGAAGCAGAGCGCCACCGAGTGTGGCTGGCCCTTGGGAGGGGTGGGCTGAACCGCCCCCCAGCCGGGTTAGCATCCCTCCCACCTGCCTGCCGTGGACCGTGCTCCGGGTCCAGCCAAGCCTTGAGATTTCCCAGGGGAGGAGGCTGAGTGTGGTGTGACCCGTGACCTGTGTTTTATTGCAGCCTTCAGCAGAGGCCGGGTGGATGCGGGCGGGGGAACGTCCCGCCAGCCCGCTCCCCGCTGCCCCGGGGGACGCAGCCGGTGCTGGAGATTGGATTTCCAGAGTCTCTGCGTGTGTCCGTGTGTGAGCGCTTTCCTTTGGGTGGCGGTTTCCCCTCCGCTTTGCCTCTTCTCGCCGCGGAGCCGGCGGTGTGATTGGCTGCGGGTTGCGCGGATCAGCCGAGCGCCAGCGCTCACCCACCCTCACCCACACCCCCCACAAAAACTCACCCGGGCCGCGCCTGCACCACTCGGAGCGGGGAGCGGGCCTCCGGCTGCACCGGGAGCAACACCTCCACCTCTCGCCGAAAACCAACCTGCACGGCAGGGAATAAACACCTTCGCTGCCAGCACCGGCCGGGACAAGCGCGTTACACCGGGGCGCTGTCCTCCGCACCACGGGTGTTTTTCTTCTCTGTTTTCTTGTTCTTTTTCCCCCCCAAAAGAGGAAGCCCCCGTCTTCGATTTTCAGCGCAGCCCCAGCTCACCCGTCGCCGCCGGAGGCTGCGTCTGGCCGAAGCGAACTTCGCCTCCGCCGGGCGGTGGGTCTCGCCTGCCCGCCAGGACGAGCGGCATTGCGGGGCCGCCCGGGCGGCTCGGAGGGGCGGGATGGCTGCGTCGGCCTGCTGGGTGCTGTGCCTGTGCCTGGGCTGGGGCTGCCTGTGCCTGGCGCTGGGCGACGTGCTGAAGGCTCGCTGCGACGGGCTGCGGCGGCGAGCCGCCCCGGGAGGTGTGCGGGGCGGCCGCGACAGAGCCGCGGCAGGTGACTCTGGCCCGGGGCAGCGGCAGGAGCCGGAGGAGCGGCGGCGTCCGGAGCGGCTGCAGCCGGGGGACAGGGTCTCTGAGCACATGCTGCGGCTCTACGACCAGTACAGCGGGGGACGGGCGGCGGCAGCGCAGCCCCAGGACCCACCGGGGCTGCCCGGGCTGCAGCTCCGCCACGGCAACACGGTGCGCGGCTTCCGCCCGCGGGCAGCAGGTGAGTCCCAGCGCAGGGTGCGGGGAGACCCCGGCTCCTCGGGTGTCCGTGGAACCACCCTGTCGAGAGCTGCCGTGGAGCCCGGCCGGCGGCGGGGCCGGGGCTGCCGGAGCCACCGGGACGCGGCACAGGGCTGGTGCAGCTGCTCCCCTGCAGCTCGCAGAGCCGGAGCGCTGGGGAGGGGAGGGCTCCCGGCTGGAGAGCTTGGCCGCCGAGCAGACTAAGCCAGGTGCCGTGACAACTCGCTCCGGGGTGACGCTGTGCAGGCAAATAGGCTTCAGTTCTGCGGACGCGAAGGTAACGGTCTGTCCGCATCCCTGCGAGTGGCACTAGCCCCGCACTCCCGACAGCGGGACAGTTGCCTTAGCGCCCGGGAAGCACGATATGGGGAAGGAGATGAGAAAAGGATTGGAAAAGGAATGCTTCCCGCAGCAACCACCGTGTGTTTTAGGACACAATGTTGATATTGTCTCCCGTATTTTAATTACTGTTTTCCCTCTTCAACTCTGCACGCAGCATCTCTGCCATGTGGAATCTGAGTACCGTATGAGGGAAGTGGAGTAACCAACATCTCCTCCCTGGAGTTTCCTTTTATTGGTGCTGTGCACGTGTAGCATCTGTTGAAGCCGAGGGCTGATTTGCAGGTGCTAGAGCAATAGCGTGATTTGGCCATCCTGTAGGCTACCTGCAGAGCGTACTCATGTTGAGGTGTCGGTGACAGTCCTGGCGATTAGGGGCAGTGGCAGACGAGTTGAGATGAAGCATAATTCATGCCTGGTAAATACCACATCTCAGCATCGTTGGCAGTGGCGCTTGGATCTCTCCATAATTACAGGTAGATCTATGACAATGTAAAGTCATGTCCATAAGGTGGGGGGAGGGTGGGGGGGAGGTTGAGGGTATTTACCGTGGCAGCATCCCAAAAGAAGTGTGTCCTAGCAGAAAGGGAGGGTGGCACTGCGTCCCCTGACTCCGCTGGGCTTGGTTTTGTGCATCTGACCTCCTCAAGAGGTAAGTGGAAATGCCAGAATGCAAACATGGCCTTTGCTGGGAGCTGCTTCCCAAATCCAATGCATCCC
The DNA here is from genome assembly GCA_009769605.1 of Bucorvus abyssinicus. NCBI lineage: Eukaryota > Metazoa > Chordata > Aves > Bucerotiformes > Bucorvidae > Bucorvus > Bucorvus abyssinicus. The sequence continues at coordinate 39,671 of CM020046.1, read as the reverse complement.
CAAAACTCACTGTTTGTAGGACAACTGTCAGGCCGTACAGAGCAGCCCGATTTCCCCGTCTCTTATTTTTCATCGCACCAGTGGCTTTTTCACAGACAAGCATCTGTCAGTAAAACTGAGTGTTGTCTGGGAGCTTCAGTGACCTGCTTTGATTTTTTCCTCTTCCAGAAAACTAGGGGCTGGGTGCCAGACTCTGTTTCATTGCGAGTCGTTACTGCCGATTCTTCAAGGCAGCAACGTCTGTGACAGGATAGCCCTGCAGAGAGATCAAATGCCACAATTAATTGAATGGCTTTGGTGCCTGAGCATTCAGCCCTATGAGTGCTCTCCATCTGATGTTACGGCAAGTATTTCTGTCTGCGAGAGAGGCTGTAGAGGGTAGAGGTGTAAATACCCTGGTTTTGGAGGTTGGAGAGCTGGGACTCCTCAGCTGCTGCCTCCTACAGAGGAACTCTCTTGTCATTCAAAGATGAGTGGTTTTTTGCAATCTCAAGTCTAATGTATGTTGCTTTGTTCAGCAATAAGCAGTTTTCTCACTGGAAGAGGGGAAGGCTTAATCAAAAACAAAGAGGGAGGATATAATCTCAGCAGAGTGATATTTGCTGCTTTAATCATATCTGATTAAAGATATTTATTGTTCTAAACCCAGAAAGCCTTTGGTTGAAATCCCATCTCTCTGGTGGTTCTGATGATATTTATACTCTCCCTTGACATCGGGTGGCAGCAATCCTATAAACACACTGTTCGCTAATCCCTTTCCTCCTCCTCCAATACTTCCACAGTTCACGTGCCAGAGCAATAAATCAAAAGTGATTTTAAGTTTTTTGACACTTGTATAAGCGTTTATGCAAAATATGTAACTACTTAGCTGTTGTCTTTCTCTCCCTGTAGACAGCAGCAGCATCTGTCTCATTTTGTGGGGTTCTGGATGGCAGCTAAGTGCCTTTCCAGAAACCCCTTAGCTCTGATGTTCTTCGGGGCAGCGGGGGGGAGTGAAAAGGCTTTTTCTGGTTTCCGATTTCTTCCTCACACCGAGCTGCCTGGCCAGCACTGCGATGGCAAAGGCACATCCGCAGTATTTCCCTTTGGAGGCAGTTGTTCGCAGGTCCTCTGCTCCCACTGTTGCTCTCCTCAGCTGCAGGTTTCAGTCTCCCACAAGCTTCCCCTTGTCCTTAATGTGGCCGCATCAGTTCAATTACTTGTCCCTGTTTCTAGCCCTAGAAAAGTGACGATGCATGTGGCAGCTGCGGTCTCACAATGGACAGCCAAGAAGGAGCTAAGACATGGTTAATCAAAACAAGCGTCCAAACAACTGTACTGAATGCACGTTCCTCTTTCCATGGCTTGGTCCTCCGAGGAGATAGGACAAGAGCTTCAGCCCTGCGTGGGTACCTCTGAAATTTCTATCCTGCGCTGCCCCGAAGCCTGTGGCTCACCAAATTTCTCGACTCAGCTGGATTATGAAGGGTTTGTTGTTTGGGCTGGGAGTTTTGGCCTTTAGTTTTGATGAACGTTCACGTCATCCTCTGTTAGGGTAGATTTGTTTTCCATTAATCTCGTTAAATTATATAAAAATGTAATTGTTCGGTTTGTGTCACTCAAAAAAGGAACCTTAGATGTCCATGAAACCCCACACCCCAGTCCCGTTACAAGGGCAGTAGGGGTGTACGTATCATTCACTATATATCTCACTGCATCCCAGTGCTGTTCTCTCTCATGGACTAAGCTGCTCTAATTTATTTCGATGTATTTGAGGTCAGTCCGTGATTTCTGTGGCAGCTGTGTTTGTTGTGGGGGATGTTTCTGGGATGGCAGTAGCAGCCTTGTCTTGCTTAGGCCAGGCCTCTGCTTCAGTAAAAATCCCAAGACAGAGTCTTTTCTGGTTCTTCACCTGTGGGCATCACAACAGCGAGTGGTTTTTCATCCCTTGTGAGTCCAAAAAGACAGCTAGGAAGAAGGTCAGAGGATGCGTGAGCTAGAGCCGAGCTCTTTGGTAGTTCAGACGAGTGAGCTCTTAAACTACAGTCGAGTAGCTCTTAAACTACAGTGCATCGGTTTCTGCACACAACCGTTCTTTTCTCCCTCGGCATGAGCGGACCTCCCGCTGACAGAAATCTGCCTGCCTTCAGTGCTTCCTGGAGAGGTGAGCTCATCTGCAACTTCTGAGGCTCAGGATCTGGAGGAAAGAGACGGCACGGAATACATAAAAGAGGGCAGGAAGATAAAAGGCTCAAATGCGAGACTTTCGGCTTGCTTTTGGAAGGGCTTTGAACCGTAGCACCGTAAAGGAACGTGTCTTGCAAATGAGTCATTGAAAAAACTCGACTGTAGTTGGAGGGTCCCTCTAATGATATTATAGTAAAGCTGTGCAGCCAGGAATTACTTTAAACTCTTTTTTATTGACTAAATTTCAAGTAATTTTAGGTATTATACCTGCCCCTAGGCCAATTCTTGTGGCTTCAGAACTATGTTCTCCTCCTTTTCAAAATACCTTTCTTTGCTTTGTTGTGGTGTGAAATGCCCACGCTAACAGGGGAAACCACGTAGTGCACCGGGAGATCGGCTAGTCACTGGCCGTCGGCGGCCTGCAGAAACCAGTACGGGCCAAATTCCAGCCTCTTTGAGCTGTAAGGAACGTTAAGGGTCTTTTGTAACGATGGTGAGGGAGTGGGGGGGTTTGGGGTTGGGTTTTTTTGTTAGTTTGCTTTTTTCTGTACCCTTATAAATCATGGCTTGGCTTCGCGGACAAAGATTTGGGAAGGGCTTTAAACGTGAGTACACCCTTCAAGCCTGCACGGTGGATTTTTTAGGTGAGGCGCAGCGTGCGCGAGACTGGCCCCACCCTTTACACCTGAGGTTCATCTGCCAGGGCCTGGCGAGCTTGGACGGTGACAGCGAAGTCCTCAGGTCGTAGGTTTGGTTAGAGTATCCTTCTCTTAGATGGATGGCCTTACAGGGCTAAACGAGCTCCATCTGCCCGGGTTTGGAGTTAGAGTTGTCCTTCTCCTAGGATGGTTGCCCGAAGGCTAGTGAGCCCATCCTGCCCGTGGACACACTTTGTCTGACCCTTCAGTTGAGACCTGTCTGGCTTGGGAGATCCTACCGGAGGCATATGCCACCACCAGCATAGCTCTCAACTTCACAAGGGCACGCAAGCTCTTTCCCCACGGCAAGGGGGTGCCTGTGAAAGAGTCCTTATAAATAATACGCAAGCATCAGCATCCCGGTAGTTTTTAGGCACTTGAAAACCATTAAGCTATGATCTGGGCAGGCTGGCCCCAAATCTGCAAACCTTCTCTAAGGAAATGGGCAGGATCGGTAAGTTTGCCCTCTCAGGACCATCCCAGAGTGTGGATTCGCTGGCCTCTGTTACTCCCGGTCTCACATGTGGATGACCTGTGCTCCCAGTCCCCGGTTGGTCACAGCTTCTAGAGCATGTCACCCCACCTGCGAAGAGCTCTGGCCTCAGGGGGACCTGCTGTGCAGTTTGGTTTTCATAGAGCTGACCTGCTGCTGCCAGCTGAAGTGGAATTAATCCTGACCGTGGGAAGCAGTTGGCTTTTCGCGTTCCTCTTCCTAGATCTGTGTGCTCCTGCAACCTCCTGACCTGCTCAGCTTACGCTAGTGTTGAGTGCGATACGGTATTTAGTTTTCAGACCTGCTGTGGTCTTTCTGCTGAAAATATACAGAAGAGAGGTGATGTGCTCACTGCACGGCACGTTGATGATGTGCGATATGCAGGTTTGTGGTTCTTGTATCATGAAATCCACCTGTAAGTCGGATCCTGAGCGTGCACCATCGCTGCTTCTTGAAGTTCTTTATTTAAGTAGTTGATAGCTCTAATCAGAGTGGTGGACTTTTTATATCAAGTTACTAGCTGCTATGACCTTACCTGCTCTGCTAAAAGAATTAATACAGCCAAGTACTACGGTCTTTAAAAAGACAGAACTGTATCCTGTATTTTCCTATTGCAAAGTACTCAAACTGGGAAGGGGGAAGCAGCAATCGAGTAAGAGCAAAGCTAGGAGAGAAGAAGAAATCTGGCTTCCAAATTTGTGTTCCTGTTCTGGAACTTGTTCCCATTTCCAGCGCTGAGTGAACTTCCGTAACAGGGCTGTGAACCCATAAAAACAAGGTTTACAACGGAAACACTGATCCATTCTTAACTGTGCACTGGCACAAGGGCATCACTTTAATATCTCATTTAAATGATGACTAATGATGACTGAATAGTATAACTGAATAGTTCTCCTTATTGCATCCTTTTTCACCCGTGGGATAGATTTGGCAGTCCATAAAAACGTCAGTGCATCCCCTATAAAGGTAAACACACCACAAGTTAGTGGACTCGTTCCAGCTTGTTGATGCCTGGAAATGCCCCTGGTAACATGAACGTGTTTGTGCTGGTGATGTCAGTCTCCACAGACCTACTGCTTTTTCTTAAAGTACCTTTTTAATGCCAGTGACAGGCAATCCTTGCAGCGGGAGGGTGTTGGGGGGAGGTGAGGAAGCAGGGGCCACACCTCTGCAGGTTCTGCTCTGGAGGTTCTGCTGTGAGCGGGGTTGCTTTTTCCTCTGAGACATCGGTAAATGGGCTGGCATCTCTGGTACCCCAGAGGTGAGTGACTTGGTGTCTGGGTGACAACCACCCGTGCTATAGGGTAAGGCTTTTCTGCTTTAGGCCTGGAGAGGCTGTGCCTCCCCTCTCCTACCCCAGAGAGCTCTGTTGTCATTCGTGGGGAAGTGACGCTGCGACGGTACCATATTCTACATGAATACAGACAATGAGATGTTCCTGTCAAGTACTCTCCTGCCCAGCCCGTGGCTGCTGCTCTAAAGCTGTTGCAGTTCAGAAGGGCTGGGTCTTGAAAGTTCCTCATCGGGCTGGCAGCAAAGCACAGTGATCCCTTGAAGGGGGGCAGAGGTTGCCGTTAGTCTGGCCTTGGAGTGTCTGGAAGGTAGCAGTGTTCTCCTTGCTCTGTTGCACGTATTTTTCCTTTGCTCGTTTCCTCTTAAATCTGACCCTCCTTATGTGCTTTGTTGCTGAGAAGTCCTGTGCGCTTCCTATTTTGTACTGCAAACGAGCGAGGCTGAGTTAGCAGAACTTAGTTTAAGTGCGGAAGAACCGAAGGACTTAGTTCGAGCAGCGGTGCGCGGATGGAAACCTGCTGCTGGCAGAGGTGGGACGGGTATCGAGTGAGGCAGGGAAGCTGCTGCTGCTCAGATAATCCCAAGTTGCCTCTGGATCGCGTTGTGTCCTGCTGCGAATGAGCGCGAGGTTTACGGAGAACAGACGGAGTCTTGCCAGGCAGTGAGGTGGTGGACCCGACTGCGAGTTTGCTCCAGCAGCTGCCTGTGGTGCAAGGACACACCGGGTTCATGAGGTATTCCCACCGCTGCTGTGTCCTAAGAGCCAGCCCAGGCAGAGGGGGACCTTCTGTCCAGCATCTCTCAGCAGCGTCAGGTCCTTGTCTGTGTCTGCAACAGACCGTTTCTTCCTGGGCGATTAGCACAACGAAAGCGCAACGAAAGCTGCTGTTCTCACTGGTTTTGTTTGATAGTGAAAACACAAGAGAAAAGGTATTGCGATGCCACGATCTCCGGGGCCAGAGGCTTCTGGGCCTGTGTTTGGCTTCCTTCCACCTGCAAAGCTGACTTGATCCTTCTAGACCAACAGAGGCCTATGTGGCAAGGAGATCTTGTTACCTTTGAGACCTTAAAGGCCTGGTTGTAGAGGGCAGACCGGCCAGAGGCCTTAGCTGGGCTTGGCCGGCCTGCCTCCTTCCACTGGCTGCTGAGCAGATGGTGCTGGACTTCACCCTGCAGTTTGGAGCCCCCGTCCCCGCCATGGCAGCATCCTGCCAAATACTGTTTGCTGAACGTTGACGAGGTGTTAAAGCCCTGCTTAGGTTTGGCCTGGGGTGTTGTTTGGGGTCCTTGGGGATTAGGGAGGGGGGAAGTTGGTCAAACTGTTCATGTGAGGGGAGTTACCAGTGTAGGTCATCGTAAAGACTAAAGCCTCGGCTCACATCGGTCAGCAAAACTGCACTGGTGTCAGCAGCACCAGCTGGATGAGGCCCACGGGAAGCTTCCCGCATCGCAGGGAGGTTCGGTTAGATGCTACTCGATACCTCCTGCCACCAGTGAAAAGTTTAAACTATGCTCCTGACCTTGGCCAAGAGTTTGAACTACGTTATTGCGGGGACGGACTTTCAGCAGTTTCTGCCCTCTGCGTTTAGGGATGAAGTTTCATTTACGTGAGACGAAATTTTCCTGAGGAAAAGGTACGTTTGTGGATATATTAAAGGTGAATCTTCCTTGATGTGTCTGCCATAATTAAGGGTAATGACCAGCCTGGGGGATGCTTATTGAGAGTCGAGTAGTGCTGTCACACAACAGATGTCTTTGACACTGTGTTCCTGAGCTGTGACAGCAACCCGGGTCATGCAGTCCAGTTCTGAGGTGGAAGCCAGCAAATCTGCAGACATCTGTGCTGGCCACTAGTAACTGGTTTAGAGATGATTTTGCAGACTGACCCCAAGACTTTCCAGCACGGTGGGAGCTCGGTGGTCATTCGGTGAGAAGATAGCACCATCTACCGCCGGTTCTGAGTGTGGAGTTAAGCACCGAGAGCGGTGGAGAGAGTTTTGCATTTCATGGAAACTCTGTATTCCTCCTGCGTCTGTTCCACACCATCTCGGGTGTCTTTATAAACAAAAGCAGCTTGGTTTGTGTTCCACTACAACATGCCACTTTAGTACAGGCAGTTTTTGTGAAGTGGAATTCTTATTAAAAATTAAGATCAAAACTTGTCGTTCAACATACAACAACGATTCAGGTAATAACTTCTTTAACAGGCGCTCTTGAGACATCATAAATTTTGGTTCCTAAGAGTGATGTACTTAGTGCTCTGCCAAATCACCTATTAACCTTATTGTATTAGTGATTACAAACCAAGTGGAGCTCAGGTGCTCATGTGTGCTTAGGAGAAACATAAGAAACAGACGGTTTTGGCTTGAGGAATTAAAAGTAGGATCAAAATCAAAGACAATCTAGTTCTCCAGGCATAACTAATAGCTAGAAATCGGATGGGTTTGGTACTTCAGTTTTCAGCTATTGGGAACCGAACTACGTGATCCACCGTCACTTTAGGCTGAGTGTGTAAACAAGAGTGTTTCCCATAAATTATTTGGCCTTTTCCCCCCCTGTTTTACTGAGAAAAGCAAATGATGTTTTTTCCCAATTTCATGAAATAATGCATGTGATCTAGTGTGGAGAAGGGTTCTGGCTTTCTAGTGAGACAGATTCCTGCTCGTTTAAGGAATCAGTTAGAATATTGATGAGAAAGAAATATTTAGAAGAGGAGGCCACCTGGATTGTTGGGGCAGCAGAGGGAGAACGTGTTTTTTTGCTGGACTGACCTGAACGGCGTTAGCAGTTGGGATATCGTGGGGTGGAAGCAGGGAATGTCACCCAGAAAATGAAGCTGTCAAAATCTTTGGAAGATCTGTACTGGAAATGATGTTTTCACTTACTTGGGCAGGGGACTTACTACAGCGTTTTGAGGGTGGAAGCAGGGAGGCTGTTCTTCCCTTGTCCATGGGCATCTCTGTGCTTCTCATTGCTTGGAATGTAAAAGGAACAAAAAAAATAAAGCGAAATTCTTGTGAAATTCTTTAAACCGTAACTTCTCTTCAGCTTCCAGAGAGGGTTTTGACACGCTGTGGTGTCAGAGAAGCATTGAACTCCTGTTCCCTTGTTTTCCTCATGTGTTGGGTTGCTTCCAGCCCTCTGGGGGGCTGCAGACCAGACCTTTGCTTTACTATAATTGACTTTTCCATACAGCCTGGGTTTTATAGCTCTCAATAGCATGTAACATTTGGATCTATATTCCTGTCGTTCTGAAGGACAGATGTAACTGTAGTCCAAGCAGGAAATTTTAAATGAAAAATTAAACCTTGCCCCCAAGCCTTTCTGCAGGGGATTAGTCAGCGGTCTGTTTTCACAGATCAGCCGGTGTTAGAAGTGCGTCTGTGGGTTTGTGCAACATACCTGTCATTAGGTTGACGTCTCTGGTTTCACAGCTTCAAAAGACCCCCTTGGGTTGGCTTTCTTTTGGTTATTGGGATTACTCTCGTACTGTCCACCTACCTTCAGCTATACTAGTAAAATACTTACTAATTCAGACTGGCATGAAAACTGGGGAAATGTTCTGGGTGGAACGGCTAGATACACCCAGTGTAATTGCAGCAGTCCTGGGGCTGATAATTCCAGAGGGAAACTTGGGTTGCGATTAGTGTCTGACTCACCCAGAAGGCTGTCAGGCCTGCTTGTGTGTCCTGAGCTCATGACAGAAGGTGAATCGTCTCTTCCTCCAGAGCTGACGTGAAGCCTTAAAAACAATTAAAGGGTGATTCTGTCCTGGTGTTTTTTCTCCCCGCGTCTTCAGAGGCAAGCCACGTTCCTTCTTGGCGTGCGAGGCTGTTGTCCATAACTTCACCCTCCCTCCTGTGCCCAACCCTAACCTTCCGTTGTGAAGGGCTCTGGGTCTGCACGTACAGAGATCACTGTCCACTTGAGGAGCCAATACATTTGTCTTATTGGAGGAACGATTAATATCGAGAGGAAACATCCTTTGTAACACCATTTGTCTTTCCATTTAGTTTTCAAAATACTTACTACTCTCTATGTTTGCTTACCCATTTTGCTTCCGGATATACATAGGCAGCTGTAGCAAATGTGACATGGTTTTGGGTGCCTCTTTGATGTCTTTAGAAGCTAAGAATAAATGGCACCCAGGCCCCAAAGTCCCTATCTTGTAGGCGAGGCCGGGGTCCCAGTGGGATGTTTAAAGGATCCAACTAGGCTTTTTTTTTCATTGAACAGCTTGTCAGCCAGAGCTTAAGTGACTTACCTGGCAGTACGCTTGAAAGCCTTTGGCAACACTGAGGAACTGCCACACAGAGCCTCTACTAGTAGGGAAGCAGATCTTTTCTTCTCAGCTGAGGCTGTGTCTCCACACAATAATGGACGTTTACAGACAATCCAGTGCCTAGTGAAACTAGCGGGAGCTGTTCTCCAGCTTCAGCTAGCTCTGGGCTAAGGCATGGTTCAGCACTAGTGACGTCCTGTAGATGTCCTGGTTGTCTTGGACAAAGAAAGACGAATCGTTGGTTGGGACAGGGCAGCCATAGTGGCCTAAGCATGTTTTGAGAGAGAGCAGGTTGGATCCGTAACAGAAAGAGGAAAAACAAAAGAGCAAAACCTTATGATGGTGCCACTCAAATTTCTGGATGATAAATCAAGTCTTTAGTGTGTCCGTTACCAAGCTGCGTTCCTGTGGCCGCATTTGTTTCCCGAAGTCAGAGGACCGTAGGAAATATGCGGGTATTTCTGGACGGAGATGGGTATTACAATGAAACGAGATGGAAAGTGTGAGATTTACGATCACCAGTTTACCAGCTTGGTTGTTTTTCTGAACAGTGGCCTAAACCTGTTCCAGGGCACTGTGTGAAAATTTCTGGAGAACTTAATGTCTGACCTAGAAAGCAATGCCTTCAGTCCTTTCTCTATAACATTTTGAAATGCCCATATTCTTCTCTAAGTATTTCTTCTTCTAGGGAGCCCTGAAGGCCCGGAGATGTACGTTTTTAACTTGACGTCGCTCACCGAGTCCGAAAACGTCTTGTCGGCTTCGTTGTATTATTATGTTGGTGGTCTGCTGCCTGCGAAGTGGAACTGTTCCCAGTCCAGAGGCTGTTCTTGTCATGGGCGCAGGAAACCTGAAGTTCAGACGCGTCTTTCGGTTTGGACCTTTCCTTCTGTTGGGAACCGGACTCGGAGCCTGGGACGTTTCCTGGTAAATGTCTCCACTGCTTACCAGGATGTCCTTTCCTGGCAGTGGCAGGATATCACTCAGCTCCTGCACGAAGCGAAGCAAAACAAGGAGCTCCTGATCAGTGTCAAAATGGATCTGACCAGCCATCACCCCTGGAAAAGGGCACCTTCTCGCTATGAACCCTACATCCTGATTTACGCCAATGATTCCGCTATTTTGGAGCCACAGAGCGTTGTCTCTAGTTTGCAAGGGCATCGTCATCTGCTGGCAAGGGTGTTTCCCAGGCCAGAAAACCACGTGAGGAGCAGCCTCGGGAAGCGGCGGCGAAAACGCTCCGCAAACGTCCTGTTGCCGTTGCAGAATAATGAGCTTCCAGGAGCTGAGTACCAGTACAGTGAGGATGAGAGATGGGAAGACAGAAAACCCTATAAAACCTTCCAGCCACGGTTAGCAGAGAGGGCAAAGACTAAGAAAAAGCAGAGGAAGAGTCATCACCAGAAGAGCCAGACTCTCCAGTTTGACAAACAAACGCTGAAGAAGGCGAGGAGGAAGCAGTGGAACGAGCCCAGGTATTGCGCCCGGCGCTACCTCAAGGTGGATTTTGCAGACATTGGCTGGAGCGAGTGGATTATTTCCCCTAAATCCTTCGACGCCTATTACTGCTCCGGGGAATGCCAGTTCCCGATTCCAAAGGTATGGTCTTTATCGGTTTGTTTGCGCTGTCTGTTACCCTAACTATGCTTTTTCTTTCCTGCGTCAGGAGAAGGCAGCTGGTCACCTGTAACACGTTCAGATCTAGTAAATAAGTGGTACCTTTGTCCTGTGCCGCAAGGAGTAATGGGCTAGTAAAAAGGCAGGCTCGTAAAGGTAATTAAAAAAATAGTACATGGCCTTAGGTTTTTGTCCAGAGTCCAAATTGCCATAAAACATTTCCTGAATAGTGCTTATGATGTGTGAACTTGTTATTAACCTGTTTAATAAATGTAATGCAAGCCAGATCCAGAAAACTGCTTATTAGACAGTAGTCGTTAAGCCTCGAAGGAGTCTCTGCTGCCAGACCCATGCCGGGGTCATTCAGCACAGGACACGTGCCTTGTGAGGCGTGGCTGTGACAAGGACAAGAGAGGCTCTGTGGAGCTGTAGGGGCAGTAGAGTGTAAGCAAAGGAGTCAAATGGATCACTTCTGTGATAGACCAAGTGGATCCAAAAGCAGCTGATCCCGCCCAAGTGACTTGTGAAATATCCTCTGGTTTTTATGAGGTTGTTGCGTGTGAGTAGCAGGAAAGGGTGTTGTGCTCTTAGCCTTGTGGCTTAGGTGGGTGAACTTGGCTCACCAAAATCAAATGCACCGTGGTGCCCCTGGAGGCTACCGAAACCTGAAAGTAGGGTGCAGTATTTGAGGGGTACACACAAATAATGCCCCCGGGAAGTGTCAGTAAAGGTAGGGCTTTGGGTCTTGCTGTAACCTCACGTTCCAGAGTCATCATTCTTGCTGCAGTGAAGACTTAGCGGTTAGTTCCAAAATTTGCATGACATTTCAGTGGCTTCAGGACCCAAGCGAGTCCCCCTTCGAAAATGACAGGGTGAGAACTGTACCCAAGGGGACGGAGCCCAGAGAAAGCAACCTTAGGAAGGTGGGCATCTCTCTTTGAGGGGGGGAGATGACTGAACAGACTACCTCCAACTGCAGTGGCAGGCTTTTAGTTTTGGGATTGAAGGAAGAAGTGAAAGGGGATGGGAAGAGACAGAGTCGTTACCTTTGAATACATCGTGTGGGACATTTTACTTTATCGTTGATGGGAACTGTGCTCTGTCAGACCAGTAACTCAGCATACAGGTCTGAAATGGTAAAAGCACCTGACCTGGACTAATTCTTCCATTCTAATTGAGGGACACATAAAGTATTATAAATTATGAAAACACCTGCTGTATCCCTCTGCTTAAGATCGGGTTTCCGTTTCCAGTTGCAGCTCTAGTTATAAAAACTTCATCCCAGCTATAAAAGAGTGGCGCTCTGCTTTTTGTTTAGGAGGAAATGGTACACGATACTTAAACCAGCAGCAGAGCGTTACAGTTGTTTCGACGCAGTGCAGCTGAGTTTTTGCTGCCATGTACTCAGAGAGAGCTAGTTTGTTAAGAGAACAGGTTACCGAAACCCACTGTGGGTCTGGTGCCCTGAAACCATCGGTAGGTTTCTGTCCAAGTTACAATTCAAATTGTTCCTTTTGTGCCTTTTTTTTAATTGCGAAAACTGAAAGGACCTTGTTTTCCACAGAGAATGAAAAGCAAAACCGCATTTAAAGGTGAAGCGAGTGTTTTCTAGAGCCATGTCCCGTTCCTGAGCCAAGCGTGGTGTCTGGTCCTACTAAAAAGGCCACGTTTGCGAAACGATACTACAACCACCAGGCAGTGACAGCCTGATCTGTGCCTCTGGGTATACAACGTTCCCCTGCTGAGGGCAAGCTCCTCAAGCTGACAACCTGTTGGGTAATGAAGAACAGATGTGGCCCCTCTTTCCACCTCCAAATTTTCTGGCCTTACCCTTTCCCTGACTTCAATTAGCAGGTTTGACTGCCATCAAACCCACACGTGGGGCTTGTGCAATGCTGCAGAGCGTACGGACCAGGCAGACCCCCTCCTGGATCAGGAACGAGAGCTGGTAACTGATGCCATGTGCCCTGCTCCTGACACACCTCTCATGAGATGCTGTGGGGCAGCCAGTCTCCCAAGGATGCGTGTGGCTTAGCAGGTGCAGCCCGAGCCACCGCCGGACTTATTCAGAGATCTGGCAGTTTGGAGTCAGCTCAGCATCTTTTCCTCCCGACCTCCCCTGCTTCTCCCCTCCGAAAAGCAAATCTCTGCTTGCTTTCCGTCACTGCATGCTGGGCAGAGCGCAGCCTAGCTCGCCCCCCTTGTGCAGGGCGTTATGCCGTTCTGTATTCTGAGGGGTATCTTGCCTTTTTGAGGAGCACACGCCTGCGGATTTTACTGCAGTCACTGTGAAATTCCCAGGGGCAGAAGCGGAGTGATGCCAAAGCTGGTTATCCTCAAGAGTGCACCTTAAGGGCCAGGGGCAGAGCGTTCCAGACAGGCTTCGAGTCGGTTTGGAGGATGCTCTGCATTGTCCGATGCCCATCTCAAATAGAGATCAAATCAAGTAGGTTCTTTTATCATACGATGACAGAATGGGCTGTTCCCACTGAGAGCTGAGGCAATACATGAAATCAGTTCTGCACAGTTAGCGTTTTAGAGGTGGAGATTCCGTATCTGAAGGGAAGGGGTTCTGGGAGTGATACCTGAACGTGGCGTATTTGGAGACCTCAGAAGATGTTTTGCCTTTTGGTGCGTCTGATCAGCAGGCTCAGGAGGTCTGTTTGGCTCCCGATTATCTTTGTGGAGACTGTCGCACTGCAGCTGAGTGTGGAAACCAGCCTGGATGCTACCGGAGCTTTCACTTCCTTTTGCAGCCAGCAACGATACAGAAATCTGAATTGTATGCTGATCGAAGACATTTTTTAAATCCTTATCAGCTACTGCTGATACCTACTGATGCGTAGGTGTTCTTGAGTTCAAAACAAATAAACAAATGCCTTTCTTGAGACCAGCTCCCTAGATGGAGAGCCATGTCTTTGTAACCATGCCAGGACACCTACAGCCATGAAGAGGATGGTGTGTTTGTATTTTAAACAAGGTATCACCACACCTCTGCATCTCCATCATCTGATAAGCTATGACAGCAAACTGGAACAGCAGCTGGGGGAGAAGGTCAGGCTCTGTATAATGCCTGCGTTTAAAAGGGACCTGGTTCCTGAGGATCCCTGAGAAAATTCTGAGCCTCTCAGAGGATAAACAGAAGCAGGGGATGTGGGGATTGGCAGTGTCTGTTGTTCAGCCTTCCTGCGGGCGAACTAGGTGCCTCATGAGAAGAAGAAATACATTCAAGTTACGTCTGACATGTACATAAAGAACAGCTGAATGCTCCCCAGGGAATCCTTTTCAGTCAAATGGTTCCAGTTCTCCCCTCAGACTAGTTTCGCCAACGTGGTATGGAAAAAGTCCCTTCTGATTCCTTTCTGTTGGAATTGATGGAACGGCTGTCTCCCTAAGAAAGAAGGAAAGTACAGCGGGTGTTAGTCTTGAGCGTTGCTGCCCTAAGCAGGGGCAGGTTAGACATCCGTGTGTGTTGTCAGCAGAGTTAGAAGCAGTTACTCCTAAATATACTGACGTGCCACACAGGCGACACGACGAGCCGGAATCTCGCGGTTATTCCTGTGCTTCTGGCACGCATGGTTGTGGTTGTGAAGACTTGCACTCGGGTAGGCAGATACCTAACCCTTCAGACTGATTTTTCCAAAAGCAAATCCTCTCTTGTACAGCTGACATGGGATTTGGAGGCTCAGTTACTCTCCCCTGTCACTGATGATGTTTACTGCAGATGAGAAGTGATTTGGCTTGGAGGAATGAGCAAAATAACCTGGCCTTGCATGAGAGCAAAGTGGAACAATTAGCCTCGTGACATAAAGTACTCCTGCTCTCTCATCTGCACGCGTTTGATGCGCTTCTGTTGTTCCTGAGGCACTCAGGTTCCACCAGTCAAACTTCCCAGACCACAAGTTACGTTTCTTTTAGTACATTGACCCCCTCCCTGCTGGCCAATCAAGTTTTATGACTCAGTTGCAGCCCAGGTGTGACTTAAATCTCTCAGAAGAGTCTATCCTGACTTGTAGGGTCACCTTGCTGCAAGGCATGCTGTGCTGCCTGGGCGTTCTCCTGGGAAGGCATGTCCCACAGAGAGCCCCAGGCCCTGTTCCCAGCAGGACACTCAAGCTGGAAGTGGTGGAGCAACGCTCACATCCCGTGGCCAACAGAACGAGCTCAGTTCCGCATTCCCTGCTGCTGCCTCAGGTCAGCCGTGGTGACAGCTGGAAATGGTCGGGAGAAGACAGGTTTTGGTCTGCTGCAGGTCTGCACAGGGCCCTTCGTCACAGACCCCGTTCTGTTCTATTGTACGTTGGTCTGTTGGAACGGGGGGGGCAGTTAAATTTTCTGCTGTCTTTCTCTTGCAGGCCTTGAAGCCATCCAACCATGCCACCATCCAGAGCATCGTGAGAGCCGTCGGGGTCGTCCCGGGCATTCCCGAGCCCTGCTGCGTTCCCGACAAAATGTCTTCTCTTAGTATCTTATTCTTCGACGAAAATAAAAACGTGGTTCTTAAGGTGTACCCCAACATGACAGTGGAATCCTGTGCATGCAGATAACATCTTGGGAGACCCTTCTGAAATGCTGAGGTGATGGATTGCGGGGAGGAGGGAGGAGGGTGCTTCATGGTATCTACTCTTTGTTTGCACTGCCAATGCATCTCCTTTGGACAAAACCAGAACCACATGTAAACAATTCCCGACAGAGAGGGTGGAAATGGCACGGATTCTGAATAGCAATTCCAAGGGAAGAGAATACGAACCTTGTTTGGAGCGGACTGAGGCACAAGTCTTGGCAATGGAAATGGTCTGTTTCTGTTGAAATCAAGAGATAACGAGGAATTAGCAGAGGACTCTTCCTGAGACTGCCAGATGGACATACTTACCTGTTTTCATACACGATTTTGGAAGCAGATGTAGCTGTTGGTTTTCGTTTCTGTTCTCATGGTGACTAATGGGGTGGGAGATCAGGAATACACTGTTCTCTGTTTTAAAGATAAGCTTTCTGCTTTAGGTTACCAAGTAGTGCAGCAAGGAGGAAAAACAAATCCGACATCCTCAGAGCCTTAGATTATCCAACTTAGACATCCCGTCACCGACTGCACGTGTGTATTGATTTTCATTGATGTATTCTCTGTAATTCAGGTGTCTTCTTAGATGTCTGTGCTCTCGGCGTCAGAAGAACCAGAACACGGTGCTGCTGCCAGCATAATTGTGGTGTCTCAAAAGCAAAGACTTTCCTTTCACACCGCTGTGGAAATTCAGCACAGGCCAAGTGTGTGAAAGTGTCACACTCAGTGACGTGTTCACAATGCGTGTTCTAGAACACAGTTGCAAATAACCTGTGATAAATCATGATAGTTGATTCCTGACGTGAAATTACTTGGTGCATAATTCTTAGCTGTGGGCCTTTGCTACAACTGTTTGATCAAAGCTGCCTCTGGTTGGTGAGTTTTGGTTGTTACATGAATCAGATAGTAGATTTTTTTTTTTTTTCTTATCTTGGTTCATTTGTACACTGATAATCAAATTAGTTGTACCTATGCTACTGCTTTAAGATTTCTTTTAAAAATTCATTTGAGAAACTACCAGCAGGAAAGAACACATCGAACGAATCTCAGGCACTGCTGTTCACAGAAGTACTTGAGGCAGAACCCCGATTCCTTTTCCAGCAGCACGATCTGTAGAGGATGGTGCTTTTTAAAGCACTTTGGGCTGGGGAGAGCAATGTTTTAGTTTGTGCTGAGAGCAAATGTCAACCAACCTTTTCTGTGAGGTATCGATGTAACCGGCTCTCTGAAACATCTGTTTAAAGGGCAGATGTTCATAGGGAATACCTGCTTTCCCCATCACGGTGAGAGTGAAATTATTCGCTTTGAAGTCACCTATTCCTCAGCACATTGAAGGTGACCACAGCGGTCTCATGGATGTGCCTTTTTGCAGCTTCCTGTGGCTGTTTGAGGCTACTTGGAAGTCTTGGTCGTTGACTCCCAGGTGCCATCTTGTGCACCCAGGAGCCATCAAAATAAAGCGCTAAGTGTGAAGCTGTGTACATTTAGATCAAGATTTGTGAGATCTGCTTCCAGATGCAGGAGCAAAGTCAGACCTTCTGCATGCAAATCAGCGGACTTAAAAACAGGAGGTAGAAAGCTGTGCTTTTCTCCTGGCTGAGAAGATGGTGGCAGACAATCAAGAGCTTTTCACGGCTGTGTTGTGGTAAGGAAAATGAGCCTGTCTCTCTAGCACAAAGCTGCGTGGGCTCCTGTCCTGACTTCAGCAACAGGCAGAAGTAGTGATGTGCACAGGATGCCCGTACCATAGGGCTCACTTTCCAATCCACTGGTCCGCTCCTGAGCCCGCTGTCATTGGGACAAGTGGGGGCTGCCGCTGGCTATGCTGGAAGATGCAGAGGTTGGATGCGCCCTGGCCCACCCCTTGGACCTGGCTATCTCCTCTACCATCCAAGTAGAGTGTTGGCAGCCAAGCTTCCAACCTTTGTGCTCCACAACAGAGGATCTGCCTCTTCAGCTGTATGTTGCGTGTTATCTGCAGTTAACCGTTGAGAAGTGAGATGTTTTATGCCCACGACTTGTTTTGCAGTTGTGTGTGTAAATGAACCTTTCTACATACAGCCCTTTCTAGCACCCGTCGCGTATTAACCACACAGGGAATGATTTCTGTATATAACTTGGTATTAGTAGGGACCTCAAAATAATTTCAATTCACATTATTAATCACCATTTTAATCTCAGATGAGCACGGGGCACCTTTTCCCACCTGTTCTGTTTTTTGAAATGCTGTCAATTGATAAATGGCTCTGCTTGCCCTCTAATTATATCATATTATGTTTTTATGGCTGGCTCAGAAGATGGGCTGCAGAACGCCCTGAGCTACCTACAGTCTCTCTTCAGAGCAGAGTCCTCAGTGAGGGGCAGACTGAGCAGGCCACTGCAGAAAGCTCTTGAAAATCTCCCTTTGGAGGCAGAATAGGGAATCCCACAGTAAGTGTGCAAAAATACAGAGAGCAAAATAAAACCTGCTTCTCCTGCGAGCGCTACCTTGACCCAGGAGAACGGCCCTCTAGGACCACTGAGGCTTTTCCCCTGAGTGGGGTCACAAGACAGGCTCTGTTTTTCCCTTTGTCCGGGGTCCCTGAGTGTGCCGGGAGCTGAAAGCCCTTCACGGGTAGCTGAGCTGCTCGGGGGCTGCCAATCGCTGTGCTCTGAGGAGAGGCTCAGCAGTTTGTAGGAGACTGATGTTTTGTCTAGTGACCCATTTCTCCTTGTAAAAAGAGCCTTTTATAATAATTGCTGTTGAAAAGTTAATCTTTGTACAGACTGTCAATTTAGAAAAAAATAAAATTACCCCCCAAAAAGTTATTTTGTATATTGAAAGAAACTTCTACAGATGCTTTTAATTTATTGTATATCTGTGGCCAACTAGTCCTCTTAATATTTTCTTCTGTACTGCGGCGCTCTTTGAACAGTACAATTTGTCCTGTCGTTGCACCGATGACATGCTGGGACCACCGGCAGGTTGCTGCCGCGCTGTGAAGGGCGTGTTTCACTACTGATGTATAAGCTTGCGTGATTTGTATTTTATTCCCTTCAATATTGGGAAAGTTTCACAAGGGACTCTGGAGAAAATATAAAATAAAATCACCTTTTACATGAAAATCTGTGCTTTTTTCTGCGTGGCATTGGGGTCTTTCCAAGAACATTAAAGTTTTCACATCTCTCTGTGTTCAGCACCCATTGGCAAAGGCTGTTCAAACAGACGTCGTCTTTGGAGAGCAAAGTGCAGAGTGGCTGAGCGGTGGGCACTGAGAGCACAGTTCAAGGTTAGCGAGTGTGACACTAAGAAGCTACCGAGGTTACCAGAGCTCATCTGAGGCCCAAAGGTGTCAGCAGTCAGGTACTTAGAGGGCACTATGGGAAACATGTGGAGAGGATCTTCATCAGGCGATGCAGAGACAGGGTGAGAGGTCATGGTGTCTGACTGACAGGGGGTAAATTTAGATTAGATTGTATGAAAAATCTCTTCACTGCAAGGGTGGTGATCACTGGAATGGGCTGCCCAGAGAAGTTGTGGGTGCCCCTTCCTTGCCAGCGTTCAAGGCCAAGTATCTGCCCTCCAGATATGGCATCACTGGCCACAGCAAGAGCCCTCCTACCTGAATTAATCTCCCACCTCCCATTACAAGAGGGGTCAAGAGTGGGGACTCTGCCTCCTGAGCAGTTTTTGGGTGCTGCCAACAGCTCGATTGTTGCCTGCCAGCCCAACCCAGCACTGGGTCTCAGCATAACCCCCTGCCCTCTCGCCCGGAGGTGACTCTGATTCCTGAGCCACACGAGGACAAGGATGGCAGCTCGTGGCTGTGCACTGTGATGGGTACGCAGGCTCACAACACCCACCTGAAGGAGAGCCTGTCCCACGCGCAGTGATCCCACACATCCTTCACCGCATCCTCGCCCTCCGAGCTCCACTCGCAGGAAGGGGTACTGGGGGCCTTGTGCATTTGAGAGAGAGGTTAGTTATTCACAGAGAGAGGCTTTTTTTCAAGTGGAACAATGAAATTTTGGGTCCAGAAACCCTGAATTTACATCTTGCGCGTGTTCCAAAGGGTGTGGAGAAACAGGACAGTGGTGTTTGAAGCTGGCACACAAAAAAACCACCGCACATGTTTTATTGCCCTGTGGAATTTTATTGAGATCTTTATGGAAGGACCCTTCCCTCTTTTCAGCTTCCCGCTTCACTTGGAGGTTCCCTTCCTGCACCACAGGCCAGACAAGCCCATTCTCATAAATGAGCACTTGTAGCAAGCCCTGGGTTATCCTGAATCCCAAGATATTTTGAAACATCCTAGTGAGCAGGGAGCTGGATCTAATTTAGAATTTTTTTAAGCTTTCAACAATGTCTAATTTTTATCATTAGTTTCACATCTTCACATCTGCTATCTGCAGAACCTCCTCCTTTGGGAGGAATTCTCTTGGTTACTCACGCTGCATTCTACCTCTTCAGCACTGCCTCCCTAAAACTGCACCATGCACAAAACATGTTAATCGTGATGTGGTGCAAATCCATTTTTCTTGGTCTTTGACCTTAACAGATCTTACATGCTTAGGGAGCGCCGCATCCATGGGAACAATTCATCTGTGCACAAACGAGCAGCCACCCCAGTGTTGAGGAACAGGACTGGGACACAGTGTTGGGTAACGGGTGTACTGAGGCGTGCCCTTGGTTTACTCCTGCCTGTTCAGCCCGAGACCAAGATGCTACAAAGTCAACCCAAAATGCTCAAACCCATGCCAGGAAGCAAAATACCTGGACTACAACATGCAAGCGCGGGGAACGCATGAGATGGAGTGCCAGCCTTGTGCTGCCTTGTAGAAAACAGGAAGGGAGGGTGAATTTAGGGCAGGGCACCATGCTGCAGCTGAGATTGTCTTTTCTGTCCCACACCTCCTGCATTATCTTGAGGAAGTCCAGTTCTCGAACTGTGGAAGCTGGCTAAACCCAAAGCTACACAAGGCTCTCCAGAGGGCCTTCAAAAATCACCAAGGGGCTTAAACCTCTCGGGACTTCACCTCACACTGTCACATAATGATAACAATTCTTGTCCCCACTCCACCGTAAGGTCCTTGGAGACCACAGAAGGGAAAAGTCGCATCTGTTCAGAGAGAGCTTGTCAGGTAGTGGGAGAAGAAAGCAATCTCAGCTGCTTTTCATTGCACATGAGACCTCCAAATCCTGCGCTGCCTCTGGATAGCGTGGGCAGTTTATGGACACGGAAGCCCACCCATTTCCTCTCCAGGCGGAAGCCCTGACCTTAGTTTTGGAAGCCAGGGAGTAATCTGGGAGGAAAGGAGGCAATGTTTCCTCATGTTACACCCATGTCGAGGCAAAAATCACAGAGGGGAGGTATCCCAAAAACCCTGTCCCACTTCACCCACTGCAGAGCAGAGCTGCCCAAATGCTTGGTGCCGCCTGTTCAGCCAAGAGCCATTTGCCAGGACCCCACTGGCCTCTCCAGGAGGATAACA
This sequence comes from Bucorvus abyssinicus, assembly GCA_009769605.1. Classification (NCBI taxonomy): domain Eukaryota; kingdom Metazoa; phylum Chordata; class Aves; order Bucerotiformes; family Bucorvidae; genus Bucorvus; species Bucorvus abyssinicus. The sequence goes on along the minus strand of CM020046.1, from coordinate 19,092 downwards.
GCTATTAGCTGGGGGAAAGGCAGCCCCTGGTGGGCAGAGAAGCACCCCCGGCATCTGGCTGGATCCGACCTGCCTGCAGCCGTGGGGAGGCTCTGTGTGTCAGGACAGCAGTTCATTCAAAACCAAGAAACTCACAAGCTTACACATAACAGCCACGTTCCTTTGTGTAGAAACTCAAACCTTCGGGGCACTGAGGTTATTTCTGCCCCTTTTCATTGGCAAATGAGTCTGATTAATAAATGCTGATTGACAGTAGTTTGCTTGTGAATTCCAAAACAACTATCATTAGCCTCAACTCTTCAGCTGCTTTCCTTCCAATTACCGAGTGCTCAGCCAAGCCCACAGCTGAGAAGTTTGCTCTGCAAAGGCACCCTTATCTCTTCCAGTTATCAAAGGCAGTGCAGTTATTTCTGGAGTCAGCAATTCCTAAAGAACCATGAGCTTCATATCAAACGCTTTCCTAGCTGCTTTGACCAACAGCATTATCTAGTTTTAAGAAAGAAGAAATGCAGTGGGCCTCTACAAAGAAAAGCTTTTTCTTAAGTCAGTCATGTATTCATGTCTGGAGAGGAAAACAAAACTGGAAATAAGGTACTTCCAGAGGACCTGTACTGGGTTGCTAGTGCATGACTCTTCCACACATATCTGAGCAGACATTCGGCTACTGTTGGGTGCTCCCAGAGGGAGCCAGGGAGAGCTGGAGTTAGTGTCAGCGCTAGCACTGATAAATGAATGGCCAATAAGAGAAGAAAAGAGGGAGAGGCCTGGAAAGGGGCCACCAGGTCTGGAGGGAAGGTGGTGGAAGATCACTCTGATGAGTGCAGCCACTGTGCGCTGCTGGCAGGGAGGGGCAGCAGTAATCCTCCACTCTTTGCAGCCCCACCAGCTGGATTACGGCAGCAGCTGAGCAGGACGAAGGTCCAGGGGAGCAGAGCTCGAATGCACCGGGTGGCCCACAACCCCACTCCTGCAGAGGTCCCGGAGGAGCAGCTACCAGGACATGGTGAAAATTCACCACCTGCACTAAAACTGAGCTGTAGGAAGCAGACACCTGGGAATGTCCCATTCTCTGTCCTGCTGCTCCTGCCTCTGCTCACTGCCTCGCTGCTCTGACAGGGGATCAGAGGAGAGGTGCTGCCCCTACCTACCTCCTCAGCTCTGTCCTCTCTCCAGAAGCGTGGTCAGCTCATCTCCCTTTCTGAAGCATCTTCCTTACTGACAGAAGTGTGGGTTTTTATCTGCACAGCAACCCCCGCCCCGATTTTAAAAAAGAAAAAAAAAAAAAAAGGAGAAGAAGGGGGGGAAAATAGCCCAAATAGAGCTGATGGTTTGTTAGAGAGCAATGAGGGCAGGGAGGAGTGCAGTTAGAGCAGAGAACCTCAAAACAGAGAAGAAGGGGACACTACACAGGGGTAAGAGGGCGCCTGGAAATGTTGGGGCAGGAACTCACATGGCACATGAGAAATTAATGTCAGCATGTATTTTCTACTGACCTCAAAACTAACAGCACAGTTTGCACACTAAGGACAGACGATCACCTTCACTGTTTTTTTCCAGCCTCCCACACCTGCGGCATGCTGACCACTCCCTCACCCTGAGGGCCTTAGTCCCAGTCTTTCTCATGACAGTGTAGCTGCTGGTTCTGACCTGGGGTGCAAAGTATTCAAGACACATTAGTCTAGTTCAAACACTTTAGACTGGACTGAATCAGCTACTCCTTCTGCTTCTGGAAGCCATCAGTCCTGTGTGTCCAGTCCAGAAATAAAATGAACACTAGTATGTGGGGCTTGCAGGAAAATACTCAAGAAAAGGTTCAGTGGGGAAAGCATCTTTTGTCTGTGGGGCTTCTGGACAACCAGCTCAGCTGCAAGGAAGCGGCTCTGTCCCCAGAACGGCCTGGTCTGTCTGAGTCCTGTCAGGATCGTGGGGACAATGAGTACAAAACAGGGCGAAGGACCTGGACTGCTCTATAGACTGTGATGGCACAACGTGTGCAGGATGCGCTGAACTTTATATGTTTAAGCTGTGAGTTACAGCAGGTGTACGGTGGCTTTGCAAATAGCCAGTGCTCTAACAAGGCAGGCATCTACGTGCCGGCTGTATTAAATCTAGCATACTGTGGTGTCTGCCTTTAAAAAATCTGCATAAGTACTTGTAAATAAAATGGAAAACCACTAAAGTTTGGTGTAAGTTTTTTTGGGGGAGGGTTGGGGAGGATTATGACAAAACCGTGTGACACCCACCCCCATAGTGCTCAGTGCTCAGCTAACACCCCGAAAGGAATTCGAGTCTGTAGTGCTGCGGCTCAGCCGTAGTTTCTAGCGCACAGCCAGACACGGCAGCCGCTGCTGCCCCAGCCCGCTCCCTCCTCGGCGGCGTGCGGCCATGGACAGGTAAAGGGGCTTTGCTGGGTTCCGCAGCAGCTGGCAGCGCGGCAGGGACACGGACCCAGCGCTCCAGGCAGCGCCTTCCTCTGCGGGCTCTGTCCGGCCGGCAGGACAGCGCGCAGGCTGCCGCTCCGCCGGGCTGCTCCGCGGTGCCTGCACGGTGACCGGCCCGGCCCGCAGTCCCACCCCCCCGACCTGCCGCAGCGCTCGCTCCCCGCGGCCCATGCCGCAGCGGTGAGGCCACACGCGGAGTGGCCGGTTCACGGGCGTGCCCTGGGCTCGGCGGGGCACACGCTGCCCGTGCCGCTGGGGCGGTCCTGGCCGGAGCCAGGCTCCCCACCGGCCTCGGGCCGCTGCGGCCGCAGCGGGACCTCACCGCAGGATGGGCCTCGGTAGCGGAGACCGCCGAGCGCCGGGTACCGAAGCGGTGCCCTCTGGCAGCCCAGCGATGGTACCGGTGACACCCGCCCGCGGTGTGTTCTGTTTGTAACCGCCCTGTTCCGAATGTGCCACGTTTGATACTGGGTTTGAAAGCGACGGGACCCTCCTACAAGCCTTGGTCTACGGACCGGGGCTGCGCCTCGCTCTCCGCACACCCTCGGGAGCCCGGTGCCCGCCGCAGCCGGCACCTGGCCCCGCGCCGGGCGGGACCGCTGGAAAACCCCCACACCGCGGAGCCCGGCGAGGGGGACGCGGGATGCAGCGCTGGGTGGTTGTCTCGGCCAGCAGGAGGCGCTCGTGAGCCGCACGCCAGGTGCCGGCTCCTCCGCCGTGTCGCGGTTTGTCCTGTAGGGGACGCTGGCGCTCCGCGGACAGGCGCGGGGGCGGTCCCGCGCGGCGGGCGGGGCGGGGCGGGGCGGGGCGGCTCGTCCCACCGCCCACTAGCGGCTGCCCGCGCGCTTCCGCTTTCCGGTGGGGCGGAGCTGGCGGCGGTTAGTTCTGTGGTGTCGGGCGCGCTGGGGTCTGGGGTGGGTTGCGCTGTGTGGCCCGTCTTTGCCGTTTTCCCCGTCTTCGGGCCCCGCTGCAGTCTTGTCCCGACAGCCCGCCCCTCGCTGCAGGCGCTGCGGCTGCCGGAGCCTCCCCGGGGTTGGGCCGGTAGCGCCGAGGCGGCAGCGGGAGGCTGCCCCGGTCCGGCGGTCGGCAGCCATCCCTTCAGCAGCGATGCCGGTGGTGGTCGTCAGCCCCCGGAGAAGTCTCCGGGGCTCGCAGTGCCTGAGCCTCGCTTGTGGCACCGGCCTCGGGGAGCAGCGCGGCCGTGGCCACGGGCTGGAGACCACCTATGGGTGACCCGGGCCCTGGGGTGACAGCTCACTGTGTAGGGCGCAGCTTCTGCACCCGCAGTGACAGGTTGTCCCTTATTTCCCCTAAAGAATAGCGGGGAGGGGGAGGGTGCCCTTTGGTCCTGGGCAGGGGTGGGGAGGGCAGGCTGGGTCCGGCCTGGGGATGCTGGAGCTTTGTCGGCTCCTGCTGAAGACACGATGTTTTGGCCAGTGATGGCACATCTGTGATCTGACGGGTCTTGAGCAGTGGGAAGAAAAAAGGGTTTTCTGGCCTTAAAACTGTCAGCCCACCTCCTGGGTCACACCGTGTTACCGTGAGGTGTGTCTCATGGCTGTGGGAGCAGTTGGGACCAGCATGTCCTGGTCGGTAATTGCTGAGAGGGTCTGTGCGTCGGGATGGGGAGGTGTGTGAAGGATGACAGATTTCCCTGAGCTTTCCTGTTAATGCAGGCCTCTTGGGAAGACTTTGTCACAAACGCCTCTCCTGTAGTATCTGTGTCCTGTGAACTTCTTCCTTGGTCCTGTGACTGCTCCGTGTAAGTCTAGCTGAGTATTTTCTGCCTGGCAGTGAAGCCTCTTGGCTTGAACAAAAAAAGGGCAGGAGAGCAAAAAGAAAGATGTGATCCTGCTGCTGAAGCCCATTGGGAACAAGTGGTCCTCACTTGTCATGAGAGTGTGTGGCTGGGTCACTGGTGTGGTGTCACTCTTGAAGGGTCGTAGGAGTAGATTTCCTCTTTGGACAGTGCTTCGTGTGACAAGTTTCTTAGGCTGCCCTCAGCAACCATTGTTCAGGTGTGTTAGATGGTGTCACCCTTTCAAGAGCTGCAGACGGGGCACTCAGGAAGAGTTGGCGTTCCTCCAGCCCCAGGAATGTGTTTCAGAGGGGCTGGAGCAGGGTGTTTTCAGAAAGGCTGCTGGGAGGGGAGCAGGGGAGGGCTCTGCTGAAAGAGCCCTGGGGCCGAACCAGGGAGCCCGGCAGGGGCTGCTTTGCCTCTGGGAGCTCCAGGGATGAGGAAGGGGGAGTACGTGCTCCTCGGCACTGGAGGAAGCCCCTCTCTGCAGTGGAGCACTTGCCCCCAAAGCGTGGTCTGGTTACCCAGTGTGCAATAAGCAATCACACAGGGCTGAGGTAGTGATTTTATTCCAGTGCTGGGCAGTAACCCATACAGCCAGCACACCCTGATTCTGTGTGCATCAAACTTCACACCTTTTTGAAAATGAAGGCACTACTTTCCAGGGGTTAAAAATTACATAAGATCTCATAAATTAATGGTCTGTTTTCTTTTGGTTAGTGCATCTTCTCTTGCTTTGTAAATTAACTCGTGTGCTATGTGTCGCAGGGTGGGGAGGGCAAGTCTTTTCGCCTCCCAATTGAGCGTGTGGTCGTGGTCTCCCCCGCCACCTTTAGCTTTCCACAGTTTCTGCAGAAATGTGCTGATCTCACCGTGTCCTGGCTGTCATCCAGGACTTTCAGCGCTTTCTTTCTGTTCAAGGTGTTTCTACTCCCTCTCTGCAGAAAGCCTATCTTATTCGCAGCAGGTCCTGGTGAAGAAAGGACGTCTGGTTTCTACAGGTCCCCATGCTAAATCTGTCAGTAACTGGCTTTTAGTTGTCAGCTGCTCAACGCAGAGCACGATGGCCTGTTCTGTTCCACCGGTGGAACCCGACGCGTTCCCGGGGGCTGTTGTCACTGCAGGAACACTTCGCTTGAGGTCCTTCATCACTTATGCCATGCACTAGCTATAGAGACCTTCAAGGTTAGCCGTACGTGGGAGGTGGCCGGTTCCAGCGGTGCGGACGGAGGCTGAGGGCCGCGCCGGGGCGGGGCCCGGACGCCTGAGCGGGCGCCGAAGAGGGTGTAGGGTTCCGCTGCGGTCGCTTCGCTAGGGGTTACGGGTCAACGGGAGCAGCGTCGGGCTGGGGAGGGGCGCGTTCTGCAGCGGTGGCGCTGGGGGTCTCCCGGCAGGAGCCTCCGCGGGCAGGTCCGGGGTCTGTTCGCGGGGCCTGGCGGACGGAGGAGCGGCGCCGGGCCGAGCGCTGTCCCGGCAGGTGTTCCCGGGGGCGGCGGCGCTGCGCTTCTGGGCCGGGTCGGGCTCGGCTCCCCGCGGGGGCTGCCTCGGCCTGCCGGAGAACGTGTACGAACCGAGCGCGGTCCCGCCTGCGCTGGTGCCGCCCCGCAGGGGCGCGGGGCCCGGCGCTCCGCGGTTCCCCAGAGTCCCCGACGGTGCCTAAGGGGCCCTGGCGGGGCGGGGCTGCGCTCCCGCCACCCCTGAGCTGCGCATGGGCCGTGGGGAGGGGCTGCCCGGGGTGGGCGGTAGCGGACAGGGTGAGCAGGTTCGGGGCCCTGAAACGGAGACCAGGCCGCCTGTTCCCGAGGCTTGAAAAGAGGCTCTTGGGGCTGGTTTGGGGGCTCAGAAACAGCTCGATTCATGTGTTTCCAGGACCTGGCAGGAGGGACTAAGTCGTGTGGTTTCAGTTCATTTTTTGCCTTCTCTTTTCTCAGCGTCTCATTCTGTGTCATGTGAAGAAAATGCTGTGTGGATCATTCCTCTTGCTGCTCAGGTAATGCCCGTGTGGGGCTGGGGGAGCGGGGAGAAACATTTGAGAGTTCTCTTCTGTTTATTTAGTCTTGCTTTATGGACAAGATGGAAATAGCCTTTTATTTTATAAGCATAACTAAGTTTTTAGTAATATGTGGTGTCAGTATGATGTGAGAGGAGTTAAAAATATACTAAAGATTTTTAACTGTGACAGGTCTGTTTTGAGACCCTGGTAACCAGAGCGGAGAGTCCCTAAGAAAAAAATCTTGCAGTACCCGTTGGGTGGGTGGTCAGGCTGTTGTTCAGAAGAGAGTTGAACAGGAACTGCACCCAGGCATGAAGTTAACCATAAACTTGGTGGCAGCTGATAGGGTGAAGAGAGAACCTCTCTTCCCTGGAGTGATTATAGCACCAAACCCCACACCCCCGGCAGGAGGTTTTATGTGAAAATAAAGGGCAGCCTTAGAATAACAAGTGAGGTGGGAGTCAGGAGAGGCGTGAACACGGGTTTGTTGTGTAAGCACAGGGAACCAGGCGTGTCCTTTGGGTGGCTGCGGCTTTGTTAATGCTTGGTGTAAAATGCTGGATGTGTTTCTTGGAAGGTGTGCTGGCTGTGTGGGATGCCTGGCACCCTGTTCTGCAGAACGTAACGACTGAGAAGCATTTTGTCTCAGTGTGTGGATTGGTGACAGTGTGTGGGGTGTAGAACTGTTATTAGGGAAAAGAATAGTTAATTTTTGAGCACCTAGATGCCGGCAGAAATGTAATGAATAAAACATGAAGGAAACGGATGTCTGAACTTGATTTTTATTTGGTTTTTTTCATTAGTGTTGATGGCTGCTTGTCCTGCGGCTCAATCCACGTTCTGTTTGGTGGAGCCTTCAACCTATGACTTCTATGTAAAAAAGTCTGTCCTTCCAACACAGGACTAGTCATTTGTAGGAGTGAAGTGTAGTCTTGGAGCTTTGCTGAAGCACATGATCAGAATTGAATCCCAATTCCATTTCATGTGGCAGCTCTTGGTCTTCACTTGAACTGATAGAGGCTGCTCCATTGTGACTGGGCGCTCGAAATCATCACTGCTTTAACACCATTCCTGCCGCACCCCCCACCCCCCTCCCACCAAGAAATGATACAATTAAAATTTAATGTTTCCTCACAACTGGATAAGTCAATAAAATTGAATTATAATCACTAGAACCACAGAATTGACTGGAGTCCTAAAGACGTGGACTGTATCTGAACACGTGTTCATCACGTGTCAGTGCCATCAGGACACATCCTCTGTTCTTTGTGCTCTGATGAGATAAGATGCTGAGACAGGGATGAGCAGCGAAAGAAAGATACAAGGTCATGTTTTGGGTTTTGGGGGGTCTTGGGGGCGTGGTTGGGGGGTGCAGTGTTGAGTGGTGGCAGCAACCTGCAGAGCTCTTCTGTTGCTGGATCTCTGCTGCTCTTCTCTGTCACCCCTCTGTCATGGCTGTCACTGTCATCTGGATAATTTTAGAAGAGCCATTGAGTTACTGGTCTGTGCGAATGTGCAGGTAATGCCGGGAAGGGGAATGCCTGAGCCGGCAGCAAGTGACTTGGAGACAAGTGGAATTTCTGAGCAAAGAGCAACAATACCAGGAAGCAAACAGCAAGTTTCCAAACGTGTGTGTGTGTGTCAGACTCAGCAAAGTTTTATTGCCAAATGCTGTTTGGTGATGGGCTCCAAATGGCTCCTTTGGGTAAACAGAAATTTTCAAGAAATTCAGGACCATGTGAGGCAAATCCTGTCCCTCTGCGTGTCCTGCTCCATGAACAGCCCCAGCCAGGAGCCCGTCCAGGGGCAGGGCTGTCGTTCCCCACTCTCAGCATCGTCCCAGCAGTGCTGTGACATTGTCCTGGTTGGAGTTAGAGCAGAACTCTTTCTGGTCAGTGCTGTCACTGTTGAGCTCGGTCTCTGCTCAGTGGTGGCACTGTCTGAAGTGAACGGCATATTTGTTCAGACGGTGTCTGCTCCGGGCAGTGACAGCGCTGGATAGTTACACTCACTACCAGGGACTGGGATGCAGAAAGGCTCTGGCTTATCCTTGCTTCTGTGCAGATGAAGCTCACTGCTAAACCCTGTGTCCCATGTTGGGGTGCAGTAAGTCCAGGCCGCAGCTGTGGGGAGGAGCAGACAGGACAGGTGACCCTATGCTCACCAACAAGGTTTTCCATCCCATAGATATCATATTCGGTATAAAGCTGAGGATCTCGCTCCCTCTTCTTCAATGGCCAGTGTCTGAGGAGGACTCTGTCCGTTCTGCCTTCAATCCCAGTCTGTGCATTCCTGAATCCAGTTCTGGAATCCAGCTCCTGCATCCAGTTCCCATCTGCTGCTGAGCCTAGTCCAGGCCTTCCCCAGTACTTGCCCCCAGCACCAGTGGTGATGGTGCTGTGATTGCTATTGGCGGCAGGGTTGGTTTTGGTTTTGGTATTGTCTGTATTTGTATGTAGTTCATTTTATTATCATTATTATTATCATTAAAGCAGTTTTAGTTTTCCAATCCTTGAGTCTCTCTGTTGGTCCTTTTCTCTTTCCCCTCTTTGGGGAGATGGGGAAGGGGAAGGGGGTAATAGAGAACATCTGTCATTCATCCAGTGGCTGGCCCAACTCTAATGCTTGACAGATGTTCAGACCCAGCAGTGGAGTTTAGGGATGGAAGGACAAATGCTTGTTGTCTGTGACGGGGCTACCTGTTGGCTAGCAGGTGTAGTCAGACTAGAAATGAAGCGTAACGCCATTGCATTTAGTAGGAAACTAAAGCACGTGGTTTTCACTAATAATATTGTTTCAGCATGTAATGAATTCCGCTCCTACGCAGCTTAGCAGGACACTTCCCTTTTTCTATCTTTGCCCCAGAAAATAAGTTTAATGTCTGACCTGGTTCCATTGCGGAGGCACTAAGGCTGGAGGTGAAAGGCTTGAAGCCATGATACCTGCTCAGAGTCGCTCTCGGCTCAGTGCTTTCAGACTGTGAACTTGAGGCAGAGGAGGGGACTCGCTGCTGCTCTTCGAGCTGCTGTTCTGACTTGTAGCGGTTCACCCCACCCCTTACCCAGCGGATTGTGGAAAGAGTGGTGGGCAGGACCTGGGATATTTGAGCCACAGCCTGTGCCCAGGTTGCTCATTCCGCTCCTGGGCTTCTCTGGGGTTGGAGCTCTGCAGTTCCTTCAGCTGAAAGCAGCCTCTGAGGTGTTTGGGCGGATGTGTCGTGGCTGTTTAAGGTACGAGCTTCAGGATGGGTCAAGGTTCAGCAGTACATGGAGTAGAAGGTACACTTGAATGTTTTGTCAGGTCAGTGCTTTTGTATTGGGTGTTTAGGTGGGGCGAGTTGGTTTAATGGTGCATGTGGGGTTTTTTCTTCTTTTTGTTCTTGGTGCATTGCTTCTTCCTGGAATTCTTGACTTCCCTGAAGATGGAACCTTGGTTCTTTTCCACCACTTTTGCTGTCTCCTGTGTAAGTTGCTGATATCATCTCTCTTAATAGGGCTGATGGTGAGATGGTGTAGCAGGGGGCAGAGGGAGCATCTTGTATGCAGTTTTTATATGCTTTTATAGCATTTCTCTAGAAAGCGGCAGGGACGTAAGGTATCTTTGAGGGTATGGGGTGGCTCATCGCCTTTGATGACCACCCACGCCCATGTTGTCCCTCAAACCTTTGCAGCTTGTGCAGGTGTCTCATATATTGTTAGTGTTGGGGCTTCAGTGATTCTGTGGGCCTGTAGCAGAGCCCAGAGTCTGTGGGGAAGGCGATTGATAGACAGGAGGTACCCGCAGGACACAGGGCATGACTCAGAGGAGCAGCCTGTGGGGAGGGGCTGAAGCTGGGGGCTCAGGGGTGCAAATACAGGGCAGGAGGTGCCAGGAAGGAGTGGGGCTCCTTGCCTGCCAGTTGAGGTGGGGAGAAGGGGTTGGTACAGTTCTGAGACTGAGAGGTGGTCGGGAAAGGGAGGAGGGTACATCAGCTTTTCTCAGATGGGTTTTGCCACGCTGGGTGATGCGAGTAAGGTGGGTCATCGTGAATGGGCTGCAGTAGCGGTTCTTTTTCAGGTGTCACATTGTTGGTGAAGTTTGAAGCGTCCCGTGTTGTGTTTTGCAGGTGGGACCTGAGCCTCCCTGTGGCAATCTGCAAAGGGCAGAGGCTGGGCGGGTGAGTGGTCCAGGTGAAGGAGCGGGAGGTGGGGATGGGTGTGGGCAGGCTGGGGTTTGGGGCAGCATCTCAGCATGTGCCTTTTGCTTTCGTTTTTTGCAGGTGCCGCCCACAGGCTTGGAGAGGTGAAGCTGCCTGCTGATGAGGGGTCTGAGATGGTAAGGCTCTTGGGGGCTGGGTCAGCGTATAAGAGCAGAGACTCCTGGGGCAGCTCAGTGAAGCGTTTCTCACTGGTTCTGCAGGTGCTGTATGGGCCGCCTCTAGAACCGAAGGAGCGTTTGAGGTGAGCTGGGGCTGAGGATTCCTCACAAGCGCAATGGTAATGATTTCCTGTCTCTTGGGCTCTGAGGTGCCCCAAGGGCTGGTGGCTGCAACATCCGAGAGCAGAATCTGCATGGAGCAGGTGAGCAGAAGGGCACGGTGGGTGCTTTTGAGGAGGGGGTTGTTGGGGAAAGGTCTCTGTCAACTGCTGTGATGCTTAGTGCTGGCACCGTTCAGATGTGGCGGTTTTTTTATTTTCTTTGTTGCGGGTGCTGAAGAGGAAGCTGGTACCTGCGGGAATAGTCTGGTGAGCTGATAGAGTTGCTGTGCAGGATGGATTCAGATGCCTCAGCCCCCTGAAAGCCAAGTGGAGGCACCAGGGCCTATGTCCCTAGAACATGTAATCTTGACTTCTGTTGGAAAGAGACTTCGCAGCGTGGAAATGTTTCTCCTTCCAAGAAGTCGCATTTTAGACCTTCCCATCTGAGCAGATCTTCAGAGATGAGGTATGTGGCGGTACGAGTCCCTTTCTTTCCCAAGACCAAAGCAGAGCACCTCTTCCCAAGGTTGATGGCATCGCTGCTCTTTGGGTTCTGAAATGTAACACTCGAGATGGGGTAAAATCACGTTCCTCCATGAGCTTCCATACAGCCAAAAGCATGGATAAATCTGCCACTCCTTTTTTGGTAGACGTAAGTGTTCCAGCACTGGGGATTCTGCCCCGGCCGCCCACCCCAACCCTGTGAAAATAGTGAAACCGTATGGCGTATCTCTTACCTCATGGGTTGTTTTTTTATTGTTTTTATCATAAATGAAAGTTAAAAAAAAAAATGTATAATTTACAAACTGACTTGTGTTGTTCAAACTAACTGCCAAGTACCTGTAGCATACAGTTAATTATTTTACTAGTTTATTGGCGCACAGTTTATTAGTTTAAGCAATTGGGTATTTTTTGTAAAGGTTTAAATAAAGAGGCAACTGTATGATACAGGGCTTTTTCTCCAATATTTTGATACAGTGCTCTGAGGTACCTTGTTTCTGTCTTGCTTTCAGCGGCATGTTTCCCTGGCAGTTCGGTGGCATCTCTCTTGGCAGTGCAGCCGGCCAGGCATCCTTCCTGAGTATTTACTGATCTCACTTCCCAGCTGAACAAGTTAAAGCAATGCAGATGGAAAATCGAGTACTTCTCTACTACAAGTATTCTTATTGTACATATATGAACATACACAGACCTTCTTAGTGTTCAGTGAATTACTGAGTTTTGTTCTTCACGTTTTACGCTTCGCTTTCAGCTTAATTGACTGTGGAAGCAGGACACGCAGCAGCAGCAGAAGCGATGCAAGGGCTGTCGGCGTGGTGGCAGATCTGTCAGCGCAGAGTCTGATTGCAGTGCAGCCTTGTCCTGCCACCTCCCAGGGTTCTCTTCCTGCCGCTGCACCGTGAGGAAGGGACGAGACACCTTACAGCCGCAGCGGGAGCGATATATGCGAAGAAGGTGCTGGAAATCCCATCCCTTCATACAGTATGAGAAGCACAAATAGAAGCTGGGCAGAGCGTGGATGGGCAGCAGCCCTGCGGAGGAGGACTTGGGGTGTTGGTTGATGAGAAGCTCGACAAGAGCCAGCCCAGAAGCCAACGGTACGCTGGGCTGCATCCAAAGCACCGTGGCCAGCAGTTGAGGGAGGCAATTCTCCCCCTGCACTTGACCCTCGTGAGACCCCACCCCCAGCACCACATCCAGCTCTGGAGTCCACGGTGTGAGAAAGAGCAAGTCCAGAGGAGGCCTTGAGGATGATGAGGGAGGTGGAGAACCTCTGCTGTGAGGACAGGCTGAGAGAGTTGGAGTTGTTCAGCCTGGAGAAGAGAAGGCTCCGGGGAGACCTTAGAGTGGCCTTCAGGTAGTTAGGGGGGTTCTGTGGGAAAGGTGGAGAGGGACTTTTTTACAAGGGTATGTAGAGATGGGACCAGGAGTGATGGCTGTACACTGTCAGAGGGGAGATGGAAATGAGATGTAAATAGTGTTCTTAAAGTAATGAGCTCCTGGTTGGGGCAGTTTCCCTCTGTCACTGGTTAGGGCTGGGCTGGCCACCAGATGAGCGACAGATGCTGTCTGTTATCCCCTGTCCCTCCCTGCAGGTGAAGAGAAAGGGAATCAGGGAGAGAGACTTGGACATTGGAAAAAAACTAAAGCTGATTTAGTGAAAGTAATAACAATAAAATGAAATAGATACAACGATAGACAACATCAGCACCAAACACAGCCCGTTTGATGGCAAACATGTCCCTGTCACCACTGGTGCTGTGGGCAGACACTGGCGAAGGCCACTGGGCTCAGCAGCAGAGGGGAACTGGATGCAGGGATGCACAGCCTGGGATCGAAGGCAGACCGGGCAGATTTCCGCTCGGACAACGGCTGCTGGAGAAGAGAGCTGGAGCCTTGTGACCCCTCAGCTTTGTCCCGGATACAACATCTGTGGGATGGAACACCCGTTTGGTCAGTGTAGGGTCGCCTGCCCCGTCATCTGCTCCCCAGAAGTACAGCCTGTACCTCACTGCACCCCAGCGAGGGACACACAGGGTTTAGCAGCGACCTTGGTGTCCAGAGGAGCAGGAAGGAACAGGAGCCTTTGTGCAACCCAACCCCTGGCAGTGAAGGTGCCCATCCAGCACTGTCACTGCTGGAAGGTGACACTGTCTGCAGAAAGAGGCCCTGAACAGCAGAAAGTGCCGTCCCTGGGCAGAGACGGAGCTGAGCAGTAATAGCGCTGACCAGAACGCGCTCTGCCCTACCCCAGCCAGGCCACCCTCCTTTTCTGTTTTTTATGAGGGTGAATAAAATGAGGAAGCTTTTGTCCTTTGGGGCACCCCTGTGTCAGGGTGGAGCAGTGATGCCGCAGATGTGGCCGTGTGACATCAGCAGTGTCAGTCATGGTGTGCTGTGGCTGGAGGTGATGTGTGAGTGTGGACAGAACAAAGTCTAAAGATAGAGGTGTAAGGGAGTGCCTGAGTTTAAATGGAGAAGACTAAAAAGTGATTGGTGTCCAAATATGTCAGTGAAGGGCTGGTCTAAATCGGTGTTGTGTGTCATAGGTGTGAACAGGTAAGGTCTAGAGATCAGTGTCAGTAGGTTGCAGGTGTGAATCGATACTGTATGTATGTACCAGTCTGGACAGACAGACAGGTGTGAGGAGATCACTCCAAACAGACACTATTGAACATGTGAGTAGACAATGTGCATACAGCACAGACGCGGTCCTTAAACACACACACGAGTACGTGTGTTCCTGGTGGTGCTGGGGGTGGTTTGAAACACAGAGAAACCTTTAGGGCAGTAATCCTGGGCCGTGCGTGCAGCTGCCATCCGGTGTCCAGGGTTCGTTCAGGCTCTGGGAAATTGAATGGGGACCGGGAGCGGCTTCGCTGCGGAGCCGCCGCCCGCTCTTCTCGGGCGGCTGTCGGGGCTGCGGCAGCGGAGCCGGGACCCCGCGTTGAGCCTGTGCTGCGGCGGCAGCTTCGGGGCGTGCGGCGAGCGGGGGTGGCGGCGCCTTGGAGCCGCGCGGGGGCGGGTCCGGATTGAAGCGACGGACCGGAATTGGCCGGATCAGAGAGGAGAGAGCGGCGGGCAGGATTGAAGAGACAGGCTCTGATTGGTCGGGACAGAGACGAGAAGGCAACGAACCGGATTGAAAAGTCGGTCTCGGATTGGCAGGAGCCGGGATGGGCGGGGAAGGGGGTGGGGTAGGGTGGGTAGTAGGATTGAAGGAGCGGACGCTGATTGGTCGAGCAGAGACGGGAGGGACAAAACGGATTGAGAAGTCGGGGTCGGATTGGCCGGAGCAGGGATTGGCGGAGAAAGGGTGGGGGGGCCATTGAGGAGGTGGACGCTGACTGGTAGGAACAGAGAAAATAGGGACGAACCGGATTGAAACATCGCCCTCGGTTTGGTCGAAACAGGGATGGGCGGGGAACGGAAGGCGGATTGAAGAGACATGCTCTGATTGGCCGCTGCAAAGACGAGGGGGACGAACCGGATTGAAAAATCGCGCTCGGATTGGCTGGATCACAGTCTGCTTGGGAATGGGGCCGGATTGAAGGAGCGCGCTCCGATTGGCCGCAATGGAGCTGGGATGGAGCTCGGTTCCTGCGCCGCGAAAGGAGCCGCCGGGGGCCCGTCACCGCGACACCTTAAAGTCGCGCAGCCCCGAGGCACGTTGCGCTTCACCTTCGAAACTGGGAGCTGGGGCTGAGCGGGGCCCATTCGGGCTGGCGGCGGGCTCCGGGCTGGGCAACCCCCGCCTGTCAAAGCCGGAGCTCAGCTCCGGGGAGGCTTTGGCGCGCTCAGGAGCGAGGAGCGGGCGGCGGGGCTGGCCCTGCCCGTGTCCACGTGGGGGCAATCGGGCAGGAGCTTAGGAGGAGCCCATCAGGGTGGAGCTGGGGGCTCTAAAACGCCTTGATCGGGCCAGAGTGAGCTCAGGCGGAGCTGGAATGGAGCTGGTTTCTTGCTGATGAGTTGGTGATTGTGTGGGAGCAGCAAATCCGTGGTGGGGTGCTTGGCTGGGAGTTGCTGTGGATTGTCATTTGTGTTGCTGGTAAGTGAAGTTATCGGTTGTGTTGGGGGTTTGGGAATTGAGCTCAAAGATGATTTGTTGGAAACGTAGTGAGGGTGAATGTGGAATTAGCAGAGATTTCTGGTGCTGTTGGTTTCTTTGTTTTTTCCTTTTTCCCTTTAGTTGGTGCTCACCTAGGGGGGCAGTGTTCCTGAAGTGTCTCAGTCTTAGCCAGCACCAATGAGAGCAGGGTTTCAGGTCTGTTTCTCGCTCATCCTTGTCGCCACCTGCAGTCCTGAGTTTTCTGTTTTTTCTGCTCCCCATCCCACGATCTGAGGGGTGAGCAGGGGACTGTTGGCAGAGCAGGAAACTCTAGCAGCACAGGTACAGGGGGTGGTGGTTGTCTTGGGATTGGATGTTGATGGGGGGATGGGGAAAGCTCTTTTGGGGTGCTACTGTTTCTCTGCTCCTCCCCGTGTGGCAGTGCCCGCTGTGCTGAGCAGTGCCCTGGCTGGGCACTGGTGGCTGTGGCTGTAGCTGTGGACTTGGGCTGACCTAAAGCCTCCCTCAAAGTCTTATTGTGATGCTCTTCAGTGTCTAGTGAGTGTCAGGGGAGCTTGTCTGGGTTTCCTGGGTTGTTCCCAAGTTTGTGTTCCCATTAGTGGTTCTCTTGTCCCTGTGTGTGCCAGGGTCAGGTTTGGTTACCAGGGTAGGAGATGAGAGGTCAGTGCTCCTGTGGTGGGTGGTCCTTTGCCCCCTAACCCCCCCCCCCCTTTTTTTTTTTTTTGGCACTCCAAAGTATCTTCACTCTACTCTCCCATTTGCTTCTCCCATCTTCCTCATTCTCTGTCTCTTGGTGTTTCCCTACTTTGTCTTTGTGTTGTCTGTAATCTTCATCCTTGTCCTTGACCTTTTTTCTCCCTTAGCTCTCACTTTTTTTCTTTCTGTCCCTTTTCTTGTCTTCTTCCCTGTCCTTGTTTCTTCTTTTCTCTGCTCTGCCTTTTTGTTTTCATTCCCTTCCCCCTTATCCTTATTTCTGTTTCTCTCCCCCCACCCATTGGTTTTGGGCTTTTTTCCCCAAGTTGTTCTCCTCCTTGTCCCCCAGCCCTTTTTTCATGGCTGCATTTGCATAAAACAAACAAACAAAATGTGTTTGGAAGAAACCTGATTCTGCCCCCTGGGGGTCCTGGTATTCTCTGGCTCGTTCTCCCTGCATCCCCCTCTTCTTCCTCTGTCGGGGTGTTTGGGATGTTGGGACTCCAGTGGGGGACCCCACCTGGGCTGGGGACCCCAGGTGCCCTGAGACTGGCTGGGTTTGGGGCAGGTGAAGGATGAGAGGGGCTGGTGAGTGGTTGGGTTAGGGTGCACGGGGCTGTTGGGGGTGTGTGGGGGCCAAAGACTCAACATCCTATTCCCTTCTTTCCTGCTGCTGGTGTCTGAGCCTTATCCTGTCCCAGAGCCTCCGGAGTGGCCATCCGTGAGAAAGAGGAACCTGGTGATGGCAGGAACATCCTGACTGGCCAAAGTCGTTGTTGTCAAGGAAAGGTTCAGATCTCTGGGAGTCTGAAAACCAAGCTGGGGGACCAGGTCTGGGGTGGGAGTTGTGTAAAAGAATTAATCATAAGCTTAACTTTCTACTATTGTGACAACAGGGAATAGAATATTCTTTTAGTTATCGATACAGGTGTATATGAAACAAAACTGCTCATTTATCCTTGTATAATCTTTACCAAGGCTGGCCTAAAACCCAGTCAAGTTGAATCAACAGGAGAATGGCTATATTCAAGGTTAGATTGTTGATTAACTTATAATAGATGATTTTAAGAAGTTATCTATCCGAAGTAGACATAGAACACAATAGAACAATTTAAGTTTTCCCAGAATTTTGAAGGTGGTTTTCAATCTGTGACCCAAGCAATCGAGGACCGAGACAACCGGAGCAAACCTTGAAGAAAGAAATGAAATGAAGAATATGACATCTGCTGAGACAAAGGAATTGAATAGACTTTTTGATTAATGAAGAATGAAGGACTGAGAATCGATGGAAAAACGTCAAGGACCTCACCTAGTTAGATAATGTTAGAAAACAAAACTCTATATACTAAGGATGTGTGCTGTATGCTTTGCCATGCACTGAGGTGATGGCCCAACTCTGAGTTGTTGAATAAAGCAAACCTAGAGTTACCCACAGATTGGCAAAATTCTTGAACAGTTGCTGGGAGGGGTTTTCAGGTTGGTGTAGGGGAGAGGGTTGTCCTGAAACAGTCCTCTTGGAGTGGGCAAAGGGACTGAGTTACTTCTCAGCACAAGACCAGTGTGGGCGAGTGGCCAAGGTAAAGCAGGAGGAGATGGTGTGAGGCACGGGCCCGAGAGGTCTGAAGATGTTGTAAACCTGCTGAAGAGGGATCTGCTGAAACTGCCCATCAAAAGTGAAAAATGGGACCGGGTGGAGGCCCGGTAGCTGCTCTTGGCTTTGAGGCCTCCTACCCCCAGCTGTGCAGAACTGATACGATGCCTCTGTCGCCATACCCGCCGCTTACCTGCTGCCATTGGCTTAAGGCCTAACAAATGTCAAGAGCCTGCCAACTCATGTCAGGGCCTGAGGGTCTGTATGACAGGGATTGGAAAACTGTCATACCTGGAGTGGCCTCAGTCCCTGTTATGCACGTCTGGGGACTTCCTTGTCTGCCTCTCTCACCAGAGTGTGGAATGTGGAGTATGTCTGGTTTAAACCATATACCACTTACCTATCCCCTTTCCCCACACAGGTTCTGCTATTTTCCTTAGTCATTTCATGAGATAAGTGTCGGGTCTTTTGGGCTTTGCTCTTATCGATGGAGTACAAGCAGTTCGTCGGTGAAAGCAAATAGAGACTATCTCGGTCTAAGATGTGCTAAGATAATATCCTGGAGAGTGCAAAAGAGGATGGACACATCACCTCTTTGGAGCTCCCTCTCAGCTGGCCTGAGACACCGCCGCGGGCCTCTGTCCGGCGCTCCCCCCCGCCGCCGCCGGCCTCTATCCGGCCCTTCCCCCCCTGCCGCCGCAGCCACCAGCCTCTGTCCAGCGCTTCAACTTGAATGTCCGGACAGGTCACATAACCTGTCCTTCTATACCTCAAAGGTATTTCCCCTTCTATTTCTTTATGCTGCTGTGTGTGGAACTGGAGATCTTAATTAATGCTACTTGCCTAAGGAAATGTGTGTGGATTGTTAATGACATTACGACTGTCTAACCACCTGACCGCGTCATCAGTGAAGTGTGTCACAAATCTGTCTCTTGCTCTCAGTCGGGTTACAAGAGAAAACTTGGTGCAGTGAGCAGGGTTCTCATGGTACACTGCTCTGGCAGTGAATCTGAGGCCTGGGGTCATGAGGCTGGTGCAGTGGAGACAGGGGTGCCAGGCCCAATATTCAGCAATGATGGCCTTGGCTGTGGGAGTCACCGACAACAAGATGCCTGGCTCTCTTGGAGAAGAAGAAAGAATTCCATTTCCTTCCCATGACTCTGGCAGAGCATGTCTTCCCGAGGCTGTCCGCATCGCTTGTCTTTGTATTCTCAGTTGTGACATCCTTGGAACTTGTTCCTCTGCATGCTGCTGTCCAGCCAGAAGCATGAGCAAACCTGCCTCTCCTTCTTGTGGGAGCTTCAAGCATTGCAACTTTGGAGACTTGATGAAATTTGGGTTTCCCTTTTTGTAAGTAAAACCACATGGTGTTAGATCACTCCTTATGGGAGTTCACTTTTTTCTGCCTCTGCAGCCCTCCACCTGCCTTTTGGCCTCCAGGATTCTCACCCTCTAACCCCCAACCACCTTCAATTTCCATTTTTCCCAGCCTCTAATTTCCACAGTCTCCAGAGCCCTCCCAGCTTCTGCTTTTGGCCTGGACTCCAAT